>JAWWMU010000107.1:586632-599262 GCA_035048155.1 Cinnycerthia olivascens
GGGGCTGCTCCCCCTCTGATCTGTGCCATCCCTCTGGGGGTGTCAGGGACAGGGGCTGCTCCCCCTCTGATCTGTGCCATCCCTCTGGGGGTGTCAGGGACGGGGGGCTGCTCCCCTTGCTGAGCTCCAGCTGCTGCTGCTCCCCCCAGGAGCTGCCGGGGTCCTCCTGTGCCAGCAGCAGCTCTGGAACGTGGGTGAATCCCCAAATGTGAGGGGCTCAATGCCCCCCCCATCCCTCCCCTCCAGACCACGGTCCCCCACAGGGGACACCTGTGCAGGATTTTTGGGATAACACAGAAAAAGCCCCAGCCAGAGCTCTGGAAATGAGAGGGGAGTTAAATCCCCCTGGGAGGAAGAGCAGCTAAAAACCGAGACGTTGTGACAGGGCTGCCAGGTTGCGTGGCAGGAGGGTTAATTTTTTGTGAAACTGCCATTTCATATTCCCTTTCAGACAAGCTGAATTACACGGTGCTGGCTGCTGCAGGAGGAGCATAATTTCCTTCACAGAAATAATGACAGGGTACTTAAAGAGCAAGTGAATGGATGGCTGAAGTACTGGGCAGAAGCTTCAGAAATCCAGGCTGAGCCCTCACCTTTACAGGAGGCTCCTTTGGTGACCTTGGGCCAGCCATTTAATCTTCCTGTGTCTCAATTCCCTGCCAATAACACGGGAATAATAACTGTTCTCTGTCTGCCTGGCTTATTTAGGCTGCAAACTCAGAATTTACAGCTCGTGTTTGCTCTGCTTTGAAGCCAAAGAGCTTCAATCTGTGCTGAGGTGTCTGGGACAGCCACGATGTACAATGAGGAGAATAACAAAGGGCTGGATGGTTTGGAACATCCTGTGTGAAAGGCTCCAGAATTCCTAATCCAATGCTCCCCGTCTCTTCCCTCAAAATGTGGAGAAGTTTGGAGCTGTGCTGAGAGTTCCAAAAGCATCAAAATAATTTAGGAGCAGAGTCCATACTGATTTATTGGATCCCTGAGTGCCTTCTGAAGCAGCGAGTGGATAATTTAGAAACCTGCAGAAATTTCCTTTGTGCTCAGTGAGGGCTGCAGCAGCTCCTCAGGTTTTTCAGTGTAAATTGAGGTTTGCAGGCTCCTGTGTACCCAGGTTTTATCCTTCTGCAGCTTTCAGCAGGTTGTGTGATTCCCTGAAGCCAGGCAAGATGGGTCCCTGCTCCCAGAGCCAGCGAACACCAGACTGTCTCTATAGTCAAGCAATTTGCTGTACAAAGGGAACAATTCTAAAAATAGGGAGAAATGGCACCCTGACATTAGCAGGAAGGATGACCCAATCCCCACCTTGCTGCAGGGCCTTTGTCCTGTAACTGCCTCCATGAGCAGGGCTCTGATGACATTATTTTCTGTGCTCATGTGGGGCACGAGGGTCCCTGGGAGGGAGGATTTTGATCAGCCTGCAGAGGATGAACACACTGGGGAGGCTTCTGGGGAAACACTAAATCAAAGTTTCATTTACATCAGACATCAGCCTGGCCACTGCAGCATTAGTGGCTGCACTGCTGCCCTCGGAATTTTGTGTGGATTTAATCTGTCAGTGGGGAAGGAAAAGAGGGGGAGAGAGAGTCGTTGTGCTTTATGAAACCTGGATCTTTTCTTTCAGGCACCATCAAATGAGAGTGATTTGTACAGGTTTAAAACTCTTCTGGCAACAGATTTGTGGCTGCTCCTGGATCCCTGGAAGTGTCCAAGGCCAGGTTGGAGCAGCCTGGGATAGGGGAAGGTGTCCCTGCCATGGCAGGGGTGGCACTGGGAGAGCTTTAAGGTCCCTTCCAATCCAAACCATCCTGAGATTCCTAAATCACATCTGCCACAGTAGCAGTGATGTGGGCAATGCTGAGCCTGGCAAGTCAAAAAAAAAAAAAAAAAAAAGTGCTTGCTAGCACGAACATCCCAAATTATTAAAGATATTGGCAGGATTCAGGAGTTTCATTTTCACACCTAAATACCTTTGAGAATGGAGGCTCTGAGTGGTGTTGAAAATTTGTTCTTTTTATATTTTAAGGCCCTGTTGGAAGCAAAGGGCTGAGCTCTCCAAACAAGCCCTGCCAGGATCGAGGTCCTGGCAGCGTCCGAGTGCCCTGACCCTGCTCTGGTGTGTGTGGGGTGGGTTTCTGGGGTCCTGTGCTGCCTTCAGGGTGACTTTCCTCTTCTCAGGGGCTGCTCTGGAGCCGTGTTTGGGTTTGTGCTGAGCGCAGGGCTGATAACCCAGAGATGTTTCTGTTCTTGCTGAGCTCACTCAGAGCCAAGGCCTTTCCTGCCCTCGTCCAGCCACGCTGGGAGGGGCTGGGGGTACCTGGGACTGACCCAGCTGCCCCCAGGGATGTTCCAGACCACAGGACATCATGCTCAGGGTCTAAATGGGGCCAAAGAAGGAGCTGGGGGATATTTGGACTGAGGAGCAGGACAAGCCACAACAGGAGCTGCAGCACCCCAAAACCCTTGCACACCCGGGCCGTGGCAGCCTGGGCTGTATGGCAGGCTATGATTTGTTGTCACCTTTACAAACACAACAACAAAATCACTAGTCTTCCACACAGAGCCAGGCCAGGAGAGCAGCGCTTCCTCCTCAGGGACGTCCTCCTGCACGTCTTCTGCCAGCATCCTTCCTTACTTCTTCTCATCCTGTAATCCTTGTTCCTGTCTCTCCTTCAGGGATGGATGCTGCCCTTTGCAGCGCTCCTCCTGAGACCACATCAAATCTCCCTGTAATCATCTCTTCAATTTGTGCTGTTCCCGTGAGTTTTCTGCTCCATTTTCTCACTCTGGAGACTCTGCAGGGACATCAGGGCTCAGCAGGGGCTCCTCCTGTCTTACCCTGTGATAAACTTCTCCAGGAGTGCTCTGTCAACCTGCCTGTCTCCCAGCTGTACTTGAGTCTGACTGCAATAAGCAAATGCAATATATGCTGGGAAATGCTGGAGAAAAGGACTCTGCAAAGAGAAAGGCGATGCTGGTGCTGAGTTCCCTGGAATCCCACTGAGAGGCTGATTTCAGCAAGGAAAACAAACCCCTTTTGCTGTTCCCTTTCTCGGGATTTGCTGATGAGCAATCTTTGGTTCAGATCCAGCTTTTCTTTCACTGCCCAGCTTTTCTCTGTTAATCCCTCACCTGCATGAGGTGTGGAAGGACAGTGTTGGCTCACGCCCATGGAAAGGATCTCACTTCATCCCTTGTCCAGTGGAGCTTTACTCACCTCAGCGACTGAAATCAGGCAGGGAACAGCCTCTTCCCATCTTCACCCAACTGTTATGGGTACTTTTGTAAGCAGGTGGGCAAAAAGGGAAAGGAATAAAACCATTCCTCAGCAGCTTGGGAGGAGGAGAGGGTTTGGGTTTGCTGCTGCTGGCAGGGGCAGTGCCCCGTGGGAGCTCGTGGGGAGCAGTCCCATCCCTCCCTCCTTCTCCATTTTTATAATATATGTGCTTTCTGTGGACACTTCAGGCTAACTCCAGATGGGTGTTTCAGCCTGGGGATTTGTGCTGCTCCGAGATAACAGCCCTTTGTGCTGGCCTAGGTAGCAGGAGTGTTTGTGATAGCTGGGGCTGATACCAGCAGATGTCCAGGTGGTCTTATTTAACAGGGAGCCTTAGTGATACTGCCATTGTCCAGGAAATCAGATAAAAACGGGCCCAGGTGTTACCCAACACCGTGTTTGTGTAAGGACAGAGCCAACTGCTCAACAAGGGGGAATGTGTTCTTGTACAAAACTGCTGCCACCCCAAACCTCCCAGGTAAAATTTAACTCGGAGTTGGATTGGGATGACCCTTCTGAGTCCCTTACCACTCAAGATATTCTGTGATTCTAATCTGAGTATCAGGTAGAACAGTAGTGAGTATGCAGTGAAAACATCTGGGGAGTGAGACAGTATTTAGAAATAGAAATTCAGGACAATTCAGTCTTTAGCCCAAGATAACTGGAAGAGAGGATGACTTGTAAAGAAGAATGAATTTGAGAGAGAAAACAGTTTGGGAATGCTAAGCTGGACTGGAATTCCAGGTGACAAGGACACTTTTCAGTCCTTGTTCTGGGACACAGCTCCACCAAGGGATTTACCACAAATCATTGCTAGACAGTCAGGTAAAAATCAGAACAGCAGACGTGTGAGCAAGAGCTCCTCTCTTGGTTTCACACCCAGCCATGCCCCGTTCAGAGCGAGGTGTTCAGTAGCAAACATAAACTGGAGGCGTGTGAGGCTCTGCCCTGGCTCTGTGGGCCCGTGTTTCTCCATGTGGTGTTTGTCAGGAGGGGATCTGCCACTTCTGCTTTGTCCCAGGGATTTCAGGGACGTGGCTCCTTGTGCTGGGGGCAGCTGGGCCCTGCCCCTCTCCCCTGGTAATTGTTTCTATGGCTGGGAGCTGAACTTGGCTCCAGAGCAGGGGAAGGAGCCTGGCTGCAAGGAGTGGGGGGACTCTTGGCCTCCAGCTATCTCTGACCAGGCTCATCACGGAGAGATCCCCAGCTGCACTTCCAGGCTGTAAATTAAACAAACAGAATTTCCTCTACACCAGACCACAGGGAGGGCAGAGAGAACAATGTGGCCTTATTGCTGTTATTTCCTTTGGTTTCAATCTCTGTCCTCTGCCCCCCACCTCCTCCCCAGCCCCGTGTCTCCCACTTTACCCGATTTGTCATTTATTACCGTGCTTTAAAGAGAGGCAGGGGGAAAAATGCTCAGTGCAAATTATATTTTGAGCTGTTGTGCTTTGCCCCTTTGGCAGATAATAAATCTCTCTGGCAATGCTCCTCTGTATAGGATTTGTCATTAAATGCAATTAAACAAACCCTGCAGGTGTCCATGATCAGGCCTGCAGCAGCCCATTCACAACTGCAATGTTATTATCAGCCTGACAACAAAACACCAGATATTTCCTGAGCTCCTCTGATCGATGAGCTTGCCTGATTTGGAACTGGAGGGAGGAGAGAAGGGGGACCAGAGCGGTTCAAATGCTCTTTAAACTTATTGATGGAAAAGTCAAAAAGCTGCTCAGCAATCAGAGGGAAGGTGGAGAGAGAAAAGGGCCGAGGGACAAGGGGGGTTAAAAGGGAAAAATGAGAGAGGAGTGTTTGGGAGTCAGAAGGCAGAAACAGGGCGAGTTATCACATGGTGCCTTTCCACCCAGTGAGCTGGTTAATGCACAAGGCTGGAGTTTAAGAGGCAAGGAGAGTATTCTAGGGATGATTCTATGGCAGTTGGGCTTGCAGTGTGCTCATGTAGCCTCCCTGCCCAGTGGGCACAATTCCTCTCACCCTGGGACAGGACTTGGCTGGCAGGTTATCCTGCTGTCCAGGGATGTCCGTCTGTCCCCACAAACTGCAGCCAAATGGTTGGATCAGACACCCAACTAATTCCAAATCCCACCTGGAACAGTCAGTGGGATTGGATGGGGCTCGGAGCACCCTGGGACACTGGAAGGTGTCCCTGCCTGTGGTGGCACTGGGTGAGCTTTGTGGTCCTTCCAGCCCAAACCATCTGGGATTCTGTGACTCACTGAGTGCAAATTCTTCCCTATCCTCATTCACACTGAAGCATGTCCTGGCACAGCTTTTGGGGAGCTGCAGAGGTGCTGCTGACAGGACTTGTCCAAAGCAGATGCAACAACATTCACACCAGAATTGTTGTGTGCTCTGACAATCGGGAACAGGAAAAAACCTCCTGTGGTTCCTGTGAGCCATCCCAGGCAGCCTGTGGAGTGTGAAGGTCAGGGATTCGCAGGGGACTGGCTGCCATCGAGCCCAGTGAGAGAGAAAAATCTGCCAACACCGGTGGAATTCTTCTGCCTGACTTGTCTGCTCTGCTCAGCCTCGGGGTGCTCTTGGGATGAACCTCTGTCCCCTCCAGTTCTCCCCCCAGGAATCCTGGCTCAGCCCAGCTGATTCTGAGACACACACGGAATTGCAGTGACAAGGGGCAAAGCCCACATTACTGTTCTACTGCCACCTAAATGGATTTTGGGGTTGGATAAGGGGAGTCAAGGGTATCTGTAGTGCCTGCAGAGTGTAAGGGGTGATTATTTATTCCTACAGTCATTTGTAGCAGGTTTGGAGTCTCATCTCTAGGGCAAATAGCCTGGGACCCTCAATCCGAGGTCACACTGGGATTGTGACAGAAGGGGCCAGGAATTCTGTGATCAAGCCATGGGTCTCAGAATGAAAACTTCCCTGGAACCTGCACCTGGATCACTCTGCAGCACTGGTGTCTGGATCTTGTAAAAATCCATGAATAAAATTTATGGATAAGTGTATTTTGCACAGTCTCTCCTACAGACATCTGAGGTGACACTGGGTGAGAACACCTGGGACCGTGGACGTGGCAATCCCAGCATCTTTACTGGAACAGGCTTGCCCCACTGCAGTCCTTTCCATCTCCCTCTGTCCCTGCCTGGGTTGCGCTCTCGGCCCCACCCGCCAGAACCCAAAATCGCCTGAGGTTTGTCACACAGGGACCCATGTCCTGGGGCAGAGGGACAAGGGCTGGCACGTCCCAGGGCCAGCCCGAGGGGCCGGGGGCTGCTGTGACTCCAAGAGGACCGTGCAGAACTGGGATTTTCACCACGGGAGCAGCGGGGCCGGGGCTGGGCTGGTGGGGAACCCCCCCGGAGTTTCCATCAGTGGCTGCGAGAGCGGGGAGGGAGCAAATCTAGGGCAGGATGGAAACGCACAACTGATTGCATCGACATCAACAAACCAACAAACACCTTTTCCCCCGTTCTTCCCACTTCTCTTCCTCCCCACCTCCAGCAGTTCCTCTCTGCGCGCTGCTCATCTCCCTTTGTGCACCTCTTACCCGCACTCTCCTCTCTAAACAGGTGCAGTTGCCACTCAATAGACTTTAATTACCACTTCAAGGGCTCTCACCGGGGTCTGCGGGAGGGTGGAGATGAATTTTCCCGAGGATTATGCGTGTGGCTGAGTTCTCTTCAGTCAGATGCTGATATTGCTGCCAGCCAGGATCCTTCGAGAGATCGGTTCTTTGGTTCTCTCTGTTCGTGTTAACAAAAAGGAAAACCGCTGCTGAAGGGAAAAAAAACAACCCAGCCATTACCTGGATTAATTAGGAGGACAGCAAATGGGTCTGGAGAAAAACATAACAGAAAATTTACAGCCCGGGAGCCTCAGCTGGGCTTCCAAACTATTATTCCTTGCAAATCAGAAGTGGAGAGCTCAGCATCTCGGAAGATTTCTGTGGGAGACTGGGCTCTAAAAATACGAGTTGTTTTTAACCACTTTACCTTTTTTTTGCTCCGTGCTCTTCCCATCACGGCTCACTGGAGAGATGAGCTGTTAATGCATCCTGCTGGGACCCTGGGGATTCTCCCCGGGAACGTGTGGGTTCATTCCCGGCTTCAGCAGTTTGCCTGTGATGGAGGAATTATTCCCAGTGTTTAACTAGTAACATAACATTATTTTTATTATTAAGATCCTCTTCAAAAGGCACTCCTGGAGAATGCAGAGCAGCTTATGCCTGTCAGAGCTGCCTGGAATTGTTTGCCCAGGATGTGAGTGCACACTTGTGGGGATGCACACAGAAATTTGGATATGTGCTCCTCTGTGCTGATACATGCGGAGAGGAGCTGGGAGTATAACGGGATCTTGTGGGACAAGGGAGATTTCCAAACATTTAGAAAATAATTTCTTTCACTCAACATTAACATTTCTAATTTTTTTTTTCATAAAATGAAATGTCAAAATGAGATTTTTATAGCAAATTAAACAACATTTTTGTTCTGCTGCAATTAAGTTTGTTTTCCTAAACAATAAATTCAGCAAAGTGGGGAAATACTGCAGCCAAATGTGCTTTTGCAGATGTGTTCTCCATGAAACACTGTGCCTAGCTCCAAAGCAGCTGGGTATGTGCAACATCCGAGCTTCTGCCTGGCTGCTGTCCTGCTCTGGTCCGTGTGGGCTCTGCTGTCCCCATCCCGCCGGGAGCTGGGGCTGAGCTCATCCCCGAGCCACACGCTGCTCCTGGGGCAGCTCCAGGCTCCTCTCACCCCTCAGGTGTTATCCCCAGCACAACTCTGGCTGAGGTTCCCACCTGCAGCCCTGTCTGGCACCCTCATGTCCCTCAGAGTGACCACAGCACACAGAGTGACCAGCCCCGAGGCATTGCCTCCATCCCTGGGAATGTTCTGCTCCAGTTCCTCTTCCCTCAGGCTCGGGATGGAGCTGTGCCCTGCTAAGTGAGGAGCTGGAAGACACAGGGCCTGAGATGGGAAAAGGAAGTCACAGGTTCCCACTCACATTTCTCAGGTTCTCTCCTTCTCGTGTAACCCATTCTTTCAGCTTCTATGATTTAAAATCCTTCTGACTTCATCACCTCTTCCTCCCACCTTTCCTTTCCTTGTGCATTTTGATTTCCAGGCCCATCTACCACATGTTTTCCTGCCATTTCTGCAGGACTGGGATGAACATTGATCACAGCCACCTCAAGCCCATCTCTGCTTTTTCCCAAAGAGCCGATGAAAATGTCACCCATGAGATAATCACCATGTTGCTTACATCCCTTAATTGCTCTCAAAGTACACGTCGAGGCTTCAGAGCCTCTTTGAAAGGCAGGTTCTGGCCTTTGGCACATTATTGACAGGCTGTTGATAGGCCCCTTTGTTGAGAAGCAATTTTGTCCTTTTTCCTGTACAATTTTTTGGGTTTTTTTAAAGACAACCCTTTCAGAGAGAGTAGATTTTTAAAATAGAGCTGAGCTTTGAATGAACAGCATCAGAGTTATCCCTGAGGAGCAGTGGCACACGTGGGAGAGGAGAGCTACCAGCACTTTGTGCAGGACTCTGTGCAGGAAATCAAACTGAAAGGACAAATGTCTTCATCCTTGTTGCTTTTCTAGTCCTCCCCCTCTCAGACCTGATGTTGATTTTCAGTGTATTACTAAAGCATTGGATGTCTTGTGTGTCCTAGTGGATTGTTCCGTGGTAAACAGGAGAAGGTTGACACTTCAGCTGTGCAGTGATTCATTTGTATCTATTAATGATAATTCTTAGGGGTTTTTAATACCTGCTGATAAAAGTGGACTGAGATTTCCTCACCACAACCACCCCTCCTGGCCTCCAAAGCTTTGCAGGTCTCAGGCAGGGAGAGCAGGACCAGGCACACAGACAGAGCCTCCATCAGCAGAGCAGAGCCTGTGCCTCGTGCCTGGAGCAATTCCCACCCCAGCTGCTGATGTCCAGAGGACACACAGGCTTTAAAGCCACCTCTTGAACAAAGATTTATTTTGATGTGCCCCTGATGTGAGCCAGGGTCCCTCTGGGGCAGCTGCTGTGGGTCCCTCTCCAGGTAACCCCACCTTTGGCACAGCCAAGCTCCACACTCCAAGACAGCTTCCAACACAACCCTGAGCAAAATCCCCAGGCTCTTTGCAACTCAACCCCAACCCTGAGAGAAATTAAATTCTTTCCTTTCTGAAGCAATGTCCCTTGGAATGATTCTGCCCTTAATGAGCCCCGACTGGGCTGCTGTGTTCTGGAGCCACTGGTGTGCATGTTAACGAGGAGCTCTCTCCGTGTGGAAGTGTGGAGATGGCTGGCCCTGTAATGGGAGTCTGTTCAGCATCCTAAGTCCCACATTAGGCTGTGCCTGTAGGAACCCTGGGATGTTCCACGGAGACTGCCTGAAGGTAATCATCTCTCCCAGCCTCCTGGCTGTCCCTGACAGAGTGCTCAGCTTGCAGCTGTTCCAGGAACCGCTGCGGACATGAGAGAGTTTAGCCCCTGATGCATCCACCAGCAACAAGGTGGGGAAAGTGTCCATTGATTGGGGAAGAAAAGGGAAAAGGCAAAGGGCTGTGGTATCCAGAGAAACCTCCATCCCACTGGGATGTGGCTCTTGAACCCTGGGAGGGACTGGGAGCCCTGGAATTTCATTGTTTTCTCTGAGTGGGTTCAAACCACGATCGACATTCAAAAAACGTCATCTGCCTCAAACTTGAGTCCTGTTTGATTCAAATGATGCATCCCAGTACTTCCCATCCCAGAAAGCAATTTCATACATCATATCCCCTAAAATACACATTGTACAACAGCTAGAGATACACACACACACATTTAGATTCGTGTGTTACATGGGATGAGTCCATTCATTAAGAATTTTGGAAAAGGAGTTCTTCCAAACCCATTCCCTCATTGACAGGGAGATAGATATAGCACTTCTCTTCTAGAAAAATACACTAGCTCATTTATTTTTGAAAGTTGTGAACTCATTAGCTGGCAATTAATGTTCCACCCACCTGTGCAGCCCCTCGTGAGGTCACGTAAAACCTGCCCAGAGCTCCAAGCCCACATTCGCCAGCACAGAGTGAGAACTGCTGAGATAAAATGATGGCTGAATTAGATGGGGAGGATTAGAAAGGTGATAAAAGCTAAGCCAGGAGAAAATCAGATGATAAATAGGTCTGGCAAGATAGATGGATAATCTTCCTCCCAGGCCAAACCTGACAGGACAATCACCTTTTTCTGTTCTCTGGTTCCATTTGCTCTCAGCTCACCAGTGCTTTATAGATATCACTGAATTTGGTTTTCTGGTTCTCTGGAAATGGGGACCACAAAGTCCATCTTTATGGACAAGGGATCTGAGATGCCTCATACAGGAATGGCTTTAGGTTTCAGATTAGGATTGCAAAAATCTGTCAAACCATTGCCTTAGTTGGTTTCTCACTGCTCACTGTGCCCCGGGCAGGGCCGAGGAGGAGCTGGTCACACCAGGGCTGCAGCCCCCTTCTCCCAGCTGAGCCAGGGGCAGTCAGTGCTGTCCTCTCCCCAGGGTGTCCCTGTCACCTGCAGCTGTCACCAGAGCCAGGCTCTGTGCCAGGGCACAGCTCTGCTGCTGCTCCCTGGTCCAGGTGGGATCTGGATTCAGCCGTGCACCTGGCCACAGGATCAGGGCAACTGTCCTCCTGTCCTCCTGTCCCCTCTGCTTTCAGGGTACAGGTTCTCTCTGAGCAGATCTAAACAGCCCATTGGAGCAGCTGAAAACTCTTTAAACATTCCAAGCTCTTTCCCATTTGGGACAGGGTTTGTCTGGACTGGCCTTTGCTCTCCTCGCTCCTGAGAAATTCTCATTGCTCCTGGTCTGAGCCTGTCAAGCACTGCCCTTTGCCAGAGCCTTTAAACTCCCTGTCTGAGGGGAGGAACTCAGCAAGTTTTCCATCTCTTCGTGGCATTGATTTCTCCCCAGACATTCGACTGGCAACACAGAGCAACAGAATATTTGATTAGCCAGAATTACAGACCACAACATTAATAATTTTGTGAGCTGAACTGAAAAGATTTGCTCTTGTTCTCACTGGGAATGGTGCAATTTTCTCCTTTCTAAGAGAAACTTTGCTCTAATGGCAGGGTGCATTGTCATCCCACGGGGCAGGTACTGACTGTTGCCTCTGATTTTGAGGGGCTTGGATCCATTCAATTTTCACCTGGGCTGGAATCTTGGAGGTGGACTGCTCATCATGGCTCTGGATTTTCAAAAGAAGTTGGCAATTTTGGACACCTTATACTTGTGTTTGAGACACTCTGAAAGGGACCGATTACAAGAGGCAGGTGCTTAGAAGTCCCTGAAAATCAGGATTAATTGGAATATGTCATGCTGGGCACCTGAAAACACTAAAATGCTTTGGAAAATCACAGGGGAGGGAGCTGTGTCTCTGAACATGACTTGGGAAGAATGTACAGCCTTAAGTAACACAGGATAAAGAGAAGATCTTTGCATAACATTATGGAAACATCCTTTAATCCTCAGTGCAGCCAAGTGCTTGACTTTAGTTTGATTCCTGAGGGAGTTCAGTGCTGAAGTTTGTGCATTTATATTCTCCTGAAGTGGGGCCTGATATTGTGTAAGTTACTGTAGGTTTATGAAAAATTCTGAGTCTCCAAATTAAAATAAATCAAGAGGCAAAGTTCTGTCCTTGAGGACACACAGGGTTTGCTGGCTTGCTGCAGCTCCATGTATTCACCTGCAGAGCCACAGACTGTGCCAGGAAAGATCTTTTCTTTGCCCTTCCTAAAGCCCTGAGCCAGAGTCAGAATCTTTAAGTGCTGAACACACATGGGACACAATTTCCATATCCCAAGGAGCTTTAAGGTCCCTTCCAACCCAAACCATTCTGTGAGACTACAATTTGGGTGAGCAGAAAAACCAAATCCTTTGCTCAGGCTTCCCTTGGATCTCACTCTGGCCCTGAACTGAACCCTGCAGGGCCAGGTGGGTGCAGGCTGGGCCAGGTCCTGTGTGCCCACTACAGGGCTGGGGCAGGTCCTGTGTGCCCACTGCAGGTCCTGTGTGCCCACTGCAGGCTGGGCCAGGTCCTGTGTGCCCACTGCAGGTCCTGTGTGCCCACTGCAGGCTGGGCCAGGCCCTGTGTGCCCACTGCAGGCTGGGCCAGGCCCTGTGTGCCCACTGCAGGTCCTGTGTGCCCACTGCAGGCCCTGTGTGCCCACTGCAGGCTGGACCAGGCCCTGTGTGCCCACTGCAGGCCCTGTGTGCCCACTGCAGGCCCTGTGTGCCCACTGCAGGCTGGGCCAAGCCCTGTGTGCCCACTGCAGGCCCTGTGTGCCCACTGCAGGCCCTGTGTGCCCACTGCAGGCTGGGCCAGGCCCTGT
>JAWWMU010000107.1:602109-618938 GCA_035048155.1 Cinnycerthia olivascens
GCTCCACCGGTGGCCGGGGAGCCCCTCGCAGCCTGCCCGAGCCGCCTCCGCACCTGCGGGGCTCACCTGTCCCTGGCTCACCTGGGCGGCGGAGGGGCCGGGGAAGCTGCCCTGCCTCTGCCTCGGGGCTTTTATGGCCCGCCGAGGGGCGGCGGGCGGAGCGCCCGGGCGGGGACTCCGCGCCTCGGCCAACGGCAGCGGCCGCTCCGGGCAGCTGCGGCAGCATTACATCATGGGACCGCCCGCCTTCAGTGTAAGAGTCTCACCGGAGCCGGGCACACGGCAACAGGTCCGGCCGGCGAGCAGCGAGCGCTACAAACGGGGCAGCGCCGGCGGAGCGCGCTCCGAGCCCTGCCCGGGACGGGGAGCAGCGGGGACAGCCCGCCGGGACAGCCCGCCTGGCTCAGAGTGAGCAGGGGAGCCTTGCTTTGGGAGGGCACCCGCTCCAGACTCCCCAGGACCGAACGCCACCAGCCTGTCCTCTCCATCCTGCCGCAGTGTCCCTCGGCCTGGGGGCTCGTAGCCTCTGGTTTCCCACTCCAAGGGACAAGCCAAACTTCAGCCCTTATCACCCTGCCTCTGGGGCTGGCAGAAACCCCGGCCTTCCATTCCTTCCCAGACACACCGAACTGAAAGACAGCCCAGGTCTGAGTACCTGGAATCAGTTTGGACCTCTCCTATTTCCAGAGCAAGGAGCTCAGAGGGTTATTCCCTCAAGTGTACCAAGTAGCACAGCATTCAGCACTGAGAACAAATTTATTTCCTAACCCTCACCTCCAGAAACACTCATGTTCCTGGGTTTGACTGGGGGTGTCAGCAGGGATGGGTTTGAGTTGCACCACCGAGATGGAATATACAAAGGTTGCAGACACCAATTTTTCAAGACTGCCCTAAGTTACCCTGGATGGTCAGTCTGTTGAGTAAAGCTTTGTCTTCTGGTATATCCTGTGCATGGGGTGTGTTACCACATGGTACCAAAGGAAAAATAGTAATTGGTGGCAACATTAATTAGATAGAAATGAAAATGGCCCAGAGTTGAAGGCTTGGCTTGGGTAATACTCGAGATCTCTGGGTAATACTTGAGACCCACATTCAGGTCTGATTTGGGAAATTTCTGCTACGAATGGATCCCTGTGGGTACATATGGGGCTCTTAAGACCTGTAAGTAAGAGCAGATGACATGAAGGAGCCATTTTCGAGTGGCACTGGATGCTATTCAAATTACAGAGCGATTACAATAAAGCCAGGTGCTCTGTTTCCAACTCTTTTTGTTTGTTTGTTTTCCCCCACTTACCATGGTTCACGGGCCAAATCCTTTGCCTGGCTTATGCCAGCCCAGGACCTGCCCAGCCAGCGTTGTTTTGCCAGAGATAAAAGCTGGTTTGGGGCAGAATGTACCTGTGTGTGACACAAATCAGTGAACAGCTTGGGAGGCTCAAACCCTGCAGCAGGGCACGAGCCTGGCAGGACCTGGTGACCTTGCCACGAATTAATCACAGCACAAAGAATGTAGATTGGTGCTGGGGTAAGAGAAGACGTTACAGCCTTGCTGGTGCCTGACCTTGGACGTGCGTCTGGGAGAGATTTTCCTTCAGGGAACAAATCTGGAAGCCATTGCTCTTACTTTGTCCAGTCAAAGCAGAAATTTGGGGGAAATATGAAAGGAATGAGAGCCGAAGCTGTAAACAACATCTTATGGAAAACGCTGAGGGGTGCCCGAGTCCTTGGATACCCAATTCCCTTAGGAGATCCTACTAGAAAGGAAACCCAGAGTAAGGGAACAGCCCCAGTTCTCCCAGCCTGGCCCGTGAGCAGAGGGGCTCCAGTTCTCTGTATCTACAAAGAACAGCCATTTTGCAGCAGTTCACAGGGGATGAGACGTGCACAGGCACTGCCTGTTTTCCTGAGAGCTGCAGCCTCTTCTTTTAGGGCTGTTGGGCAGGACTTCAGACTCAAGTCCTTTCTCGGCATTCTAACTGGTGATGCTGGCCAGCAAATTCAGTTGAGCCTTCAGAAATATGATTTTCAAAGGGATCCGGGTGATGAACACAAGCTGTACCTGTCCATCCCAAAGTGTCTCAAGCCTGCTCTACTTATTCAAAAGATTCATTTGAAATGTTTGTCTTATTTTGAGTAGAGAGATAGAAACTCTCTGTGTCAATGGGTCATTCATTCTCCCTGGATTTTCCACCTCGGGAGACTCCTCTGCCTCACTCATTTCGCGTTCAAGATTTGTTTCAGTGGAAGAGGGGATCAGACAGATTTTTTTTTCATGGAGAAAGTCTGAGATGAACTTAGAATCCACGACAAGAAAGGTCACTGTTTGATTTAATTATTTTGAGTTGTTTTCCACCCCGTACTCGGAGCAGCCCTCGTAGCTCAGTAATTAGCAGCGGAGCGGAGGGGGAGCGCGCTGGACTTTGGCCCCATCTGACCTGATTCATACAACATTTCTGATTAATGCACCTGGTCACATGGCAGCTGTCAGCGACTTGTTGCTGGGCATCCAGAGGTTTCCAAGGGAACCGCTCCCTCTCCTGCCGATGCTCCTCAACAAGTGCGGGAGAGCCGCAGTTTGGTCCCGAGGGCCTGACGCGAGCCGGACGGGAGCAAAATGTGCGGAGAAACACCCGAAACAGAAATCACTCGCGTGGAATCCGGTGATGCTCCGGGGGGAGCGGCTCGGGCAGAGCCCTGCGGGGCGTGCTCGGCTCGCCGAGCCCTGAGCTGAGCGCTCCCGGCCGCCGCTGCACGCCCGGCCCGGCCCGCACACGCCCACCCGGCAGAGCCGCATCACAAACCGAGCAACAGCCCCAGAGCAGAGAGATCCCTGCGAGTTCTGCACGGGGACACCTTCGAGATCCCTTTCCTGAGGTGTGTCTAAAAGTCTCTCGCAATCACAGAGGCCTCGATGGAAGCTTCCCACCGCGGATCCAGCCTACCTGGATCCTTCGCAGGCTGGCACAGAGCTCGCACGCAGCCCAGCCTCCTCTCCCTCCCCCAAACCCTTCTCCCCGCACAGGCAGCCGGAGTTCTGCCCACTCGCAGGCGTGGCAGCCTCCAGGCACAGCAGCTCCTCGCACCTCCCTCCACGGCCCCTCCCTGCTCGGCGCTACCTGCGGCATCTGCCTCCGAGCCCCGCTGCAATCCCCGCCTGCCCGCACCCCGACCGAGCACCACACGCAAACTGAAGTTGGAAAACACCTCTAATATCACCGAGTCCAAGTGTTAGCTCAGTACTGCCAAATCTACCTACAAACGTTCCAGTGCAAAGGGGAACTGAGGCACGGGCAGCCTCTGCGAAGGTCTGCAGTGCAGAGAGTACTCGGGACCACAGCTTTGAGCACAGCAGGAGGAGGCTGCAGGACACAGGATCGCAGGATGGCTTGGGTTGGAAGGGACCTCTAAGATCATCCAGTTCCATCCCCTGCCACGGGCAGGGACAGCTTCCACTGAACCGTTTACATGATGGGAAGGGAAAGATTCAGAGTGTGGTTCCTCCACCTGTTAGTTTTACATTGGAACGTTTCAAGCAGGGGGTGTATCTGACTGAGGAGAGAGGTTATTTGGACTAAGACCGAAGGATTTGCCAGAGGAGTGTCCTGAGTTTGGTTTGGGTGATGTTAATCTTCATTCTAGTAGCTGGAGGCACGATCAGAACAGCCTGTGAGACAGTGTAAACTAAGGATGCACCAGGAAAGTACAACTCCAGGCAGGGCAGAGAAGGCTACAAATGAACAGCAGCTCGTTAGAGTCAAGGTCTGGACAGACTCAGACACGCTGATGTGGGACTGAGCTCTCTCTCCACGCTCAGATTACGCCTGTGAAAGGACAAGGGGGGATGTTTGTGTGGAATAACCCACTTTTAATGAGGTATCTGCCAAAGGCGCAGTCGAGGAGCGGCAGAGCCGCCCGCTCCTCGGGGGATGTCTGCCCTGCCTTTATCTCCGCACTGAGCTGGACCCCGTGTGCCCCTTGAACTGGTGACACTGACACCATCACAAACATAATGAGGGGGAAGAGGTGGCTCCGAGGCGTGTGCCTGTCCTTGGTGGGGTTTGTGCTCATAGCTCCCGCAAGAGACTCTCGGCTGCTGCAGCACTTGAAAGGAGAATGTTGTAAAAAATAAAGCCCATGCAAACAGAGTAAACAAGGAATTTGAGAACTGGATCTGTCAGGGACTAGGGCAGCTTGTAAAGAGAGGTTAAGGGGAAAAAAATAAATAAATAAAAACAAGCTGAAGAGCAAACAAGAGCACTGGAGGCAATATTTCCATAAGCATTAAAAGTAGAACCTGTGCTCCATTTTCAGAAGTGCTTTTAACACATAGAAGTCATAATCACATGCCCTTCCAATAAAGTCTGAGATTCTACTTCCCTCAGGTATTTTAGATGCTGTTTCTCACAACACAAGGAGTCAGTGCCCCAGTGAAATTACCAGGCCACTTTAAAACAAACAAAAAGAATTGCTTTTTCACACAGCACATAATTAAATTTTGGAGCTCGTTTGCCACAGGATATCTTGTAGCCTGAAAATACAAATAGGTTCAAAAGGTTTTAGACAAGATTATGGAGGTTTGGTCTATCAGTGATGATTAAACTTAATAGTTTGGATGCAACATCCTAGCAGACCCCACAGATTGCTGGAAGCTACAAAACTACAGGTGGGAGAAGCCCAATTCTTTATACACCCTTGTGACCTGTCCTGAGTATCTTCCTCTGGTCACATCCAGGGCCCGCACACTGGGATAAGGACACGTCTCCTGTGGGGCAGTCAGACCGTGTTCATAGTCCTCCCTGCACCCCACTCCAACTCAAACACCCAAGCCTTGTTTTGGATGAAAATGATGAAAAATAAACCCCTTGTGAAGAGCTGCAGCTCGTGCTCTGCTAGAGAGCAGTCTTATTCATTAAGGGAATGGTCTTGTATGCATTTGGGTCTGTTATCAGTAACACTCCAAAGGGAAATGGACTACTTAAACCTATTATATCACTGCTTTATTCACCGTGTGCTGCCATTTACCTCCTACATGACGCTGGGCTCTAATAGCACCAGTTCTGAGAAACCCTGCACATTAGCCACAAGCAGCTCATTAACCCACTGTTTTCATTCTTGTGAAAAAATGGGCTCCAGCCACATGAGAGCTCAGATGCCAAGTGCTCAGCCAGAACCAAAACAGCTCTGTTGTGCCAGCAGTTCTGAGGTAGCCCCAAACAGAACACCACTTCCAGCTGATGGGGCACAAAGGGGGATCCTTGGGCTTGGAGGAACAAGGGCTGTGCAACCCGGGAATGGAACAAAGCTGTCAGGCAGCAACTGCTGCAGGGACACTTGGAAAATCCAGTTCCTGGAGGCTCCAAGTCACGTCTGTGTGGTCTTCACTAGCATCAGGTCCTGGCTGTCGATGCAGCTCCATGCCAGGATATCAATTGTCTCAGACAGAAGGAAAAAAATGAAAGGCATGTCTTGAACTCCAGCACAGGGAGTCCATGATCAGGCTGGGGACAGGCAGAATTAATTCTGAACAGATACAATGAGCTCTTCCTTGAGAGCCCTTAAGGAAAATGAAAGGCCCCATGTGCCAACCCGGGGAGTCCTTTGGCCGCTCGGCAAACACGAAGGGGTTGTGGCACAAAGCAGCTGCCACATCTGTTCCATCAGGGACAAGAGCCCGCTAAGGGCCCGGCCTTTCTCTCCCCAGCGTGCTCCTGTGCCGTGCTGAGGAGCCAAGCTGCTCCATCTCCTGGCTGCTGCAGTGCCTGACCCAGCTCCTCTCCACGCCAGGGCACAGCTCCTGCAGAACTGCGTGGGTGTCTCCAAACAGGATTATTGCTGCTGAAATCTCCAAGGCCAACAGATGAACCCTTTCACTGGAAGATGGACAGGAGCTCACATGAAAACAACTGCTCATCCACGTGGGAGTAATAGAACATCTGTGTTCACAAATCAGGAACAAGGGGCAATGCGTTTTCATGAATGAGACTTCAGGAATCTGAGCTCTGTTCTTCTGGTCACTTTTTCCTGTCTTATTTATCCTGCCAGCCCTGTCCCTGTCACAGAGCTCTCTCACAGAGTCATCAGGGTGCACAGAATGTAGACTATCCTGAGTTGGAAGGGCCCCACATGGATCATCAAGTCCAATTCCTGAATGTGTTGCTTTATTTGAGCTGGCTTAGTGAAAAATGGAAGCAGGGAAATCAGGCTCAGAGGTGAGCAGTTGGGTTTATTTCTGCTCTTGGGTGAGGACATGAGTGAAATGGGAGGCAAGGGGTAGAGGGCTGCTGGTGGTGGCAGAATTCCTGCCTGGCTGGGCTCTTAGTCCTGCTCAGGAGAACTGACAGCCCCACCATGCACACTGCCCAGGGAGACTGAGGCAGATAAAATCCCTCTTGCCAAAAGGAAATGTGATTCCAGGATCCTGCACCCTCCCTGCTCCAATGTGTCTGTGCAGAACAGCTCTCAATGAGCAGCGAGCTGAGAGGCACTTACAGAGGCATTTAGTCTCACACAAAACATTCTCCTGGGGCACGAGGGGGATGGAGCAAGGCCGGGCAGACTCCTCTCATCGAGTTCAGCTCCACTGAAATCAATACATGATTAGGCAGAGACTCCAGCCCCTAATATTCCACCTCTGAACTGTGCCATGTTTGTGTTGAACAAGGAAGATTCAGGCTAGACACGGGGAAAAATTCTTTGCAGTGATAGGGATCCTGCAACAATCACTTCACCCAGCTGCACAACCCCCAGAGCTCTGACCTGTGACAGGCTCCAGCTCCAGGCTGTCTCTGCCCCTCTTCCCCCTCCAGCTGAAGCTGCCATGGAGTGAGTGCCACGACAAACAGGCTGCAAATCCCTCTCCCCAGCTCCTGCAACCCCCTGCCCCACCTGAGGCCCCGTTTTCTCTCGTGATGCTTCTAATGAAACTAAGTGGCTGCAAGCAGAAAGTTTCCACTTCCTGCCTCGGGGCTGATTAGTGCGGAGCTGCCACCGGCAGCATCCCGGCTGGAGCCTCTGCGGCCGGGAACCCTCGGGGGAGGGATAAAGTGGTGCTCCGTGCCCTCTGCTCAGTGAGCACCATTAGAGCACTGACTGCCTAACCCGGGAGAGCAGGACCTCGCTGCTCTGGCTGCTGGGGCCGAGGTCTCTGGAAAACACGAGCTGGTGCATGGATGGGTGATATCCTCCAGTCCTTGGCACAGAGTTGCAGCAGCAGAACCCACAGAAGAAGAAGTAAAGTTCTTTTATCAGGCAGGCTGCAGCAATTTTGGCTGGTGCTGCTCAGGGAGAGCTGGTCTCACCTGCTATTTTTGTGTGTGCTGAATGCTGTCAGGAGACACTTCCCTGCATCCCTGGTGGATGGAGACTCTTTGTGTCCTGAGGGGGGAAAGGGGCAGCTGCCAGGTGCTGCTCCATCTCTCCAACGCTGAACAGTGACAGAGATCAGGGCTGGCTGATGCCACGAGCCCTCTCTTGCTCTTGGGTTACACTCCTGCACCTCGGAGTCCCTGACTGTTCCTGGAAATCTGGGCTGAAACAGCAGCCTGGGCTGCCCCACGATCACCTTGGGGATGGGAGGGGAAAGTAAACAAGATTCTGCTCAGCACTGCAGAGACCAACTGCTCCAGCGTTGCCTGGCAGATGGGGCCCAAGAGGGAGACCATCTGTTTCCGAGTGAAACCCTAAACTTCTCCCCGTGAGATCTGGGCTGAAGAGACCCAACAGAGTTCAGTGGGTGCAGAGGCACAGGGGAGCAGCCGTGACCTGGAGGGCTCCTTCAGTCCTTGGTGGGCAACTTCCAGAGCTGAGCCAGGGCTTGGACCTTGAGTCTGTGGGCTGTTTGTTGGGTTCCTATTCCCTACATTCTTTTTTTTTCTCTCTCTCCACATCTCCACCCTCTTTTCCTCTTGGCAGTCCTTCCCATGTTGATGCAGTGCTGTGGAACAGTCTGTGCTCCCCGTTGCAGAGCTGGGCAGGGGCTGTGTGTGTGTCACAGCTCTGCCCACCCCACTCTCCCTGTCCCACAGACCCCACCTGGCTGTGCCAAGGCCACCTGCCCAATCCCTGGCTGTTCACACTTCCCCTGGCTCCTGCAGCACATCCCAGTGAGGCCAGCAGGGCTCAAAAAGAGGCACACTGGGGAGGTTGGAGAAATGCTGTTAGACCTCAGGGCAGGGGCTGGCATTTCAGAGAGAAGGGGATGGCATCCAGGGGAAGCTGGAGAAGGAAAGAGCAATTTGCTGATAGTCAGCATGTCTGGGAAGCAGGGAACATATTGCTCTAAACCGATAATAACACCTTGAACAGCAGGGTGGTCGTTTCCATCTGGCCTCGTGCTGGGCTCAGGCTCTCTCATTTCTTCCCCCCTGCAGCCAGGGAATCTGAGGCACTGGGATGGCACAGGTCACCCAGCCAGGCTGCAGCTGGAAAGGGGAGAGCTGCCACAGCCTCTTGGCTCTCCTTTTGCCCCAACTCCATCCTCCTTCGGCTGGGGAGTGGGAAGGCACCGGAGCTCTTCACTTAATTAGAAGTAACAGCTGAAGCACTTGAGAAACAAAAGCTCCTTTCTTTCTCTACCCCACTTTTACTTGGGAGCCAGGGGTGGGGAGCAAATTGCTTGGAAGCCAGAAAGCGCCCTGGATCTTGTCACCATGGCTGCACAGGCACAGCCTCCTGTTATCTCCAGAGGAACAAAACCCTCCTCCCACCCTCCCCTGTCTCAGCTGGAGCTGATAAAAGGAGAAGAAATAAACAAAACAAATAATAGTAATAATAAGAATAGAAAAATACCCCAGCCCAAACCAGCAAATAAATATTCAGAGAATGAACCAATCTTCTGCAGAATGTATTATTTTCTGCAGTGGATTTTGGGCTGTTGGAGAGCTGAAGGACTCCAATGAGCATTTCAGGTTATAGAGGCCATCTCAGGAATACTGGGATTTACACAGTCACAACTCAGGAGCATCTCAGATGATGCCACTTGCTGGAGAATAACGATCTCTACCTATACACACATAATTGTATCATTCTGATTTATTTCTGTACGTGGATGTATGCACTAATAACATGATCAGATACAACTTTTATGTCTTCTTGTTTGGAACGCACAATGATCACACCCCTAAGCCGTCAACTAGAGCAGGACTCCTGCTTCTTCTGCCTCTGTGTCACCTCAGGTGCAGGGACAGAGAGCAGTGTCCAGAGGCTCCTGGAGCTCTGGCAGCCTTGGGGCTGTGACCGTTCCTTGGGGTCAGTGCCCCACCACCCTCGGGGGGAAGAGCTTTTTCCTAATATTCCACCTAAAAGACAACAGACCTCAGTTAAACTGCTTTTGGTACCTGGCACCTCCAGTCCCCACTGCAGTGTGGGCTTCAGAAATAAATCATAATGCAAACCAAAGTGGGCTGTAGCTGTTTCTGCTGTGTTCTCACAACTAAGCAGCTAAAAATACACCAAATAGTATAGCTGTAAAGCAGTGAAAACTAGCAACCATATATTTGTATTTTGAGAGAAATTAGGGCTGTTATGGTTGCTCCAGACGGGCTTCCTACAGGAACTGGGTGGATAATTTCACTGGGTGCTTCATGCATCAGAGCTCTGACCATCTGCTGAAGGGAACATACCTTTTAACAACATGTCTCGTTTTGGCTCCGTGCCTTCGGGGCCACCTCCCTACAACAGGCACTATTTCAGTGCTTAATTACACTTACTGGTAAAAAAAGGACAGCTTATTTTTAGTGCCTGTCTTTCCAATATCAGCTGGTGGCCAGTGAGTATTCTGCTGCCTGTGTGTGCCCATGGGAAGCAGTGTGTTTAAATCAGCCTGGGAATTATGTAGGCCATTGTAGCTGGTGGCCCAGAGTAGCTCTAAGATGTCTTGTATTAAAAAAAAAAAAAAAAAAAAAAGGTTATTCACGTGTGAACAAACAAATGAAGGGGAACAGGAACAACTGATACTTCAGCTTAACCTAGTTTCCTCCTTTTGGCACTGGCTGGCACAGTCAGTGCTTTGGCTTACTTACTTTTTTACTATCAGTAGTAGAAATGATAATGCTTGCAATTTTAGCATGCAAATTATGACTTTGTAATACAATGAACATTTTTCTTAAGTACTGCTTTTTGTTTGCAGTTTTTTCTTGCAACTGCAAAAGAATATTAAGCTGTCCTTCCAAAAAGACTGAATTAAGTGGTTGATTATGTCTTTCCACTTTTCCCACAATTTCCCCCACTAGTTTTTGGCTCAACTGTAGCAACGTGGCACCTGTAAAAGTCCAGTCTGGGGCACAAAAGACCATTCATTTATTCCTGGGAGACTTGAAGGGGTGGACTCTTATTTCTAAACTTACCTGCTCTTCCTTTGCATATGGATTTACCTGGATAAATTCATTTAGACCATGACAACAGCTTGCTGAAAAGATCAGGCTCTTGCTGATAGCTCTGAGCACGCTGCTCTCGTGTCCTCCCATGGCCAGATAAACATGAACATCTGCATTGCCACTGAAAAAACAGCAGTAAGGATATTAATGAAACTGGGGGGAGAACAGGGACAAGGCTCCCATGCTCACACCCTCCTGGAAAACTCTCCCAGAACCTCCCTCTGAAGGCAGACACTCGGATGGCTTTGAGAACCTGAGTTAAGAGATCATTTTGAGGGAGTTGCTGCTATTTCCCCAAACACACCCATCCCTAAAGAAGCCAGTGTAGGATTTCACAGCACACCAGGTGCTCAGGCCAGGCATGGACTTTTGGGGAACTTATGAGGGGAAAGAAATTGGGCAACGCTGGGGATTGCAACTCAGATCATGGAATCATGAAATACCCTGAGCTGGAAGGGTCTCCCAAGGATCATCAGTCCAACTCCAGGCCCTGCACAGGACACCTCAACAATCAGGAAGGTGCCCCCTGAGCCTCCTTTTCTCCGGGCTGAGCCCTCTCAGCTCCCTCAGCTGTTCCTGGTGCTCCAGACTCTTCCTCAGCTCTGTTCCTTTCCCTGGACACACTCCAGCCCCTCAACATCCTTCTTGTCCTGAGGGGTCCAAAACTTGCCATCCCTTTGTCTCATAACCACTTATGGTTACATTCCAGTTTCCCAGGGGCACACGGTTGTGGTGTGGCAGAGCTGGTTTCTGCCTGGGCAGTGTGTGACCTCTCTGTCCCCTGCCGCCCCTTTTATGCCTCAGCATCCCGTGCTGGGTGAGTGTCTGCCCCTCCAGTGTCCCCACGCACACCCCCGGTGTCCCAGCACCCACCAACTCCCAGCATCTGTGACACTTGCTTGGCCTCTTTTCCTTTATGCTACTCCCCTCCACCGTAGTGTGACAGCTATTGTGTGGTCCCTGCCACACAAAAGCCAGCCTGACCTAATTTAAATCAGTGCTATTGAAGCCGTTCTTGTTTTATCTCCCAGCACAAGGGCTGTGCTCCCCATTTCAGAGGCAGAAGAAATGAATGGCTAATTGGGGGGGTATTGTGCACGGCGGCGTTGTCTGCCGGCCCTGATTGTCAGGTCTCCTGCTCCACGGTGCCTCCAGCTCCCCTCTTGGAGCAGCCACGCAGGCTCTGGGAGTGGAGGGAGGAAAAGGGGAGAATGGGACTGTGCAGCCAGCGCAGCGTGTAGGGAAACAAAGCCGAGCACGGCCGCTGGTGAGAGCTGGGGGAGGGTTCTCGCTCAGAAAGGGCAGATGCTGGTGATAATGGAAGAGAATATCCAGTCTTCACCTCCAAATGAGCCCCGGGTTCTGTTTTCCCTGCCACGGCCCTCTCCCGGGCTCTGGGGACCGTCTGCGGGGAGCTCCCACGCCCAGCAGTGCCACACGGGTGGGAAGTGCTGGGAGCGGAGGAAGCGGGATGGGTCAGGGGCTGGAAGGGGGAACGCTGCAGGATCTTCGTCCTGCGGGCAAAGTTGGAGCCGTCCCTGACAATGGATGTTTGTCAGAAAAGCCAGAGCATCCCCGGAGCCATTCCAGCAAGCAGGAACCAGCGGGAAGAGGGGCCTTTGTCTGGGCCCCCAAAGCCAGCGCTGCCCACGCGAGGAGCATCCAGAGCCCACGAGTCGCTGTGTCCCAGGGCTCCCAGAGCCAGGCACCGCCACGGGATCCGGGCGGCTCGGGGAGCTCACACTGACAGCACCACGTCTTTCATGGAATTCCTGCCTCTGCCTCCCACAGGTACCTCCCAAGAGCTTCCTCCCTCCCTGGCGCTGCCTGTTCTGCCGCTCCTCTCTCCACCCATCGCCAGGCTGAAAGAGGGCTGCGGAGAAAACAAAAGCCAAAGCGTTTCAATCTTTCCCTGGACGGTCTTGGGTCGCTCACAGATCCAGCTCCCCCTGCCCGAGGGAGGGGACCTCGCCCCCAGCTATGGATCAGCTCTGCCCCAGCACACTCCGCCGGTGCTCAGTGAAAAGGTTGTGACCGGTCCCCTCTGCAGCTCTGCCAGCTGCAGGCAAAAAGGATTTCATTCCAGGATGTTTAACAACAACACGAAGCAAACAAGTCCCCAGACATCGGGTTTGTCACGGAGTTGGATGTAACATTATAATCCTTATCATAAATCAGATCAGAATAAAGCACTGGCAAGCCCTGAAGTCAAAGGATATGACATGACAGCCTCTTGTCTACCCCTTTTGGCCCCAAATCAAAAGTTCAGCTACAAAATTGTAAAATGAAATTGTAAAATTAAAAGTAGATTTTATTAAGAGCAAGTGTTATTAAAAGCGAGGTTCTTTTTGCTTTCATCTGAGTTTATGATTCATTTCTCCCTTCTAAGCTGTTCTCTGCAGCCAGCAGAGCATAAAATACACTTCAACAAAGAAAACAAAACAGGGAAACATAATTCTTATGTTACCACCTGATTCCAAGGGCTGAGGTTTTACCAGAAAGAGAAGGATTGCCATTAAGTTGCTAATATTGCAGTAGGGTAAGAGGAACAAACGTAGAACTATCTGGGATTGTCGGCTCTTGACTGAGGGTGGAGAGGCCCTGGAATGGAATTCCCAGAGAAGCTGTGGCTGCCCTTGGACCCCTGGCAGTGCCCAAGGCCAGGCTGGACAGAATTTGGAGCATCCTGGGACAGTGGAAAGTGTCCCTGCCAATGGCAGGGGGTGGAATGAGATGAGATTTAAAGCCCTTCCGATTCAAATCGGTCTGGCGTCTTGTGAATCTGTGATTGCCAACAGGTCTGTCCTTGGGAGCCCTTCCTCTCCCAGCCCCTGTCCCTCCCGGGCGGCTCTCCTGGGAGCTCCACTCCCTGTCGCCACTATTGTACCGACATCTGGTGGCAGCTGCCTTAGGGAACAGAGACATTTCCTCAGCAGCGCCCTGCGCCCCCTCAGCGGGAACCTCCCTGTGGGGCTGTGCCGTCCCTGAGGGGACCCCCTAAACAGCGCACCTCAGCCGCCTCCTCAGACCAGCGGGTCTCTGGGAACTCCAATCAGTCATTGATGATAATCGCGGGGAGTTCCGCGCGGCGCTTCTGAGGGTTCACGGAGGTTTATTTTGAGGTTACCGTGAGAGAGACTCGCGTCCCCTCAGCCGCCATGGCGGGAACAGCAGTCACAGCGCGGCAAGCCTCCGTATAGCGGGTTTCCGTAGTGTAGCGGTTATCACGTTCGCCTCACACGCGAAAGGTCCCCGGTTCGATCCCGGGCGGAAACACCTCAGTTTTTTTTTCACCACCTTCTCATGGGGTGCATTTTGGTGGCGGTTTATTTCCTTGTTGGGTTTTTTTTGTTTGTGTTTTGTTTTGTTTTGTTTCTTTTTTTTTTTTTTGTTTGAAGGGGATGAAATTTTTTTAAATTTTTTTTATTCGGAGTTATTTATTTATTTCCCCGCCGTCTCCTGACGACTCGGGACCTCCACCACGCGTTGGGAAGAGAAGTAACCGGCACCGTGCGTCCCATCCCGCCGGGGCTCAAGCGGGCAAAAGGAAGCCAGGCGGGCTCTCCGTGTGCCGGTGCGTCTAAATTCGCTTGGGACCGGTGAGAAACGGGACGAAAAAAAGGTAAAATGTGAGGAAAGGAAAAAACGAACATGCGTTGGCCGGGAATCGAACCCGGGTCAACTGCTTGGAAGGCAGCTATGCTAACCACTATACCACCAACGCCCGCTGACACTACGACTCCCGGCTTCCCTCAGCAACAGCTCCCCGCGGGACCCACCCACTCTACCGGAGCAGGGGGCAAAGCACAACCAGAGGTGACAATGGCTCCACAGCTGCCCCAATAAGCGCTGAATTAGGGGCCCACCTCTGAGGAAGAATCTTTTTTCCGTGCCTTTTTTTTACCCCGTATCACCCTCAATTCTCTCTATGCATCCCCCTCTCCATGAAGACATTGCAGCGGACTGCCCAGGGACGCGGCAGACTCACCGTCCCTGGAGGTGTTTAAGGACAGACTTAGCTCCATGACAGGGTGACTATGGGTCACACGTTGCACTCGATGGCCTTTTCCAACACCTAATCTGTTCTGTGTGATTCTGCAACAGCTCCGTACTCCCGCAGGCATCTCCCCCCCGCCAGAGGCAGTGGTTCCTCCCGCGCCGCCCGGGCGCGCTCCCGCCCCGCGCGCGCTCCCGCCACTTCCGCCGCCGGGTGAGAGGTCGCGCCGTGGCCGCCGCCGCCCCCGCGCCCCCGTTTCCGGGGCTGCCCCGCGCCCGGGACATGGAGCGGCACTGACCGAGCCGCCGCCGCCCCCTCCCTCCCCCGCCCTCCCTCCCGCGCAGGAGCCGCCCCCACCCCCGCCCGGCACGGGGAGGTCGCCGCGCCCCGCGGTGAGTGAGGAGGGGAAGGGGGGGATGGCAGGGCCGGGGGTCCCGCCCCGCTCCGGGCAGGGCTGGGTGAGGCCCGCGCCTCTGAGGGGTGGCGGAGCCGGGTGGGGAGCGTTTGCCCGCTCCCCGGGCCGCATCGCCGCTGCCCCGGGCTGGGGTGCCCGAGGGGCCGGGGCTGCGCTGTTCGCCCCTCCCGGGGCTCTCTCCCCGCTCGGGGTGGGATGGGGGCGGCCGCTCTTGCCCCGGGGCCGGTGTGCTCGCCCGGGCTCGCCCCCAGGCCTGCCCCGCAGGGGTTCGGCTGCAGTTCGCTCCCCCCATGGATGGGGCGATGGGGGCACCCCCTGCCCGTGAGGGGGTCCCGTGTCCCCCCGGCTCAGCCCAGGCGGGTGAGGGGCTGCTGGCTCCCCTTCCACGGCCAGGAGCCTCTGCAGCGCTGCGGGGAGGGGGCACAGCATGCTCCATCCCCGGGGATTCCCTCTCTCCTGCCGTCCCAAATCCCGGCCTTTCCTCTGCACCAAGGGCAGAGCTCCCTGTGAGAGCTGCAGAGAGACACGGGCTGCTGGCAGCTTTTGCCACAGCTCATCCCTCTCTGGAGAAATCCCCGCAGCTTTATCCCACTCCCAATTGCTTTAATTTTTGGAGATCTTAAAGCTGCCGGCCACGACAGGGACACGTTGTAAGGGCTCCTGTAGGTGACTCTGTTCCTGTCTTCCGCTGGCTCTTCCCGAATGATTCACGCTGGTTCCTGATCTCTTTTGTCTATTTTGCTCAGTTTCTTTTTTTTTGTTTTTTTTTTTTTTTTTGTTTTCCCTGGTTCAAGATTTTACTGTTCCTTCCCTGTGTGAAATGTGTGATGTGGGCAGGGTGCAGTGAGAGTTAAGATGTTCCTCAGAACCATTAAAATCACAGAGCAGCCGAGCCTGGCAGGACCTCGGGAAGTCTCTGGTCCAGCCCCGTGCTCAAGGCAGGGTCAGCTGGGAGAGCAGACCAGGTTACTCAGCATTCCTGAGCATTTCTCCTGCTGCCCTTCATGCCTGCATCAAAAACTGCCCTTAAATTGCTGAATGCAGCTGCTCCCTCCCTCTCTGCTCTCCTCTGCAGCGGAGGAGTTTCTTTGTGGTGCTTTGTCTCTCCTGGTCCCCTGTGAGTGTGTTTTTGGTGGAGAAATGGCTTTGAGGAAAGCAGGAGCCTCAACAAAAGGCAGTGGCAGATCTTGAGTGTGTCTGTGGTTCAGAGCTAAAGACCTTTGTGCTTGGGGGGAGATGATGGCAGTGGGGCACCTTCCTGTGCCCCTGGAGTGGTGTGGGGAGCCAGGGTTCCTTGTGGCAGCAGGCTGAGGCACAGGGAAGCAGTATTCAGGCTTGGAAGATAAATGTGTTCTTTATGTCCCAGGTGGGACTGTGACCCTCTGGCTGGCTCCTTATGGTGTGTCCTTTGTTTGACTCGTCCCTCTAAGTATGTGGACCAGATCTCAGTTTTATCCGTTTTTGGTTCCTGATACTTGTAAGAATTTTAGAATTTTGGGAAGGGGCTGACAGAAAGATTCAGTATTCAAGATTCTCGGATTTTAGGAAGAATTTTCTGGGAAAGAAGGAGGCACACCACAGAGTTCATTAAGCCTTGCTGTTCAGATGAAGGCTCAGATTTATCAGGGCAGTTCAAATCCAGGCTGTGCTGACAGAACAGATTTGGACCAAGGAATGAAACCCAAGGATTTATTTGTGCCTCCCTGCTCAGCTGGAAATGTGACCTGTGGAAGATGCTTTTACCCAGCAGTTGAATGAAATCTCCTTTCTCCCCTCTTCCTCCCCAGTTTCCTGTCCTGCCGAGCTCTCTGAGTAGTTAATGCAGAAGATAAAGAGGGTTCGTCTGGAAAACGAGACTGCAGGAAGTTGGAGAAGGTACGTCCAGGTCCCTGTGTGACCCCCTGTGTGCTGGGGCAGAGCAGCAATCCCCTCTGGAGCTGGGGCAGAGCAGCAATCCCCTCTGGAGCTGGGGCAGAGCAGCAATCCCTGCTGGAGCTGGGGCAGAGCAGCAATCCCTGCTGGAGCTGGGGCAGAGCAGCAATCC
>JAWWMU010000107.1:619038-645988 GCA_035048155.1 Cinnycerthia olivascens
GCAGCAATCCCTGCTGGAGCTGGGGCAGAGCAGCAATCCCTGCTGGAGCTGGGGCAGAGCAGCAATCCCCTCTGGAGTGGGGCAGAGCAGCAATCCCCTCTGGAGTGGGGCAGAGCAGCAATCCCCTCTGGAGTGGGGCATAGCAGCAATCCCCTCTGGAGCTCGGGCAGAGCAGCAATCCCCTCTTCACTGAGAGAGGTTCTGAGGGATCCCATCTGTGCAGTCCTGCCTGGGGAGCTGTGTCAGGATCTGTGAGTCAGGAAGTGACTCAGGACAAGAACTTGTTTCCTTGTTTCACTCACTTCCAATATTAAGCTCTACAGTTTTTTCTGGGTTCTGATTTCCCACCTGTGCTCCCTCCAGACTAACACCCAGAGGAGAGCTTGGTGGCTCACCCACCTCACCTGACAGGGCACAAATGGCATTGAGAGAGCCCCAAGGGGCAGCTCCCTGGTTTTGGGAGTGGAGAGAGCAATGTTCCTGCAACAGCTCTGAGTCATCTCAGTCCCTGCCTCAGCATGGGGTGGAAGGGACAGGGCTTTTCCAGCAAGGTGGAAATCATGGATGTGCAATTGCTGCCTGTCTTAAGATGGTTAATAACTGGTGTCTTGATCCAGCTCACATTTGAGTAATGTAATCCCAAAATCTCCTGTGAGATAAGTTACTCCTGTACTTGTTTACTTATGTACACAGTGTTGCCAAATACTGAGTACGTCTTTTTCCGGAGGTAGCTCTAGTGACAGAGGCAGAAATCTGAGTTTTCTTTTACTCTGTATCATACCAGGACCTAAGTTTTAGGGTTTGTTTCCTTTCTAGTGGGAAGTATCCCTGCCCGTGGCAGAGGTTTGGAATTAGATGGTCTTTAAGGTGGCTTTCAGTTTCAAACCATTCTGTGATTCCGTAAGAGTCCAGCAGTGCCAATGGTGATTCCCAACACTCACCTCAGTGTGTGGTGGCTGCTTTGCTTATCCCACTTCCCCACTCCATTCTAGTGTCCAAATCACCAGGATGAGAACAGTGCCAAGCTCAGAGCTGTGCTGTTCACGTGATAAAATCATGGCACTACAGTTTGGAAGGGGCTCCAGGCTCCAGTTCAGCTGGGGACAGGTACCAGTATCACATCTGGGGACTGGTTTTAAAGGTTAAACTTTCTCTTGTGAGGATCCAGGCTGGCTGAGTGAGAAGGATTCATCAGCTGGGTGAGAGTAGCCCAAGGGCCAGGCTTTGTGAGCTGAAGGCAGAGTATTTAACTGGCTGAGTTGACCTACAGTGGGGTGGGGTTGGGAGGACTGCACTCAGTTTATGGATTTTCATGGTCTTCCTGTCACGTGTTTCTGACAGGCAGCACTTCTGCCTTCAGCTGTGATTTGAGCTGCTGCCGTGGAGAACCTGGGTACAGGCAGAGGCCACAGACACCCAATCTTAGAACATCCCATCACGTTCTTTTTTGTGGTTTCACTTGGGCTTCCTGCCTGCCTTTGGTTGGAAAATATTCCTCTTTATCCATTTTCAGGTTGTGGATTTACTGCTGGGCAGTAGGTACCAGGAGTACCTTCAGAATTATTTTGGGAGCTTGTTCTTGTGTTACTTTTGGCACATTTTGTACAATTTAGAGACTCAAGAGTCTGAGGGGATGTTACATTTTCAGCCCTTGCACAAGGCTGATTGTGTCTCCTCGGAGCAAAGTTCACCAATAAACTGTCCAATAAACTGAATTTTTTCTGAAATCCTCTGTAACATTCTTTCAGGTACCTCCAAAACCCCTCAAATGTCCTCTTGGAGGGACATCCTACTTCTCAAGTGGGGTGTCAGAAACAGGTTTCCCTAGTCCTCAGCTCATTCCTGCTTTGCAGTGGATGACATCACTGACCTTGGGCAAGTCTGTGGGTCCACCTCACCTCAAATTAACATTTGTGTTAATGTGGAGGTGGTTCTTGTCCTCTCCTTCCACACCTGCTCCTTTGGAAATCTCAGGAATGTGTGCCACGTTTCTCGGGATACAGCCAGGGTCTCCTCCTGCTGCCTTCTCTCTCTTGGCAAAGCAGTTTCACTTTTTCTTCCTGTTTTCCCATCTCTCTTACTTCGTTCCTGGCATCTGCTCAGGTAAGTAAATTGCTGTGCTTGGGTTTGAGCCTCTCTCCCCAAGCAATGGGCAGGTTTTCCTTTGGGATAGGAAGGGGATTCCACTTCTGTGGTCTCACAGGGCAGGAGTTTATGTGCCTTTATGATAGGTAATACCTTTGATGACATCCATCCAAATTCCTGGAGAGGTTTTCCTTTGAGTCAAGCTGCTTGTTGCCAGCACCCAAATCTGCTGCTTGTGTTTCCTTTAACAGTTTATTCCTAGAGCCAGCCCTGGGAGAGGGAGTTTCCTGAGGTCAGTATCTTCATTTACAGGATATGGGATGGGAGATGGACTTCTCCTTTCAATAGGTTTTAAATGTAATCCTTGAGTCCAGGGAATCCCAGGATCTGTAGTTTAAGGAGTGCCTGCTTGATTTTAAGGCTTAATTCCCTCCCTTTACTCCTCCCTCAGTTTTTTGCCCAGTTCTGAAGGGGAAGCGAGGATGACTGCAGTGGACACGCTCTCAGACAGCTCCGAAGTGGTTGAGATGGAGGATGTGCCTTCCCAATTCCAGGTGCAAAAGCATTCTTGGGATGGGCTGCGTGACATTATTCACAGCAGCAGGAAGTACTCGGGCATGATAGTGAACAAAGCTCCCCATGATTTCCAGTTTGTCCGGAAAACAGAGGAGTCCAGCCCGCACTCTCACCGCCTCTATTACCTGGGTAAGCCTCATGCCAGCATCCAGGGGCTCTTCCAACCTCAGCAGGCAAGGGAAGGGGTGGGAGAGGTCTCCCTTTGTGAGGTTGGGTAAGGTGGCTCAAGGCTTGCAGGATCTTCTGCAAAGCCTGGGCTGAGCGGGAACTCCCCGGTCCCAGACAAGCCTCAAACACAGGGATCAGCTGTGACAAGGGGAAGTGTGGCCAGCCAGCACTTCTGTGTCCTTTGTCACACAGGGGATGGGGCAGGAGAAGGGAATATCTCGTGCCTCTGTAGCTTGGGAGAAATGGGATTTACTTGCTTCATTAACCAGACTGACTTTCCAAGAAATTTGCTGTCAGTAATGACTAATTATATATTGCAACGTATTCATGGCAGGGTGGTGGTGTCTCCTGCTTTATTGAGTGTCATGAAGGTAGGATGCTTTCAAGAGCAGGGAAGAAAATTCAGGTGGGAATGAGCTGTTCCTGGCATTTGCAGGGAAATATCCCTTTCCTTCAGTGGGACTGAAAGCAGAATTCTGTGTTGTTCAGGTCCCTTGTTACAGATGGAGCCACGATGTAATTAGTGACAGAGCTGTTGGATTTTAGTAACTGGGTAATTTTGTGGCTGGTAACATGGGAAGATTTATAGACTATAAAGAGTTAGTTGTGCTTTGGGGCATGAGCTGATCATTAGTGGGCCAGTACAAAAATTGCAGGATGTGCAACTCTGTGTAGTGACTGCTGCCCTGAAGTGACCCTGCTGCTCTTCCTTCTTTCTCCAGGTTTTGAGTGTAGGTCACTGTAGGATGCTGGATTTGAGGAACTGATTTGTTTTGTCACTAAGCAGCTCCTGTGTGCCATTGACTTGATTTGTGTAGTTCTCATAAATTCTTGGGACACAAGTGCTGCTCTGAAGGGCAGGATCCAGAGCTGGTGTACTTTTCTTGTCAAGTCTGAGCAATGAGGCTTGATTTAAAGCTGAATGTATTTCCAGTTCACTTTGATACTGGTTTTGATCTAGATGATTAAAGAACCAAGTGGCTAATTTTAAATTTTTTTAATGTTCTGTTGTATGAAATGACAACCAAACCAGCTTCTGGGTGGTTGATGTTCTGCCAGGGTGTGACTGTTCCAGGAGCCAGGACCAGGAATGAGGATACACGAGTGCCTTTTCAGTGCTTCCTTCCTTAAGGAATTGTACAGGGCTTAGAGCAGATTAATCCCTCAGTTAAGATCAGCATCAGACAGGTAATCCCAGGGTACCTCTTCTCAGATGTCCCTAATAAAGGGTAAATGCTGATTTAAGTGCTAATTCTTTTGCTACAATAATGGACACTCCCAGGGACGGGGCAGCCACAGCTTCTCTGGGCAGCCTGTAAGTTCACAACTGTTTAACTCAGTGTGCTGTTATTGCCCCGGCATTAAATAACATTTTAAAGTGTTTAAATGAAGCTGAGGAGGGGACAGAGGCTCCTGATGACCTTTGCTGCAGGGTTGAATATTTCACTTGGAAGCAAAGTAAACTGTCTTTTGGGGAAGGCAGTATTTTCCTTATAAATGCCAATTGATCGTAGTCAGCCTGAGGTCACTGGAGAAAGTTCTAACACAGAGGAAGGGAAGTCCAGTCACAGTTGCCTGAGTGTCAGATATGTGTGTCCAGAGTCATTTGTTCCTCTCTGCAGCTTTTTCCTGTATGGCCATCTTCAATCATGCCTGGGCCATCCCCACAGAGTTTTGTGTTGTACCGTGGCAGATGCTGCTTATGTTAAACACCACATGCTCAGCACTTTGGTGTTCCTGCATCTCTGAGGATTAGATCCTTACATATTGCTCTTGCTTCCCGAGCACTTATTAATATTTCAGCTTTAATTTGGAGTAACTACTGCTGGGTCAGCCAGCTCAGAAATCTCTCTGTTCTGCCCAGAACATGTGCAGAGTAGGCAGTATCAGGGCACATATCCCTGTGTGAATTTCTGATCCAGGGAATCTCTACAGCAGAAGTAGAGGGCAAGTTCATGGTCTTTGTTTTTGTGGAAACTGTCAAAATCACGTGTCAGGATATTTGATGGTTGTTTTGGAAGTTGGATGAAGGCCAGGAGCTCATTTGATAACCACAGTCAAAGGCTTATGTAAAATGACAAGGTCTTTTGACTCTGTAGGATACTGTTTCACATTTGAATGGGCTCTCTGGAGCTTCCAAGCTTTTCCTTCCCCCACTTGCAAGCTGCAGCCTTGGTCTGAGCCAGGTCCCTGCAGCAAACTTCTGTGTGAGAAATGTGGAGAGTAATGTTGAGTCACCCGTTCAGGGAGTGGTGCTCTTAGAGTGGATCTGGGGCACAGAGGGGAAAGTTGGACCCAGTACATTCTGGAGAGGTGGGGTAGTGTTAAATCTTGCTTAGGAAAATTCCAAACAAATCAATATCCAAGTGGTTTAGGTGTTATTGTGGGATTGATCTGGGAGCTGCTTGGGAAGGAATGTGGGTAAAGGTCTCTGGGCAGCCCCAGCCCCTCTGTTTCCAGACTTTTGTTTGAATTTGCTCCTGGGCTTCTTTGTCCTGGATAACTCATCTTAAAGTAGGATGATGCTTTTGTCCTCCTAATAGGAATGCCATATGGTAGCAGAGAGAATTCCCTTCTTTACTCAGAGATTCCCAAAAAGGTACGGAAGGAGGCCCTGCTGCTCTTGTCCTGGAAACAGATGCTGGATCACTTCCAGGTGAGCCAGAGTGGGAAGAGCTGGGGCTGTCAGTGCCTGGGGAAGCTGGGTGACACTGTGGGGCTGCTGTGGTGGGGACATCTGTGTGCTGTCTCATCCTTCCTGCTTTTAAAAAGTTGGGAAAGTTGAGTTTAAATTGCTGCTTATGCCTTACACTGGGTGCACCAGAAAGGGAGGGAATTTTCCCCTCCCTGGTTTCAGTATCTTCATGTCCTTTGTCACTTTGTGTTGGTCTTTTCTCTTCTACTTAAAAAGTTCCTGGTGGAGCAGAATTTATCTGTCCTGACCCCATTTGGGCTGCAAGTTCTCTCCAGGGTAATTCAAGATCCCGGAAGAACTTTTGTTTGCAGTGTCTGACATGGAAACTGTTTGTGAAGGCTGCAGATAACGTCATTAAGTTAATTGATTACATCTGATTTGCATAAGCAGAGCAAGAGCAGCTGTTCTCAGTTCATGCTGAAGTGCCAACTGCAGAACTGAGAGATTCAGATCTCAGCCCTCCTGTAGAGGGAAATCTGGGGGGTGTGGTGGGCTTAGGCCTCCTGGGCCCCACAGCTGTGGGCTGGAATACAGGAATTGGGGACCTGTACCCTGACACTGCTGCCTGTTCGAGCTGGGGTGTTGTTACAGGCTCAGAGCACTCCTGTGAACATTCCTCTCCTTGCAAATCCTTTCAGATATTGCTTTCCTTCAATTCTAGGCAACCCCTCACCACGGGATGTATTCCAGAGAGGAGGAGCTCTTGAGGGAACGCAAGAGACTGGGAGTCTTTGGGATAACATCTTATGATTTCCACAGTGAGAGTGGCCTGTTCCTCTTCCAGGCCAGCAACAGCCTCTTCCATTGTCGAGATGGGGGCAAGAATGGCTTCATGGTGAGTCTGCCAGGGATTTCATGGATGTCACCTCAAAGGGGCTTGGTGGTTTGCAGTGGTGATGGCTGCACGTGGAATCCCAGGCTGGATTGGGGTGGAAGGGACCTTAAAGCCCATCCAGTGCCACCCCTGCCATGGCAGGGACACCTCCCACTGTCCCAGGGTGCTCCATCCTGGCCTGGGACACTGCCAGGGATCCAGGACAAGCCACAGCTGCTCTGGGCACCCTGTGCCAGGGCCTGCCCTCCGTCCCAGGAGGTTCTCCTGGAGCCCCTTCATGCACTGCAAGGGGCTCTGAGGTCTCTCCAGGTCCTTCTCTTCTCCAGTGAACACTCCCAGCTCTCCTAGCCTGGCTCCAGGGAGGCTCCAGCCCTTGGAGCATCTGTGTGCTGTAGCAGGTCCACATCTTGCACATCTTCATCCATTTGGTTATGGTGGCTGCTCCTGTGTCCTGTCAGGGCCACGTTTGCCATCAGCCCCTGGGCTGTGCTGTGTCTCTGCTTTAGGCTTTTTCTCTGCAGAGCTGGGAGCTGATGTGGCACCCAGCTCTGAATGTGTCTCCTGCCCCAGGTGTCTCCAATGAAGCCTCTGGAGATCAAGACTCAGTGCACGGGGCCACGGATGGACCCCAAAATCTGCCCTGCTGACCCAGCCTTCTTCTCCTTCATCAACAACAACGACCTGTGGGTGGCCAACATCGAGACGGGCGAGGAGAGGCGGCTGACGTACTGCCACAAAGGTAACAGGGCTCCAGCACCCTCACCCTGCCTCCTTTCTTACAAGGGCATTTGTCTTTTGGGTCAGCCTTTTCCAAGGAGCTGTGAATGCAAAATATGAGTGCTGTCTCGTCTTTGTTCCTCTCCAGGCTTATCCAATGTTCTGGATGACCCCAAGTCTGCTGGAGTGGCCACTTTTGTCATTCAGGAGGAGTTTGATCGGTTCACGGGCTATTGGTGGTGTCCCACAGCTTCCACAGAAGGTCAGTCACTGCTCTGCTCATCAAATCCTGGCACTGGGACTGCTGCCTGCTGCTAGGAATGAGGTTCTGAGCTGATTTTCCTTTGGCCTGGGTTTGGGCTGGTCCTGGGGAGATCACCTGGAGGAACAAAGTGCTGAGGAGATTGTAATTGTGCAGTGTTTGCAGGTCACTGAGAGCTGGGGCTGTACAGGTGTTCCCTCTGCACCAGTGCTCCAGAAACAGCAGGAAATGCTGCTGCAAACATTCCTGCTCTCTGTCCCAGGTTCAGAGGATTTGAAAACGCTGCGGATCTTGTATGAGGAAGTGGATGAGTCAGAGGTGGAGATAATTCATGTTCCTTCACCTGCCTTGGAGGAGAGAAAAACAGATTCCTACCGGTACCCCAGGACAGGTGAGTGGAACATGTGGGGCTGCTGAGGCAGCTCTGGACTCCTGCTGCAATCAGCAGTGGAATTGGGGCTGTAAACTTTGCATCATTAATCTGGGCACTTACTGAGATGTAGAAACTGGTTGTAAATGTTGAGACCTAATTGACTCTGCAATCCCAAAATCTGCTGCAAGAAAGGCTGAGCTTTAAATCCCAGACCTAAATGAAAGGATTGCTGAGGAAGTGGAATATATCTAGTGGCATATTGTGGAATACTTTCTGAATCCCATCTTTCCTCTCCCTCCTGGGAATGTGCACAGCCAGCTAGGGAAGGCAAAGCAAACTTCCCGTTCCCAGAATGGCTCTGGTGTTTGCTCACATATGTAATTGATATTTGTAAATTCACACAGAGCCATTTCAGTAGGACCAGGGGCAGTTCTCCTTTAGAAGCTGTATTTTGTGTAACCACAAAATGTTCAACTTGATCATCTTGGTGTTTTTTCACTTCTTCTCTGCAGGCAGCAAAAACCCCAAGATTACATTGAAACTGGCAGAATTTAAAACAGACAGCAAGGGTAAGGTAAGTGATAACTCAGAAGGGGACATTGCACAGGAGAGTTTTTGAAGCTCCCTAGAATTAAAACAAGGTCACAAAGAAATCCTGCGTAGTGTTAGTTTGGGTTTTTTATTCTCTTGTAATCCCTGGTTCTCTAATGTGTTTATCCAAGGAACAAAAAGACTTGAAAATGCTGGGAAGAATCATTCTGGGGGAGGTTGAGCTGGGAATGTGGAGGGAAGGGGGAAGTGGGGCTTGCCTGGTACACCATGGCAGAGATAGGAGAGCTGGAGCCGGGTCTAATCCGGGGCTTCAGTCCCTGCCTGTGTCCTTTCCTGTGGCTGAATGCCAAAATCATTTTGCTTTGAAGCCTGTTTTTCCCTTCTCTTCCTGCTCTTTGTAGCAAGGCTTGCTTCTCCTGGCCTGACCCTTGCTGATGCCAGTAGCTAAACTTCCTTGTTCTGCCATCTCCCTGAGCTTCCCTGGGTGGAGGTGATGAGCTCTGGTGCTGTGATTTGATGTTGGGCCTTGGTTTTGCTGCAGATTGTGTGTGCTCAGGACAAAGAGCTGGTGCAACCCTTTGCTGCCTTGTTTCCCACTGTGGAGTACATTGCCCGTGCCGGATGGACCCGGGATGGCAAATTGTAAGTCCATTTTCCTCCCAAAATTACTTTCCCCAGGGCTCCTCTGGTTGCAGACCCTTGACATGCTTCTGCTGTGTTCATGACCTGGTTTTAAAGCCCTGAGTGCCAGAAATGGCACATGAATGTTGGGCTTCTTCAGTGCTGTAACAGCCTAAAAGTAGGAGTGAAGCAGAGCAGAGTGACAGGCTGTGGGGTTTGTCACAGCCAGAGTTAAATGACATTGATGCATTAAGTGGGCAGTCCTGGGGAATTCTTTGGAGCTGAAAGTGTTTAACACAGGTACAGCGTGTTTCCTGCTGAAAATGGGGGTGTTCTGTGGGCAGTTTCATCTTTGTTGGTTGGCACAGTGTGCCACCAAAGCCTGAAGCACAGGACAGGGGCAGGGTCTGTGGTGCCATGTCCTTCACACAGCATCTCCAAAGGGAAGGATTGCTCTGGGACTGACTGTTGCTCCAAATGGGATACACAGTCTTGCCTGAAGAGTTACAGAATTCACCCCAATCTGATTAAAATTTTAAAGCTCTTAATTTTCCCCCCTCCCAGGCTTGCTTGGCTGTTAACTGGTGTGTGTGCAGATTAAGTTAAGGTGACGTGGTTGTCTTTGAAGGTGGCATTCTGTAACTTGTCATTAATTTTCTGCTCTGGAAAGGAAATTTAGAGAGCTTTCCAGTAGGTAATCCCAGAGGTGATTGTGATGTTCTGCACCAGAGCTTATCTAAATGTGCTGAATATCTCAGTTCCTGCAATCCTGCGGCGCTGGGGGAGAGCTGGCTCTCTCCAAACCTGTCTTTGATGATGGAGCTCCCCTGGATATGCACTCACAGGCCTTGGGGTGGCTGTGCTTTGCCATCTGTCCTGCTGAGAGCCTGCAGTGCAGCAGGGACTCTCTGTGGAGGGGAGCAGGGCTGGGGCTGCAGCAGCTCCTTCCCCTGGCACTGGTGTTGGGTCCGTGCTTGTCCCTGGCAGGGCAGGAGGAGGCAGCTGGAGGAGCTCCTGGAGGCTGAGCACTTGGGCTGGAGCAGAGCTGGAGCACAGACAGTCCTCCACAGACAGTGGAGGGGTGTCCAAGGAGGAGCTCCATTCTGGAGACAGGGCTCTGTTAGCAGTGCTCCCTTGGAACAGGCACTGGCAAATCTGTCAGACATCTCGTCTGAGCGATACCCCTGTGAAATACCAGAGCTGTCTGGCAGTACGTGTGTGTTGGCACAGCTTCCAGGGGATTAGAAAGCAGCAGAGATGAGAAAAGCTTTGCATTCAGATGCCCAAATCCTTTCTGGCAGCAGGGGGGAAGAAAGGGATGCATGTTCTGAGTGTTGGAAAGGGACCTTTGTTCTGTGGTACTGACATTCACCTCTGACTTCTTTCCCCAGTGCCTGGGCTATGTTCCTAGACAGACCTCAGCAGCGGCTCCAGCTAGTCCTTCTGCCTCCAGCACTCTTTATTCCAGTCCCAGAAAATGAGGAGCAGCGTGCTGAATTTGCCAAAACTGTGCCAGAAAATGTCCAGCCATTTGTGATCTATGAAGAAACCACTGATGTGTGGATAAATGTAAGAGGCTCAGGGCTGGGAGGAGAACACAGGCTGCCCCTTCCTCCTCTCAGTTAACCATTCTTGTGTTGATTGGGTGTCCAGTTAAGTCCTTGCTCCAGCAGCTTTGCAACTCAGCAGTCCCAAATTTGGTGTTGAATCAGGGCTTTGATAAAGCAAATCACTCACAGGTTTCTCCTCTTGCTTGGCAGGTTCATGACATCTTCTATCCTTTCATCCAGCCGGAGGGGGAGGAGGAAGAGCTCTGCTTTATCCGAGCCAACGAGTGCAAGACAGGGTTCTGTCACCTTTACAGGGTGACAGCAGTCCTGAAGCCAGGCAGCCACGACTGGGTGCAGCCCTGTGTGCACAGTGAGGGTAAGGGCTGCACCCTGGCAGCTCCCCCCCTGTTGGCCTGGGCTGTCCTTTGGGGAGGGCAGTGATTTGTGCTCGTGGTCTCTCTTGTAGATGATTTCAAATGTCCCATCAAGGAGGAGATTGCCCTGACTGGTGGGGAATGGGAGGTGCTGGCGAGGCATGGATCCAAGGTAGGGGTTATTTTTATTCTCTTGCAGTGTCTCAGCTCTGCATTGTCTGCTCCCAGTCCTGGCCTAAGTCCTCCCCTACGCCTGGGACCTGCTAGAACTGCTTAGGCTTCATTTTGTTGCTGTTTTTATTGCTGCCTCTGCTTTCCCCAGAAGTGCTGTAGGCCAGTGCACACGGATCTGATTGCCTTCTTAATCAGACTTTGGATTGCTCCTTAGGTAAATCCCAGGAGTGGCTCAGGCCATAAAAAAGGACACAAGTCTGAGGTTTAAGAGCAACAAAGAACCATTTTGTGGAGAAGCTGGGTATTGCTGCCTTTGCTGAGGCATTTTAACTCCAATGAGTTCTTGCAATGTGGAAATGTGTCCTGGCACTCAGAGTGAACTCTTGGTCTCCAGCTGATCCCTCAGCAGAGCCTTTAGGAAGAAGGCAGCTGGGGAATATAAAGCAATTTAGAATATGGAGAAGCTGTGTCTGTTGTCGCTTGCAGAACAGCCAGAAATGAATTTTTATTAATCTTGTAGAAACCTAGTTTCATTTTTGCTTCAGGAATTAACTCCAAGTCTGATCTTTAACACTCCCAGGTGATTCCTGTCAAAATAAAGACCTTGTCTGTTCATTTCCAATTAATCTGGATTTTCACTTCTCGCTTTTTAAAAGACCAACAGCTCCAAGCTTTTGGTTTCTGCTGCTTTTCCTCAATCTGCAATTAACCTGCTGTCCCTCCCCATGTGGATTCTCACTGTACATGCTGTTGATTTTGGCCACAGCTCTTCCCTGCATGTGTTATGGCTAAAATTGTGTTAGCAGCAATTATTTTGATGCATTTGTTGCTCCACAGGGCTCTGACTGGTTTTCCTGGCCAATTGAGTTGGATATGTTTTTCCCTTTGCTATTCACAGGGGTCTTCAAACTGTGGGTTAGCCAGAAATAGCACTTGGAAGCTGTAAGGTGGAAAAACAGTTCTGTTACTGTTGCAGGATCAATGCAGGGTTTAGAAATTGTCGCCTCTGTTCCTGCCTGACTGGGTGGTTTTTAGAAACAGCTTTATCTGGACAGTAAAAAACCTATTTTAATGTGTCTCAAAGTTTAGGGCTGAGAGCTGTTAGACTGGTCCTCCCACAAATGGGAATTCATTACCATGATGGCTGGAAAAAAGGTCCCTGTCCCTTTATAATCCAGCCATGCTGGCTGTGGCCAGGTGAGGGCTGGGCTCTTCTCCCAGGTAACAAGGGACAGGAGCAGAGGAAACAACAGCCTCACGTTGCTCCAGGGGGGCTTAGGTTGGAGATGGGACAAATGGCTTCACTGGGAAGGTGGTGAGGCCCTGGGCCAGGCTGTCCAGGGCAGGGGGAGTCACCACCCCAGGAGTGTTCAGGAGGGTGTGGATGTGGCACTGGGAGTGTGGGGTAGTGCTGAACACGGCCCTGCTGGGGTAACTGCTGATTGTGGAAGGGTTTTCCCATTTTCTAAATTGGTTCTGTAAGATGCCACATAAGCACAGAATGTTCCTTGTTAAGAGGATGGCTTCCTCTCAACCTGCAGGGAACAAAGCCCAGCTTTTTGTGCTCATTAATAAGCAAGTGCTTTGATCTTTAACAAAAAGGCTGAGGGACTGCTCTCTGTCACTGCATGGTGCTGTCTGTGTGTGTTCTCTGGCCCCTCAACCCCCTGTCATGGTCTGTGTGTGTTCTGGGCTGGCACAGGAGCAGAGCTTGTCCCTGCCTGTGCCTGAGCCCTGTCTCCTGGCACAGATCTGGGTCAATGAGGCCACCAAGCTGGTGTATTTCCAAGGCACGAAGGACACCCCGCTGGAGCACCACCTCTACGTGGTCAGCTACGAGTCTCCCGGGGAGATCATGCGCCTCACCACTCCAGGCTTCTCCCACAGCTGCTCCATGAGCCAGGTTTGTTCCTTGGATTCCCATCTCCTGTCTGACAGGGATCCTAGCTGGGAATGCCAGTGACTCGTGGCCAGGAGCGAGTCCTGAGCGCTGCTCAGGGCGTGGGCAGTGCAGCACCTCGTTCCCTAACTGCCCTGTGTTCCCTGCCAGAACTTTGACATGTTCATCAGCCACTACAGCAGCGTGAGCACTCCTCCCTGTGTGCACATCTACAAGCTCAGCGGCCCCGACGACGACCCGCTGCACAAGCAGCCCAAGTTTTGGGCCAGCATGATGGAGGCAGCCAGTAAGTGCTGGAGTCTTCAGTGAGAGCCCTCCCAGCAGCCAAGAGTGCTGGGGAGGGAAGTGGTCTGGTTACCTTCCCTCTGAGGGAAGGTGGATCGTGTTATCTTGTGGGGGACACTTTTCTCATGGTTAGGCTGCCCAGGAAGTGCTCTTTGGGCTTCGGAGGTGTTTCACACATTGAGAGCAGTCATGCTCAGGGGTGTTCAGAGCTGACACATCCACGAGGATGTGGTTTTACTGTGGAATGCTGAATAGTTCAGGTGAGAATGGACATTAAAATTCATTCTGTTCTCACGTCTTACCGTGGACAGGGACGTCTCCCACTAGTCCAGTTTGCTCCAAGCCCTCTCTAGCTTGGCCTTGAAGACTTCAAGATGGTTTTTTATTTGTGATTCGTCTGAAGAGGGAAGGGACAGGTACCTGGGATGCAGTGGGTGTTCCATTCTACACTGCAGATTTTAAAGGTTTAGGTACAGCTCACAGCAGCACCTGAACCCCTGCTGCAAACACTTTCTCCATGCCTGTTGTTACCCTTTCCCACCCTGCTGCTGTGGCACTGTGCCCTGTTGGAGAACTCCCAGCCAGGGAGCTTTTCCTGTGGAACCCCTTCCCTGTGCAGGCAGGTGGAGGCTGTGTGTCCCAGGGTGTGGTTTGGTGTTGAAGGAGCCCTGCCCAGGGTCAGGCTGGGACAGAGCTGGTTCAGGGGGGTGTGAGCAGAGCCTGCTCAGTCCCTGAGCACTGTGTGTGCCCCTCCTGCTGCAGGCTGTCCCCCAGACTACGTCCCCCCAGAGATCTTCCACTTCCGCACACAGTCAGATGTGGAGCTCTATGGAATGGTCTACAAACCCCACGATGTCCAGCCTGGCAAGAAGCATCCCACGGTGCTCTTTGTGTATGGAGGCCCTCAGGTAATAACCCAGGGACCTGCTGGGGTCAGGGCTGGGGCTGCTGCCAGGGCAGAGCTCTGTCAGTCATGCATCAAGACTTGCAGTAGCAATGAACACTGCCATGGAATCGTGGAATGGTTTGGGTTGGAGTGACCTTAAAGCCCATCCAATCCCACCCCTGCCATGGGCAGGGACACCTCCCACCATCCTAGGTTGTCCAGAGACCCGGCCTGGTCTCAAACACCTCCAGGGATGGGGCAGCCACAGCTTCTCTGGGCACCCTGTGCCAGGGCTTCACCACCATTACAGCAAAAATCTTCCTCCTAATATCTAATCTAAGCCTACTTTTTGTGTCCCTGTGCTTGACCTCTACTTCAAACCTCAGATGGCTTTTCCAGCATGTGGTTTGATTTCCATGGCTCTGTCCAGCTCAGGATCCTCGAAGGCAGTGGAAGGCTCAGCTCTGAAACTCTTCCTCTCTCTTGTGCAGGTGCAGCTGGTGAACAACTCTTTCAAAGGCATCAAATACCTGCGGCTGAACACGTTGGCATCCCTGGGCTATGCTGTGGTGGTGATTGATGGAAGGGGATCATGCCAGCGAGGCCTCAAATTTGAAGGGGCCCTGAAAAACCAAATGGTAACGTCCTCCTTGTGCTGGGGAGTCTCTGATCCTTTGTCCTTCCTAAGGGTGGTGGCTGCTCACTTCCTGCGTGAGAGTTCCTGCCTCAAGTTTCTAAATTTATCAAGTCCATTGACATGAGCCTCTTTGTTGCCTTTTAGGGTCAGGTGGAGATAGAGGACCAGGTGGAAGGTTTACATTATGTAGCAGAAAAATACGGGTTCATCGACTTGAGCCGGGTCGCCATCCATGGCTGGTCCTATGGGGGCTTTCTGTCCCTCATGGGGCTCATCTGCAAACCCAACGTCTTCAAGGTGAGCCTGCACGTGGGGCTGGCACCTTTGGGACACTTGGCTCTCGCAGCTTCTGTCCTTCTTGGCAGCTGGAATTGCCGTTTTGGCCGGTTTGTGGTGGACAGGTGGAAATGTCCCCCTGTCCTGCCTGCCTGGAGCTCCCCACCCCAGTCCTGTGTCCTGGAGCAGTTCATCCCTGGGATGGGCTTGATCTGCCATACAGGGAGATACTAATGTGCTACTCCCCACCCCAAGTCCCCAGCAGTTTCTGGATCATTGACAAGTCCTCCTTGCAGAGGGGAGGCCTTTAGTGCTGATGTGCAGGAATTTTTCCCACTGTGAGCACAAGAGGAACAGCAGGAGGCGGAATCTGGGTTGTGTGTGGGACTGCTGAAGGAGAATCCTGATCTGAGTGACAGAACAGCCCAGGGCCTGCTTTTCCCTGCCTCTCCAGGAAAGCAGGGACCCCGTGGGCTGCAGAGCAGGCGGTAATGGAGGCCGTGTGGTGCCACCTCTCTGTTTGACAGATTGCCATAGCAGGTGCCCCTGTCACCGTGTGGATGGCCTATGACACCGGCTACACCGAGCGCTACATGGACGTGCCCGAGAACAACCAGCAGGGCTACGAGGCTGGCTCGGTGGCACTGCACGTGGAAAAGCTTCCCAACGAGTGAGTACCTGCCCCACACGTGCTCCTGGGCCTGCTCAGTGCCACCTCTGCTCGGTCCCAAGGGAATGGAGGGGTTCTGATCTGCTTCACCTCGGCAGCAGCCGGGCCACAGCCCCCTTTTAGGGAGGGCTTGAGGCTCATGGCCATGGCCTGGCACTGCTCTTGCTTGGGTTTGGCCTGTCCAGCTGGCAGCTCTTTGCTCAAACCCTCTGCAGAGCTTTTATCTAGTGCCTCATTGTGTTTTCCATCTGATTTCTCAACCTGTTTCTCTCCTTATCTGTCACCCTATGTCCAGGCCAAACCGTTTGCTGATCCTCCATGGCTTTTTGGATGAAAATGTGCACTTTTTTCACACCAACTTCCTGGTATCGCAGCTAATCCGGGCTGGAAAACCTTACCAGCTGCAGGTAGGAGGGACAGGAGCAGGGAGGGAAGGTCCCATAAATGTGGAGAAAGTTCCCTGTGGTGTGTTCTGGGGCCGGGAGGAGCTGGAGGCAGGTCCCCCACATCGTGTTGTGATGCTGGTGACACTGAGCAGCTCGTGGGCTGCAGAGGAGGCCGGGAGGTGGCACTGTGGCTGTTCCATGCCTGGCAGATGTGGCATGTGCAGGCTGGGCTGCTGCCCTGGGGCCTGGAACTCTCCTCCTCCAGGAGCTGTTCTGTGCCACTGGGCAGGGGAGGGGGTGCTGCAGACCTGCCCTGGCACTTCTCTGTCCCGATGGAGCCTGGCTGCAGGGAGCAGGGCTGAGGGGAGGGAGCTCTGTCCCTGCTGAGTGACCAACAGCCCCTGTCTGCCCTGGCACAGATTTACCCCAACGAGAGACACAGTATTCGGTGCCCTGAGTCAGGAGAGCACTACGAAATCACGCTGCTGCACTTTCTACAAGAATACCTCTGAGAGCACGAGCCTCTGCAAACTGGACACTGACAGCTCACCTGCCCCGTGCCCTCCCGCTCCCCGGCAGCATCCAACCCAGAGCACAAGGGGCTGAGTGCCCACGTCGGGCTGGGGGTACCCCCAGGCCAGGGGGAAAAGCTGGAGGGCACCTTCCCTTTGGACAGTGCCACCTTCTCTCACTTTCCAAGCTGGAGGTCTGCCCCTGCTCGGCTGCTCGTCCTCCTCCTCTCCTCCAGCCTGGCTGTTCAATGCTTTTTTTGCTGCTACTCCCTCTCTCCTGGGAATCAATGGACAGTGGTCTGTGTCCCGAGGCTGAGGTTTGTGTCCATCTTTCTCTCCCCGATCCTTTTCCCCTTCCACTGCACCTGTGCAGTTCCCAAACTCACCTGCAAGAACTCAGTGCCTGTGTTGGAAACGGAAGAGCCGAATCAGAAGCTGCCTTAAGCCAGGAGTGCGAGGGAAGAGAGAACTACCTACTGCTCACCTGGGGATCTGCTCTGTATCCTGGCCCTGCTGCCACACTGGAGCCCTGGGAGGTGAAGAGAGGTCTACAGAAGCATGCAACACTAGTCTTTTTTTTTTTTATATATCTATCTATTTTCCAGTTTAAATTTGCAGAGCAGATGGAGGAAGGGGCCGGTAACGGCGTCCCTCTGATCCTTCCTCTCATGGCCGCTCTCACAGAGTTGTGCCAACAGGTAACACTGGCAGCTGGCTACAGCCAGAGCCTCTCTCCAGAGCTCACAGCAGCATTTGGGTTTTTGCAACACAAGATGGATGATATTTATGCAAATCCTCCCTCCCTCCGTTCTCTGTGCCGCCTCCTGACCCCCCTTGTCCTCCCCCAGCTTTCCCATGTGCACTGAAATTGGCTGTGCTTCAGTTCTCTGCGGGTCAGTGACTGGTCCCCTTGCCCGTCTACTCAGCAACGCTCTCTCCTGGTTTTTATTTACCTGGGCAACAGGAACTGCAGTTCTGGGGAGGGGGATTGAGCAATCACACCTCAGGGGAGCACATCCCCCCCTCAAGCCAAGGGTTCTGCCAGGGGCAAAACGAAAACACAAACAAAACCCACCCAAATGAACCACGTTGACTTGCCCTGGAGTATTTTAAGTGCGTATTATGAAAAGAAAATATTTTTATGGATTCTTATTCTTTTATAATTATGAGTGTAAGATGTAGCGACTCATTAAAATATTGGAAAGAGACGTGGTGGCTGCTTTGGGGGGCGGGAGGAAGCGGCAGCTGCTGCCACAGGCAGAGCAGCTCTGCTGAAAGCCAAGTGCTCTGTTCTTTCTGTGCTGAGCAGTGGAGAGAATATTAAATCCCTGATGTTCCTCGGGGGAAGCGTGATCCAAGCAATTGAGGGCTGGGAATCCTGGACTGCGAGCTTGGCTCGGCGTGACCTTGAGCGAGTCAGCACCAGCCTGGGGTGGGCACCTCCCTCCCTCCAATGGGACTGGGGGCTGCAGCTGCTCTGCTCCTGCTCTGGGACACACGGAGCTGCTCCTGCACAGCTGGGCCTGCCCCTGCTCACCCTCAAAGCCTCCCAAACTGGCCTTGCTTTGCCTTCTTTCGTGGGAGCCGCTGCTAATTAACCCGCTGCTAATTAACCCGCTGTTAATGCCCTCAGGGTGCTGCTGCAGGCTTGTTCGAAATGCAGAGCTCCTTCCAGATGGAGCATTTCGGTTCCTGGGGATGGCTGGGAGCAGATTTTCCTCCCCTCTTGTCCCTGTGCCCAAATAATTGTCCCAATTACTGCAGTTGTGGTTTAGCTGCTACCAAGCACCTCAGGTGTGAGTTTTGAGGTCAGAGGGGTGGAAGGAGGGGCGGGAAGAGGAAGCTGCACTGCTCTGAGATGTGTCTGTAAGAACACCTTGCAGCCAGCAAAGCTGCACACTCTGTCCCTGCTGCCCTCACAGCTGGGTGGGTGCTGCTGGGTGGTAAGAGGCTTTATTTTTGCAGGGTTTGTTTCTGTGCTTCCCCTAATTTAATTTTTAGGCTTAATTTAAACGGCTTTTTCCTGTCCCCGAAAAGTGAGTGTTTCTTAAAATATCTCAAAACACTCTTGTCTAGGAGAGTTTGCAGATCTGCTGGCTCCTCTGATCCCCAGCTTGCTGCAGGATTGCTTGGCACCCTCAAAAGGGGTTGGTTGTCTTTTGGGGATTGAGAATGCCAAGAGAAATTAGCTGGGAACTCTCCCTGGAGACCGAGCCTGTTCCATATGGAACAGGCTCCTTCGGGAATTGGAATACAAAGGGTGTGGGAGGCCCCCACCTGTCCTGAGGGAAAGGTGATGGGGCAGGGAGGCTCTGGGTGGAGGAATTGCAGCTGGAGGATGAAGCTGAGTTAATTCCCAGAGCGAGTGGTAATGACAGAGGAAGCAGCAGGTGCTGGGGAAACCAGGCAAAAATTCGGGACTTGAGAGTGGCCTGGAAAGCATTTCTCTCCCCAAACCCACCCTTGTGGGGCTTTATTTTTAGGTGGATGGTGTGGAGGGAGAACAGATGTTCTTGAGGACTTATTTTTAAAACAAAATCACTCCTCAAGCTACAAAATTAGCTCAGAAAAGTCACTCCTTGCCCTGAAAGATGCTCGAATGGAAAACTGCCCGGCATCTCCATTCCCAAAGTGGGTGTGCCAAAGGTGTGATGACAGCTCTGGCTCCGGGAAAGCCACGCCAGTGGAAACTCCTGTGGAAACTGAGAACTTGGGGCTCTCAGGCATTTGATCTCTGTCCTGGGCCGTGCAGGACCGAAATCTCAGGGTCCCCCAGAGGAGGAGTGGGGTGTCCGAGGAAGGCGCAGGGCCGGGCTGGGCTCTGGGTGTGTCCATGCTGGCCGAAAGAAAGGGTGTAAATTGATGCTGGAGAATCCCCTCGGAGGGATTTTGGTGAAATCACAGGCATCCCAGCTCCGTGCTGAGACACAGGGAATGCTCCAGGCACGGTCTCTGCAGAGAAGCAGGAGGATGCTGGCAACCTTGAGCCAGGACAGCTCTGCCTCCCTGCCAATCCACAGCTGCTCCCTTCTGGAAACGGGCTTTTGCTCATCTGCAGCAATTAAAAGTGCCTTGGTTAATTGGCTGACGCAGCCAGGTCCTGGTGAGGCAGTGGGATCACGGATGGGTTGGGCTGGATGGCGATTGAAGCCCAGCTTCTTCCCGGACACCTTCCAGGCTGCTCCGAGCCCCGTCCGTATGCTCCCTCTCAGCATCCTCCGGGCCCTTTGTCCCTGACCACAGGGCCTCTTGTCCCCGGGGTCCCCTGTGCCCTTGTCCCTCTGTCCGACAGCCCCTTGTCCTGTTGTCCCTTGCTGTCCCCCCCGCAGGCTCGGCCCGCCCGGGCTCCTGCCCACACCCAACATGGCCGCCGTGCCGCCGCCGCGCTGACCCCTGCCGGCCGCCATAGCCGCCCTTCCTCTCCAAGATGGCGGCGCCCAGCGGGAGGAACGGCCGGCGCGCCTGGGCCGCGCTGGTACCCGCGGCCCTGCTGTGCCTGGCGGCCCGGGCAGCCGCGGAACCGGGCACAGCTCCGGGCGCGGCGCCGAGCACCGCCGAGTTCGACGTGCGGCCCGGCGGGGAGGTTCACTCCTTCTCCCGGAGCCTGGTGAGCGGCCGGGCGGGAGGGAGCGGGAACGGAGAGGGTACGTGCCCCTCGCTGATTGGCTGCGCGCTACGTCACTCATATCTCTTGCTGTGGGGATTGGCTGGACGCGAGAGAGGGCGGGGCGAGCGCGTGAAGGGGGGTCTCCAGGGAGAGCGGGGTCCCCAAAGGGGGCTCTGAAGGAGGGGGGACCCAGGGAGAGCGGGGGTCTGCAGGGAAAAGCGGGCCCCAAAGAGGGCTACAAAGCCAGGGAGTCCCACAGAGAGCGGGGGTACTCAGGGAGGGAGGGTGAAAGGGGTCCCCAAGGAAAGCAGGTCCCCGAGGTGGGAGACCCCCAGGGATGGGGGACTGCCGTGGGTAACGGCCCCCAGGAGAAGGGGGGTCTCCAAAGGGGTGAGGTACGCCAAGGCCAGGGAGAGGAGAAGGGGGTCTCAAAGAAGGGAGGGGGCTCAGCAAGGGAAGGGCCCCGGTGCAGGAGGGGCTGGGGGTCCCTGGGCACCCCAGAACGCGAGTCCTCAGGCCAGCACTCCGGGCAGGAGGAAATGGTGGTGCCAGGGGAGGTTTAGAATGGATATTGGGGGAAATTCTTCACGGAAAGGGAGGTCAGGCCCTGGCACAGTGGCACTGGTGGAGTCCCCACGCCCGGGGGATTTAAAGCCGTGTGGATGTGGCACCTGCGGACAGGGGTCAGCGGTGGTTTGACAGTGCTGAGTCACTGTTGGACTTGATGGTCCTGGAGGGCTTTTCCAGCCTCAGCAGTGCCTGGATTCTGTGGAAGAAGAGCTGGTGCTGAGCTGAGGCTGTTCCTGTTGCTCTGTCTGCAGGGGGATTTCGGCTGCACCTTCACCTACTCGGCCCAGGGCGGCACAAACGAGGTGAGCTGGGCAAGCCCCGGGCACGTCCTGTCGGAATCTGCCCCTTCCTCTCATCCCAGCAGGGAAAGGAGACCGGTTTGGTGTGAGGCCACAACCACAGCTGTGGCGAGGAGGGAGCAGAAGGGGCCAGCAACGAGTGCTGGGGTGGGGCTGGGTTGTTTTGGAGCTCTGGGTTATTCTCCAGCCCGAGGGGAGGGATTGATCGGGGGGTTCTCCCCACGCTGACTCGGCTCTCCCTTGTGCAGCAGTGGCAGATGACCGTCGGCGTGAGCGAGGACAGCGGGCTCTTCTCCTGCTCCATCTGGAGGTGTGTCCCGAGCAGAGGGACTGGGCAGGGGCAGGGAAGGCACCCTGCTTCCCCCGTGCCTTGGCTGCAGGGAGGGCTTTCCTCTCCCAGGGATGCTGCGGCTCTGGGGGCTCTTCGTGCAGCTGGTGGTTTATAAATTCTGTGTTCCCCTCTCCCCCGCTCTGCACAAAAGCTGCGAGAGATCCAGAGGTGGCTGTGGGGGGAGGGAGGGAGCCAGGAATCCTTCACTCCTCTGCTCCTCCTCCTCTGCACCTCTGTGCTGCTGACAAAGGCTCTGCTTTCTTCTTTCAGGCCCCAAGGGAAGTCTTATCTCTTCTTTACCCAGTTTAAAGCTGAAGTGAAAGGAGCCAAGATAGAGCATGCCATGGCTTATGTAAGTCCCAGCTGATCCCGGGGAGGCAGGAGTGTGGGAGGCTGCTATAAAACATGAATTAGACATGGAAAACATTTATTAGATATCTGTGCCATAAAGTGTGCTCCGTCGTGGCCCTAATTAGAGACTGGTGACAGGCAGGAGAGGGGCTGCAGGTGGGCAGCCTGCTCCTTTGTGTTCTGCCCTCTTGGTCACAGGGGTTGGCTGGGAGGGGGCTCCAAAGGCACCAGGGCACAAAGGGAGGCTTGGATTGCCTCAACAAATTGCATGTGACAAACCAAACCAAACCTCTGCTGGTGTTTCTGTCTGGCTCATTCTTCCATTTCCCAGTTTCCAGGGGTGAGGCTTTCACTCACCCCAAGGACACGAGTGGTTTAATAGGAAAAGGAAAAACAGCCAGAGATTTTCCTTCAGATTTCCTTTGTGCTCTTAATTCTTTCTCTGCACAAAAATCAGAAACCTGTTTGTTTTCAGTGTGCTGTTCTTGGTTGGTTTGAATACTGTGACTTGTTGGGTTGCCTCAGCCTCTCACCCCTCCTTCCTTCCTTCCTGTTTCAGTCTCAGGCTGCTGTGGGTGCCCAGAGCGACATCCCCTTAAAACAGGAAGAATTTGAAATCACTGAAACAGCAGGTCTGTGCCTGAGGGAGCTGTGGGAGAGGGGCTGGGGTGGGGGACAGGCCAGGGGCCGGTCTGAGCTCAAATACTGGTGCCAGCACCGTGGGGCCAGGGGTGCAGTGCTCTCAATCCACCACTGGCAGCTGGATTTTGTTAAATTCCAGATAAATCCCAGATAAATTCCGAAGGTGAGGAGGGGTTTCTCCCCCAGCCATGTGCAGGAGCAGGCAGAGCAGTGCCTGACACCCTGGGAAGAGCCCAGCAGGGCTGTTTTGTTCCTGCTCTTCCCCTGCTGATCCTGGGCTTTTGTCTCTCTCTCTGTCTCTCTCCCCAGTGTCTCACAAGGAAGGCAAGTTCCGTTTCGAGCTGTCCAAGCTCATGATTGTAGCAAAAAGCCCCCGTGACGAGCTGTGACCCCGGGCCAGCCCCGGGCACTGAAGGGATTTCCTGGTTACCTGTGGGGATTTTCGTTTGCTTGGCCGAACCTTTTCTGTTTGCTGAACTGAACGGTGCTGGGGACCAACACGAGTGGGGCTTGGAGGTGTGAGGACAGATTTGTTCTGCCTTGTGTCAGAGTAACAGCGTGCTTTGCAGCTGGGGAGCCCCCGGGGGGCTCCTGTGCCCCTTCCTGCTTGGCTGAGCAGGGCAGAGCTCCCTGCTCGGGGCTCCTTTTCTGCCTGGCCGGCAGGAGCAGTGCAGGGACTGCAGCAGGGGAAGCAAAGAAAAGTTGTTAACTCTCTGGTCTCTGGAGGGGAGATGGGATTTCTCTCTCCACCAGCGTGACAGGAGGAAATAATTAATTTAAGGGGAGGGAGGGGGGAGGGAGTTGGCCAAAGCTCTGCCTCCACAGCGAGTGTGTGGCTGGGGTGGGGTAGCTTGGATGGGGGAAGGCAGAGCAGCTTATTCTGACACAATCAGGAATGAATCCAGGCAACACTACAACCTCGGGACTATTTTATACCTACAGAAAAGCGATTTTTTTCTTATCCAGCGTAACAACAGGGAGTGCTCCATTCCTTTCCTGTGTAAATACAGCACAAATAAAGAAACAAAGCATCCTGCTCCAGCCTGGAGCTGCTCTGCTCTGTCCCTCCGCCCCTCTCCAGCTGCGGGGGCCTTTGTTGCTGCTTGGCCAGGAGGAGCTGAGGTGTCCAACGGGAATTTGGGGGCTGCAGAGGGTTTAGGGGGGTCTTGCAGCTGGCATGGACACACACTGGTGACAGCTGCAGCCAGGCCTGTAAAATGACAGGGTCAGGGCCTTGGTGTCTTTTATTTAAAATCTTCTGAGATTTTTCAGTGGCAATGGTGGAAAGGGAGCAGAGCAGGGGCTGCTCTCTGCCCGTGCCTGGAGCCATCCAGGAGGCACAGGAAGGTCACAGAGATAAGGCAGCAGAGGCTGTGTGGTGTCTTGGCTGCTCAAAGGGCAATTTGCAGTGCTCAGAGTGTGCTGGGAGCATCCCAGCTCTGCGGGCTGTGTCCTGCAGAGCCAGCCCTGCTCCTGCTGCCAGGGCTCTGCTTTGGGCCCTCCTGAGCAGGGAGGGGACGTGGGGGTGCAGAGGAGCACGTGTGGGTGTCTGCTGGAAGTGGGATCTCACAAAACCACACAATGGTTGGGGTTTGGAGAGGCCCTAAAGCCCATCCACTCCCACCCTTGCCACAGGCAGGGAGAGCTCCCACTGTCCCTGATTGCTCCCAGCCCTGTCCAGCCTGGCTTTGGACACTTCCAGGGATGGGGCAGCCTGTGCCAGGGCCTCCCCACCCTCACAGGCAGCAATTCCTTCCCAATATCCCATCTTAGCCTGCCTCTGGCAGTGGGAAGCCATTTTCCATGGTCCATGCAAATCTGGGAGCTGCTGGGCCCTTGAGCAAGGACAGCACAACCAGCAGCAGTACCAGGGGACAGAGAGCACAAACCCCAGGTCACAGAGAGCCACCAGGTCACAGACAGCCAGCACCACCTCCCGAGGGCAAACCTAGCTGTCCCCAGGGCTCATTTCATCACTGTCACCACTGCTGGAACAACCTCACACAGCTCCCAGGCCACACAGGTGAGTTTATTTAAATAACTCATCAGGGCTACAGAGTTTGCTAAAAACGAACATCACTCCATCAAAGAAAGGGATGAAATCCCAGGGGAGCTTTGGATGACCACCAGGGACAGCGTTGGAGCTGCCGGGTGGCACCAGTTGGGTGTTGGTGGTTCCCGGGACCCAGGGAAGGAGCAGCTCCCTCCCAGCCCTCCCCCAGGTGAGGAGGGATCCTCCTGGTCTCAGGGACTTGTCTTTGAGGACACCAAAGCCCACGCAGAAGCACCTTCCTGCCTGAGGCAGCACAAGTCTAGACCATGATTTGCTCCCACCACGTTGTGGAGCTGCTGGAAGAAAACCACGGAGTTCCACAACCCCTCCAGTCATGGAGTCTCAGAGCTGTTCACCCCAACAGAGAGGTGTCCCACCTGCTCAGAGACACCTCAGAGGTGCTTCACACCACGAGTCTTTGGTTGGGTTTCCCCCGAGAGGGTTACAAGAGTTCAAAGCAAAGAGTCCAAATCCTTGGACTCTGAGCTGAAGGCACTTGGTGGGCAAAGGAAATCAAACTGTACAGCAGGGGCCCAAAACCCCAGAGTGCCCTGGAGAGGGCTCAGCCCAGCGCAGGGGGGCGTTTGCAGACCCTGGGCAAGGGGAAGACGAAGTCAAGAGGTTCAGAGTCTTGGAGAAACGAGAACACCAGAGCTCTGCAGAAGAGGGAGAGGGAATGGCGAGCTGGGTGACGGCCAAAGCAGACGTCGCACCTTCGGCCTCACGGGAGGCAGAGTGCAGCTGCCAAGAGCCCACCTGGGCCGCCCTCAGATGTTGTCCTCCTCCAGCATCTTGTTGACCCCTTCGCAGATCCTCTTGAGGTGGGTGCGGTAGGGCTCGGCCGGGCCGTACAGAGCCGACAGGAACTCGTAGTCCGCAAAGTGGTTGAAGACGTGGTTGATGCGCGAGTGCGACTTGGCCGTCAGGTGCCCGTTGACCGCCTGGTGCAGCAGGTCCCGGCACTCGGTGAGGACGCTGGACATGACCCTGCGGTCAAAGGTGAAGTCTATCTGGTGGAAGCTGACGGCCGTCATGGCCAGGGTGTGAACTTTCTTGCGGAACCGCTCCATGACCAGCAGCTCCTCGGGGCTGAACTGCCCGTTGCGGTAGAGAACCCCCAGCTTCATCACGATCTTGATGAGGTTTTTGATGATCTTCTGGGCCTCTTTGCGGTTGTGGGTGTACTCCTTGGTGGCCCGGTACAGCTCGTCCAGGATCTCGCTGCTGGTGTCGTCGATGAAGACGTTGGCGATGGTCTTGGTGGCCATTTTGCTCAGGAGCTTCTTCTGGGCCTGCAGGGCCAAGTTCTTGGTGCTGAAGGTGTCCATCTCTGCTGGGGAGGAGACACACACAGATCAGTCCCTACTCTGCACCCATCCCCATCTCACCTGGGCTAGTGGAGAGCCCCTGTCCATGGCAGGGGGTGGAGCTGGATGAGTTTTAAGGTCCCTTCCCACCCAAACCATTCTGTGAGTCCGTGATTCCTCACCTCCCCCTGCAGATTTCTGGCAGGAGAAAGAGCATCTCCAGGCAATGGCAAGACTGGGGGAGCTCCTGGGTGCCAGAGCAGGTGAGAGCTGAGCTCACCCCCCGGGTTTGATTGGTGGGGTCAGTTACAGGGTGTTCCCACCTTCCTTTTCCCAAACTCTGGAGACATAGCGAGTGAGGTGTCCCTACCTGAGCAGTGCCCGTGACCCTCCATCCCGGTGTCCCTCCTGTGGCCAACACCTCCCTCCTCCAGCTGCAGGAAGGACTCTTGCCCCACCGTTTGAGCATTTTTCCTTCCTTTAAACCTGAGTCATTTCCTGCAGGGTGAGCTGGGGACAGCCCAGGTGGCAGCTGAGTCACCCCCTGATGCCATGTGCCGCATCCACCCGGTGCTGGCCGCGGCTGGAGCGGCACAGCCGGTTTGCAGCACCCAGCAGTGGCGTGGGAGCCCTTTTCCCTGGCACTGCTCACCCTGAAACACCCACACAAGCACGGACTTGTTCTGCTGCTGCCCCAGCCTCCTCCAGAGCCAGCCCTGCACGGAGGTGAATAATTCACCCAGACAGGAACCTCACCTACAGCCCAGCTCCCACATCCCGGCGGGCCCAAATCCATCCCCTCGGGCAGAGCACGGCTTTAAACTCTGCTGGGAACGATTAAAACAACACCGACCCTGGAGATGCATCTTGGCCTGGGAAACCGCAGAGCTACAAATCACAGGGAGGGGAGAACAGCGGGAAAACAACCAGGATGGATGGGCAGAGCTGGGAGCTGCTTATGCAAGAGCCTGCACATGGCAGGGACAGCCTGGCAGAGCAGGAGGGGATGGGATCAGCCTATAAATACATCCCCAGGGAGGGGAGAAGGAGATATTTCAGCTGAAGGATGCTGCTGGTGCGAGGATGGATGGGGATAAATTGCTCATGGATAGGGAGCAGGTTTAGATTTGATGTTAGGAAGGAATTCTTCCCTGAGAGGAAGCTGAGGTACTGGCACAGGGTGCCCAGAGCAGCTGTGGCTGCCCCTGGATCCCTGGGAGTGTCCCAGGCCAGGCTGGACAGGGCTTGGAGCAGCC
>JAWWMU010000107.1:646088-660905 GCA_035048155.1 Cinnycerthia olivascens
CCTGGATCCCTGGGAGTGTCCCAGGCCAGGCTGGACAGGGCTTGGAGCAGCCTGGGACAGTGGGAGGTGTCCCTGCCCATGACAGGGGTGGGATGAGATGAGCTTTTGGTCTTTTTCCAACCCAAACCATTCCACGATGCTGGGATTCTGCTGCAGAACCGAATCTGTCCCCATCACAGGCAGCTCTGTCATTCCCCAGTCCTGCTCCTGCCCCGCTGGAGCACACACCAGGCTCCTCAGGGGTCCCCTGCCTTGGCCAAGGCTCCATCTGATGCCAGGACGATGGGGCTGGGCCCCGGCTCCCTGAGCATCTCCCAGCCATCAGCTCCAGACCCGAGGGCAGCCAGGGCTCCGTGGGGATGAGAATTCCGGGAGCAGTAACGGAGCCGCCGCCTGCAGGGTTATTTACAGCCCTCAGGAAAAACACGGAGGCTTGGGAGCGTTCCCTGCGATGGGAAAACATTGATTTTTGTCAGCCTGAGCCTCGAGCTGAGGCTCTCACACTTAATAAGACAAAAATGATAACGCAGAGCCTGGAGACAGCAGCTCCCGGGTCAGGCTCATGGAATTCCAATGGCTGCATCCAGGAGGTGCTGCCGGAGCCGAGCCCGGAGGGAGGGCTGGGCAGGATGGGCAGAGGCAGCTCCGTCTGCTCTGCCCTGGCTGTGGAAGAACTCACTTCACCCGTGCCAGGCATCCTGTCCGGAAGGATCAGGGCTTTGCCCTGGTGTTGACAGCCTGGAATTTCCCTCCCAGGGTTGTGGGGTGCCCTGGGAACAGTGCCTGGATAAATAGGAATTCTCACACCCGAGCTCTCCCTCGGGTGACCGCAGACATAAACTCCAGTGCAAACTCCACCTCCAGAGCACATGAAAAATAGGAAGTGCCAAGTCCTGCAAGCTGCCCACGGCTCTCAAATGCCAGCTGGAATAAGGGATCAACCCTCTGCTCCCTGCACCAAAAAACACCCGGCTGCTCACAGCCCTCCCCTGCTCTGGGACCAGGAGCACGGTTCCGGCGGGAAACTGAGGCACGAAGCGTTATGGGGGTGTCTAGGGACCCCAGAAGTGGTATGGATGGGTATGAGGATCCCAAAAATGCAACCAGCTCCCTCTGCAGTGCCCAGGGATGGTTTTATAGCCTGCTCCCTGCAAACCCCAAGGAAACCCAGGCTCACCTGCTGCTGGCTCCCGCTGCCCCGGCACCCTCCACACCACACCCGGCCCAGCAGGAGCTGCTGACTCAGCAGCAGCAGGAGGTTTCACCGGAATGAGCCGTTTTCCTGCCGGGAAGGGCCCCACGACCCCATTGTTCACGAGGGGCTGCTATCAGGGCACGGAGGAGTCGAGCCTTGCCCCGAGCAGCAAGCTGAAGCCTGAAATAACCCACTTTGCTTCCTTCCTGTCGCTCAAGCTCAGCCCAGCTCAGGGCTTGGGCTCCCCCCCACCCCCTTCTTCTTTTTTAATGAAACCGCCCTAAAAAAACAGCTTCTTCTTCTTCCGAAATGGAGCAGCCCAGTGCTGCTGTCACCGAGTTCCTCCCTGCTCCGGAAGAGTGCGGCAGGGCTGTGGTCCCTCCGGTGGCTTTGGGGACAGGTACAGCCCTTTCTTGGAGGGTTCCCACCCATTTTTGAGGTTTTTTGGGGGGGTCTTTCAGCCTTGAGTGGTGGTGTGAGGGTTGGGGTGTCCTGGATGAGGACACAGAGGGTGTCCCTGGCACAGGACGGATGTGGTCCCCTGGGGACAGACACGTGCCGTGCTCATCTCCGATTTGGCGTTGACCCCACTGGCCTTGCACCTCACCCAACACCCAGCTGTGACCTGATTTCCCAAAAAAACCTCTCCCCCACCACTGAGAGCACAAGCATCAATGAAAGCTCCTGTCTGAGGGGGGAAGACAGGACCCTGTCACCCTGTGGTCACCTGGCACCGGCAGCATCACAGCAGAGCTGCCAGGTGAGCACCATCCAGAGCTCCTTCATGAAGAGAGGCCAAACCCAGCAGTGACATCATCCCAGTTACCATTTTTACCTGGCCCAGAGATCCCTCTCCCTGCCTGTCCCTTTCACCTGGCTCCCAGCAGCGGCTCCGTGGGCTTGCTCCCCCAAGCCTCCCCAGTTCCCTTGGCAGCGGGTGAATATTTCATGCAGGAAGGGAAAAGCACTTAAATAATTCATGGAGCAGCGCAGAGGGGGAGGCTCCACAAAGCTCCAGCTCAGAGCAGAGGCACCTCTGCCTCCTCTTCTTCCTCCTCTCCCTCCTCCACCTTCCCACCGCGGCCACGGCAACTTGGATTGTCTCGCTACAAGTTTCCTCCAACATTGGAAACATCGTTTCCCACACGGATAAACATCGAATAGCGGCGATCTCCCTGGATTTCCCTCCATCCCACACGCTGCTCCCTCCCACTGCTTTGGGAAACACCCCTGCTCTGCCCCTCAGCATTCCCGGTCCCCCCGGACCCGCGGCTAAATGGGATCCCACCGCTCCGCTCTCCATCCCCGGGCATCGCTTTCCCCCGTGCCCCAACCCCTATTAATTAATTAATTAAACCGTCCTGGATTACAGGAGCGCCGCGCAGTAACCGGAGAGCCCCAGCAGCGTCAGCAGCCTGTCCCCCAGCAGCCGTGACCCCCGCGGCTCCCAGGCCCCGTTCCCAGCGCGGGCAGGGCCGAGGCAGAGGAGCGGGAGGAAGGACGGACCCGTGCCGGCCCCCGCGGGTTGCCATGGGCGCCGGGAGCGCGGAGCCGCCGGCCCGGTGTGTGCCCAGCGGGGCGAGGCCGGGAGGAAGCCGCTGAGCAAACACCTCGCCCGGGGAAAAGCGCCTTTCTTGGCAAGGCCGGGGTGAATCCGCGGCCGGAGAGGGGACCGGGAATGCCGCGGGGCACGGCCACACCGGCCCGTTCTGCCTCGCCCTGCCCGCGCTGGTGCCAGGCGCTTGGCGCGTCCCCATCACTGTCCCCCCCGGCACCGGGATCTGAACTCCTCCGTCCCAAAATCTCCCCCCGCAGGTGCCCTCGCTGGGGCTGCAGATGCACCCATGGGAAGGAGACGGATTTTGGTTTTGCTCGGGAATGCTGATCCGCCCCGGCAGCACCGACGTGTCTGTGCAAGGAGCTGGGCGGCCCATCCGAGGGGGCACCGGGCACGGGTGGGGAATCCCCGCCGGTGCTTCCCGTGGGAATGGGATCCTGGGATCCACGCGGGGCAGGGGGGGATCCTCGAGGCCGATTTGAGGATCTGGTGTGGCATCAAGGTATTCCTCCTGGGATTACTGTGCCCCAGGGGGCAGGCAGCTGCTGCCAAGCTGGAGAGGAGGAGGAGGAGGAGGAGGAATGGAGGTTATTTTAAGGAGAGAAGGAGGAGGAAGAGGAGGAGGAAGGGGGGTTATTTTATGGAGAGGAGGAGGAAGAGGAGGAGGAAGAAAGGTTTTATGGAGAAAAGGCAGAGGAAGAGAAGGAGGAAGGGAGGTATTTTACAGTGAGGAGGAGGAGGAAGGGGGGTTTATTTTGGAGCATCTGTCTCGCCTTCCATTTCCTCCTTTTCTTTCTCCAGCTGCCATAAAGCTGCTCTCTCTGGCAGCAACTTCCTTTCTCCTTCGCTCGGAGCAGACGGAGACTTATGGGGAAGTAGAAAACAGAGGCTGGGAGGGGGGAAACTGAGGCCAAACCACCATCCGTCCGTCTGTCCGGCTGCGGCGGGGGCCAGGGCACATCACATGCTTCCTGCCCGGGGATCAGGAGGACAAAGTCGCTCTGGGAGGGAGGAAAACTCCACGGGAAAATTCGGGTCCAATGCTGGGCTTGGAGTCAGCAAAGAATGACCCCAAATGGCCCAAATGTTCCCTGCTCAGGGGCAGATTAGTCAGCTTTGGGGTTTTGCAGCCAGCCCTTGCCCTAGGAGCGATCCGGCCTCTCCAAAGGGATTCGTCTTTCCAGGAACCGAGGAATTTCATCCTCTGGGGCGCAGGGCTGGGAGGAGGGACGGGAGATGCTCGAAGCCAAGTCCTGCCATGGGGCACCCGGCCCTGCCCCGGCACGTGGGGCCGTGACAGCCCCACGGGGGTGGCTCCGGTGCCTTCTCCCAGCTCCCGTTATCCAGCACCCACCGGAGCCTGCTCTCTTTCCAGCCCCGTCGCATTTCCCTTGAGTTTGGGGGGAAATCGCCCTTTCCCCGTGTTTTACCCACCTGGGAAAGCTGAGGCACATCCAGGGGCTGCCGGGAGCAGCTCCGGGTTCTGCCCGCCCCGCAGCTCCCGCCCCTCGCGGCGTCCCAAACCCTCCTTTCCCCCCGGGGCTCCCGGGGGCCGGGTGGGGCCGTCGGTGCCCGGTGGCACCGGGGAGGGGGGACACACACGGAAGATTCCCGGGATGGGTGACGAGAGGCTTCGCCCCGCGGTGCAAGCACGAAACGGGCCGGTACCGAGAGCCCCCACGGACCGGGGTAGATGGGAGGAACCGGCGTAACCGGGAGGAACTGGGAGGAACTGGGAGGTACTGGGGGAACTGGCCCTTACCTGCAGCCTGCCTCGGGGTCAGCGGTGCCAGAGCGGGGCTGCTCCGGTGCCCCCGGTGGGACGGGACGAGGCGGGACGGGGCTGGACGGGGCGGGGCCGGGCCGAGGGTCCCGCTCCCCCGGCGCCTCTCCCCGCCCGGCGGGCCCCCGCAGCCGCTACCAATGCCCCGTCCCCGATGCCGGTGCCCGGTGACAATGTCCGGTGATCGGTCTTCGATGCCCAGTGCCAGTCCCGGTGTCCAGTGCCCGGTGCCCGGTTCCCGGTGCCGGTTCCCGGCTCTCAGTGGCCGGTTCCCGGTGCCGGTTCCCGGTGCCGGTTCCCGGCTCTCAGGGCCCGGTTCCCGGTGCCGGTTCCCGGTTCCCGGCGGGTCGGGGCCTCCCTCCCGCCGCCGAGTCCCGCGCGGGGCCCGGGAGCGGCGGGGGCGGGGCAGTGGGGGCGTGTCCCGAGGGCGGGACAGCCAATGGCGGCGCGGGGCTTGCTACGAAGCAGCCAATGGGAGTGCGCGGACAGGGCGTGGGCGGGGCCGGGGCGGGCGCGTCCCCGTGGGTCCCGCGCGCGTGGGCCGGTCCCGGTAACGCGCGTGGGGCGGGCACGGGGCCCCAAAACCCGCACGGGGGGACGGGAACATGGAGAGGGGACGGGGACACGGGGGGTGACAGGGACATGGAGGGGAACGGGGGCACGGACGGGTGGCAGGGACACGGGTGAGGGACGGGGACACGGGTGGCGGACGGAGACGCCGGTAGGTGAGAGGATCCCCCGTGGGACGCCGGGCGGGCGCTGCGGAGGGCGCTGCTGGGCCGGGCTGAGCTTCCCCCACCCCGCACCCGGCGGCCTCCCGGGGGATGTGACACCCGTGGGGAGAGGGGAAGGCGTGGGGGCTGCCGTGCTGCCGGCCGAGAGCCGCGTGTGCGGGAGTGTTGAGGCCTGAGGGTCGTGGCTGTCAGCTCAGCCCGACATCCCGGGAATCCTGAGCTCCCCAGCACCGGGAATGTCGGAGCATCCTTCCTCTTCCTCCTCCCGGCTCAGTGGGTAGGAGCCGCGGCACGGGATCCTAATTCCCAAAAGTGGCATTATACAGATTAAAGGTGGGATTTAGAGCGGATTAAAGTCTGGATTAACGGGAGCCTTGACTTGAGTCTTGGTCTCACGCAGCGGCTGGGAAGCGAGCCCCAGATCCTCGCCAGCCCCCCCGGCCCTGCTGCCCCCGCCCCTTGGCAGTGCCCGACACCCCCGGGAATTCCCAAGATCCCCGAGGATTTGCTCTGGTCCCTGGCCTTGCCGGAGCAGCCGGAGCAGCGATTGCCGCCCTTCCGGACAGTTGTGGCACCAACCGGCCCGGCATAAGCCAACCTATGGTCCCAGTGGCCACCAGGAGCCTGGTCCTGTGTCCCCATCACTGCCCTCTTCTGCATCCCCACCGCTGCCTGCACAACGTCCCCAACTGATGCCTTGTCCTGTGCCCCCATTCCTGCCCCATCCCGTTCCCCCATTCCTGCCCTGTCCTGCACCCCCATCACTGTCCCACCCCACATTCCCCTCGCTGGGACACCCCCGCAGCTTTTTCCCCTCGCTCAGGCTGGTGCTGAAGGTGTTGTGGAGGGTGACGGGACCGGGTGGGCGTGTGGGGAGCACCCTGCGGCCCCCGGAGCACCCCAGTGTCCCCAGTACCCACATGCCACAATTCCCAGCTCGGGAAGAGCCTCAGGGATGTCCCCACGCCTTGCAGAGCTCTGCACCTCCCTCCAGCCCGGGAGCAGCGGCTGGGGGTGCTCGGCTGGGGTCACACGGGGGGAACCCCCCCAAATCCGTGTCCCTGTCTGGAGGGTGGAGGGAGCGGCCGCTGCGGATCAGCGGGGATGGGAGCTGGAGCCGCATGAAAACAGGGAATGAAAAAGAGAAGCAGCAGGATCTGGGCCAGCTCCGAGCGGCCTCTCCCCCCGTCCCTCCTCTCCTTTCAGGGAATGAAACGGGGCTTTGCAGCGGCTCCTCTCCTGCCCGCTGAGCACCGCCCGGCCTCGGGGAGGCGGCGCGGCTCATCCCACTCCCTGTCCGCGGCACATCCCACCCGAACAGCCACCGCAGCTCCGGTGACACCAGCCCGGCCGGCTGCGGGGGCTCCGCTGCGGGCAGGGGGGAGCACCCCCACGGAGGCAGCGCCTGAATAATTCAGGAGAGCTCAGCCAGCGAAACAGGATCCGCTGCCCGCCGGATCGCGGAGGGGCTGGCAGGGCACGGAGCCGCTCTCTGCGCTCCCCTGAGCCCCCGGTGTCGCAGGGCCCGGGTCCATCAGCCTCCAGAGCAGGCTGCTGCTCCAAGAGGATCCAACACCTCGTTTGGCTGAGCCGGTGGGTGTGCAGGGGGACAGGATGGGGACGTCCCCAACACCCACCTGTCCCCATGATGGCACACGCCAGACCCCGGCAGCTCCTGGGGCAGGGGATGCTGTCCCTGCCCATAAAGCCACTATTGTCACCGGGGCATGTGCGGGGTGGGGGAGCCCCCGTGGCGGGGCGGCGGATCCCGCAAGCCCTTCCCTCTCCAGCATTTTGCATTCCCCCTGCTCCCTGCCCGCGCCGCACAGCTGTGCCTGGCCACAATGGCCCCTTCTTGCCGCGTCACCGGCGCCGGCTGCGCTCCCTCGGCCCCTTCCCCGGGGCCGAGCCACCCCGCTGGCAACCGAGGCGGAAAAATTAATCCCAGGAAAAAAAAAAGGAAAAAAAAATCCGTCCTAGCAGGCACCAGCTCTGCAGGGGAACCGCGAGCGGGGCACGCTCTCCTGACCAGCTACCCCAGGGGTGCCCCAGGATTTTAGCTGGTGTAGGATGGAGGGAAAGGGACAATGGAGGTGTCAGATAGGGGTGCTGGCAGTACCCAAAAGTAGCTGTTGAGACCGTGGGACTGTCCTCGAGCCGTGGGGACAGGCTGTGACTCCTGATTGCCGGGGCTGTATCCGAACTGTGCTCCCGCTCCTCCCTCAGGGCAGAGGGGTCTCCTGGGTCCCCAGCGCCGCATTCCTGCGCAGAGCAGTCCCCTGCCGCTCCCGCCCTCCCCGCAGCACATCTGGCCCGGTGTCACAGCTGGATCGGGCCCCTTCCGCCGTGTGTTTGTTCCCCGAGCGGGGAGCGCCGAGCCTCGTTAGTTAATTAAAGCTCGATCGAAGCTGTCAGGCAGTGCCGCTCCTCGAGAGGCTGCGAGCGCTCCCCGGGAAGGGTTGGAGGAAGAAGCTCCGGGGAGAGACGCACCCTGGGGACGAGGTTTCTGTGATTTCCCTCCCTGGGAGGACACGAACCTCCATCCCTGTCCTGGGGACACCGCTGTGTGGCCCGCCGGAACGTGACCCACTTACCAGGCTCAGCCGAGCCCTGGCTGCTTAATTTGGGGCTGGGGGCTGCTGAGAGGGACCCTGACATCTGAGCCGAGCCCAGCGCAGAGCCCCGGGCGCGCTCGGCTGCGCCGGCCGGGACAAAAGCAAATGTAGGTTAAGCACAAAGTGCTGCGGCTGCGGCACTCGGAGCCCGCTCGGCCGCACGGGGAGGGCCAGGGCAGGCCCCACCGCTGCAATTAGCTAATTGCTCCTGTTCCCTCGCAGAGGATGCTGTCACTGCTCCCTGCTTCACTCTCCATCTGATAAAAGTGCCCTAGGGGGACACCGTGCCCCCCGCCTGCCCCCCGTGCTCTGCTCAGCGCTGGAGGGGTTCGGGATGGAGGGATGGGGAGCCCCCCCAAACCTGCTGTTCCCAGCCCCGCTGGATGTGACATCCCTGGTGTCACCTGCTGAGGACAGCGGGGATGATGCCCTCAACACGGGGGATGGATCTGGCTTTCCCTCGAATTTTGGGGCTGTCCTGGTGCACCCCAAGGCTTCAGGATCCCTCGTGGCCAAACTCCATCCAAGCTGTTGAGTGGGAACCTGGCGTGAACATGGGAGGCTGTGACATCACCGGGAACCTGAGTGACAAATTACATAATCAGAGGGGGTCCTTGTGTCACCTTGAGGGACAAAGGGACCCCCAGCCTGTTGGGTGTTGGGTGACGGCAGCACGGTTGGGCGAGGGGACGGACAGGATGCTGATGACATCATCAGAATGATCCATGACATCATCAGGTGGCAATTAATGGGGGGCAGAGATTGGGGCCAAGCAGGCTGCGCTGGGACTGCCGGGTGTGGAGGAAGAGGAGCAGGAGCAGGAGCAGGAGCAGGAGCAGAAACAGGAGCAGGAGCAGGAGCAGGATGGTGGCCCCATGGAGCCAGCTCATGGTCGCTGAACCTGTCCTTGTGCTGGTGACATATTGACTGACAATTCTTAATCAACTGGATTATTAATTAGCAGCAGAGCTGGCTGGTCAATGCTCGGCCGGGCTGGGAGCTGCTGGTTTGTGCTGACAGAGCCGGGTACCGTGCCAGTGTCACCGTGCTGGGTACCCGCCGTGCCAGGACACTCATGCTGGCCCAGGGGTGGATGCCATCCCCCCAGGGACTCGGGTGGTGGCTTCACCACTCTGCACACTGGTGACCCAAATCCTGCAAGGTTTCACCCCAGAACCGCTGGGGTGGCACCACAGGAATCGCCCTGGCACAGCAGGACTGGGGGCTGGTGGGTGGGTGCCCGCCTGTGAAGTGCCTCCGTGCCATCTGGGTCACATGGGGGGAGGTGACACGCGTGCCACTAGTGCCACACGTATCCCCAACCCTTACGGTGGTGGTTGTGGGGGTGGAGGTTGCCGTGGAGGGTGCGGGGGACCAGCCCTGCACGGGCCATCCCTGTCCCTGCCCGTACCCCCCGGGAGAGCAGGCCAGGCCACATGTGTGACCGTGTCCCCACTGTCCCCACCAGTTCGGGGGTCCCAGCGGGTCCTGCCGGCTGGGGACAGGCGGAGGGGGCTGGGGGCGGCTCCTCCATCCCCATCTGAGCCGATCCGGAGCTGTTCTCGCCGCAGCTGCTGCCGCCGCCGGCTCCACGCCGCCTTTCCCTGCGAGTCTCAGCCATCTGCCGAGATCCCCGCGGGCAGGGGCTGGGGGCTGCTCCCCGCACCCCCGCCCCGCTGCCGCGGCACCAGCGGGAGCTGCGCTCCGAGCTTTTTGCTCCCGGTTTCGGTGCAGGCCGTTTCATTTCGGCCCTTAATCCGTGCCGGGTTCGCTTCCCTGCGCGGCTGTCGGCGGCGATTTCCCAGCCCTAATTAAAGCTCGGAGCGTGTGACGGCGGCTCCCTGGGGATGCTTCCCTGGCTTCCCAGTTCCCGTCAAGATCAAGGGGATAAACCAATGTTGCCGGCAAAGTTAACGCCGGCGGCAGCTCGGGGAGGCGGTGACAAGACCGGAGCTGGCGGCAGCCGCGATCCGGAGGCGAATCCCCCCACGGAGCTCTGCCTCGGGGTCTGCGGGGCGGGGAGGGCTCGGGGATGAGCCGGGCAGGGCTCGGCCCAGCTCTGAGCCCCGGCTGTGGCCGCTCGCTGTCGTGACACCAGAGGGATGCCCTGGCCAAGCGCCCCCGGCTCTGGCGGGAGGGGAGGTTTTGGGGTGTCACAGCCACCGATCAATGTGTCGCTGTCCCCCTCCCGCCACCCACCTGCACCTCGCAATGACCCGTCAGGGCCCAGAGCAGCCCACTGACCCCTGGGGAGGGACAGCTGGGCTGGCACCCGCCCTGGCGAGCCGGGAGAGCGGAGCCGCCTCCTCGCAGGCACCTGCCAAGCAGCCGCAGCCCGGACATCTGTGCCCGCTCCCAGCTGCCAGCCAGCTGCCCTGGGCACCCGAAAAGCCACCCGCAGCCCCACGGCGTGGATTCCCAGGCCTGGCAGGGGGACGGCTGCTGCAGGCAGGGATGCTCCTGCTGCCTGGCACGGCTGCTGCCTGCTTAATTGCGCTGAAAGCACAACAGATGGCAGAAGGGCTTCAAGATGTTCTTTTCCAACATTTTGGGCTCTTTTGCTCGCCTTCCTCCGAAACAGCTCCAAGGAAGGAGGCTGGGAAGAGCCCTGTGCGCATGGGGAGGGTTGATGACCCCAGGGACGAGTCCAGGGCCGCGGTGCGGCCGCGGAATTAAAGGGAATTAAAACATTTGCCGGGCTCACACTGCAGCGCTTTCTTCCCGCTGTAATCCCTGCGCCTGCTGCCCTTCCTGCCCGCACCTCCAGCACCTGCCCGCTGCTCCCGGGGCACAAAAGCCCCTTTGCCACATCCCCGAGGCAGCTGGTGGCAGCAGCTGGGTGCTGGGGGGTCACCACTGGGACCGTGGGGGGCTGCGAAGAGACCCCGTGGCTCCTTCCCAGAGCTGGGGCCCAGCACCCCCCAGCATCCAGGGACGCTGTGGCACCCCCACCCTGAGCCTTGCTGGGGCTGGGCACTGTCCTGTGTCCTGTGTCCTGTGTCCTGTGTCCTGTGTCCTGTGTCCTGTGTCCTGTGTCCTGTGCAAGGCTGGCACCCGGCGCGGCTGAGCCGGACCAGGACCCCACACCCACCCCTGTCCCCAGCACCCACCCCTGTCCCCCTGTCCCCATCCCGGCTCCCCCACCTGCCCCCGCGGCTCTCGGGGCCGAGGTGTGTTACCACGCGCCTTTGATGAATTATTTATGAGGCAGGTGACCTCATTCATTCAGATTGATTTTCCTCCGTGTCACTCCAATTCCGTCGTGCTCCTGGAACGGGCGGGCGGCACGGCAGGTGCTGTGCTGTGGGGATGGACGGGGCACGAGGCAAAAGCCCTTTGCCAGCCCGGGAATTATTAGAGTTAATAATAATACTATTAATTATATTAGTACTTTCAGTGTCAGCGTTGTTATTTTTAAAATCAAGATTTAAAAATATTTTTGTTATTATTATTGCTGTTATCATCATCATTATTAGTATCATTATTATCATTATTGATAATATTTGTATTATTATAATTGTTACCACCCTCCTGTCCTCCCCAGGACCCCGGGCTGTGCCCACCCTGCCTTGCCCAGTGCAGACAGACCCACATCTGCCAGTGGCTGGGTGGCCCAGGGCCACCAAGGACCACGTTGTCACCTCTGCCGGGTGTGCCCAAGCAGGATGGTGGGAGATTGCAGCCTGGGTGCTCTCCTAGTGTCTTACAGATGTGCTTACAAACACACCTTTGGGTTAAAACTGGAGTTATTTGAGGCTATATTTAATGTAAAGTGTTCTCTGTGTTCAACCAGTTGCTTGAGCTTATTAAAAAGATATATTAAAAATGTAATGTGCATTTATTTGTGTACACACACGTCTGCAGCTCCTTCCCAGCACTCGCTGCCGGTCTGAGCTCTCCGTGCCTCAGTTTCCCTCGCGGCTGGGCAGGAGGAGCATCCCCGGGGCTGCGTGAGGAAGGCTCGGGGGGGACTGACTGTGGGGAAAGGCTGAGCCCAGGGATGCCACAGATCCGCACGGGAGGGGACGGAGCGGGGCTGCCGGAGCCCGCGGGGCTGCTGGCACCGAGGGAACCAGCGCGGGGAACTTTTGCACTCCCAACACCCGTGAATTCCCCAGCCGAGCATCCCCTGCCCCCCGGAGAAACATCCCGCTGGTCAAGCACCCCTCAGATGAGCATCCCCCCGACCCAGCATCCCCCAGATAAACATCCCCCGACTCAGCACCCCCCGGCCCAGCACCCAGCACCGCCTCAGGCCCAATTCCCATTAGGAGCTACCGAGAGCCCGAATTCCCACCCTGAGAGCGGCTCGGTGGCAGCTGCCCGTCGCTATTGTCACCCGATAATGGGAAGCGCCCAGTCCTGCTCCCCGCGAGTGCTATTAGCCCAGATATTTGCTTCCCGTCTCCAGGGTGACAGGGTTGCCAGCGCTCACCCACATCCCTCCTTTGATCATTTTCCTCTTGATCTTCCGCGCCGGTTCCCGGCGCTCCTCCCCGGCGCCCTCTCCCCGTGGGGATGCGGGAGCTGGTGGCACCCGCGGGGCCCGGGAGCGGCCGGGGAGGAGCTGGGGGCGATGGAGGCGAGGGCTGGGGGAGGTGGAGATGAAGAGTGGAGGATGAAGGCAGAGCTGGGGGGGATGGACAACGGGGTAAGGGAGATGTTGTCATGGGGAGATGGTTGTGGCCTTGGGGTTTGTATCAGGTGCTTGAATCTGCAACCAGCATCCCCCCATGGCCACAGACACCATTCCCCCTGGCCACAATCATCCCCCCATGGCCACCAGCATCCCCCCATGGCCACAGACACCATTCCCCATGGCCACAATCATCCCCTCATGGCCACAATCATCCCCCCATGGCCACAATCATCCCCCCATGGCCACAGCCATCCCCCCATGGCCACAGACACCATTCCCCATGGCCACAATCATCCCCTCATGGCCACAATCATCCCCTCATGGCCACCAGCATCCCCCCCATGGCCACCACCATCATCATGGCCACCACCATCTCCTGCCCATGGCCACAGCCATCTCCCCTCGCCCAAGCAGGGCAGTTCAATGACCAGGGATGGAAGAACAGAGACTCTGGTGGGACCATGCTCCCTCCACCGTGCAGGACCCGGTTCAGCAGGACCCCTGGGCAGGATCGATCCAGCTTCTCCCTCTCCTCCCCCCTGTTCCTCCTGGAACAAGTTTTTCCCAGCCCAGGGAGCCAAGCAGACCCACCAGCAGTCCAGGCTTGTTTCTATCTTCCCCAGAGCTCACCCAGGTCCAACACTGGCTCTTAGGGCGGGGGATGGAGCCGGGAAATTTCTCCCAGAATGAGAGGAATTTTGGAGCCAGGTGGGATCAGCTCCAAAATCTCTGGAATTTGGCGGTGGCAGGAGAGAGACCGACAGCGCCGAGCCATTTCTAAGCAGCGCTTTTAAAAAACAAAGCGAAATCTTCGCCAGAAAATGTTATTTCGATCCCTTTGGCAACCACGAGTCGTTTCGAAGCGACGCTTTGTGTTCGGAATGGGACCCAAATCTAAAGGAGCTGGGAATGGAGCCCCTGGGAAAGCTGCTGGGAGCCGGGATGGAGCCACAGCGAGGGGCGGATCCAGCCCCCCATGAGATCCCTGCACTGTGGGACCTCAGGGGTGCCCAGGGGGTGCCAGCCCCCCTGGGGACAAGCAGTTCCCTGTATCCCTGTGCCTGAGCAGGTGCTCTGAGGAGCCCTGGCCCTGTGGCCTTTCCCTCGCAGACCCAAACCCCTTTGCTTTGCACTGTCCCGGCTCCACACTCCAAATCCCCCGGGAAAGGGAAGAATCCAATCTCCCTGCCATGGGGGATCCATCACGGGCCAGGAGGGACCAGGAGGGACCGGGGGGATGTCATTGTGGGATCAGGAGGGAGGAGAGGGGACATCAGAGGGAGCATCACTGCTTGGGGGCAGGAGGGACCTGACTAGAGAACCAGGAGGTCTGGAGGAACCAAAGGACCAGGAGGGACCAGGAGAACCTGGAGGGATCATTGGGGACAAGGCTTCAGGCCCAAGGGTGATGCTGTCACACGGAGCCAGCAGAGACATCAGCAGAGGAGCAGAGGACACCAGGACGGACACTGTCACCAGGTGGGAGCACCCGAGGACACCGCAGCCACCGGGAAGCAGCCACGCAGGGGGTGGGAATGGCCGGGGGAGACGTGCTTGCCCTCACTTTGCTGCATGACGGTGATTAAGTTGCTTCCCTTCGTTATGGTCCCTCGGGGAGGTGTTAACCAGCTGCTAATAAAGACGGATGGTTCTGAAGTGGCGTCTCCAGAGCCTTTGTATCCGTGGAATTTCGGGAAAAACCCACCAGGGTGCCCAGAGCCACCGGGCAGACCCGCGGCACCCTCGCCCCCGCGGCACCGCCGCGAACCCCCGGCGCTGGTGGGGACAAATCTGCTCGGGGGGGGCGACGAGGGGAGCACCGGGGAGGATTCGGGGGGCTCGGAGGATGCCGAGAGCCGGAGCAGCCCCGGGGAGGAAAAAGGGCGACCCGAAGGGCTGCGGGGGGCGGGAAAGCAGCGGGAAGAGGAGAAATCCAGCAGCAACTGCCCATTAAAATTCATGAAAGCTGTTAAAAAGCAGAGCGCAGCGCGAGCTCCCGGCTGCTGCTGACAAAGCCGGCGAGGGAGGCGGCGGTGCCAGCTCCGTGCAGCGGCAAATTCGGGGTTCAGCCCCCCCCTTCCCAAACCGGTTCCCTCCTGGGTGACACCACAGCGGACCCGGCTCCCTCAGCACCCGCCCGCTGCCGGGCGGAGGGGGTGGATGGAGGCACCGAACCACGGCCACCCCTTCCCTCACAGGGGACCCCCAAACTCCCTCCGCTGCCTGGAGGGTGATTTGCATCCTAGAGCTCATTTATTTGGCTTTTCCCCATATATTTTTAGCACCCACCCCC
>JAWWMU010000107.1:689930-701420 GCA_035048155.1 Cinnycerthia olivascens
GAGGACCCTGACGGCAGCGGCAGCGAGCGGGGCCCAGCCCCTCCTCACCCGGCTGGAGCCCCAGAGTGAGTGCGGGCCGGGGGGCAGCACCCCACGGGGCTGGGGGACCCCAAAAGTGGCTCTGACCGAGTTCTGGTGGGGCAGAAGGAGCGGGAGGAGCTGGTTCCACATCTCCAGTTTGTATCACCAATGAATAAAGGGCTGGAGGGTTGGAGGGGAAACTCCTCACAAGTTTTGGGGTACCAGAGCTGCTGCCAGGCAGCAGGGTGCTAAACCCTCCTGTTTTTACATCTCCAGTTTCCACCGCCAACAAATTGGCCTGCAAAGGGCTGGACAAGCTGGAGGAGAAGCTGCCCATCCTGCAGCAGCCCCCCGAGAGGGTAACGCCGCCCGGGGGAACGCGGGCGGGGCTCCAGCGCTGGGCGAGGAGCTGGGACGAGCTGTCCCTGCGCTGTTTCCCCCCAGGTGGTGGCCGGGACCAGGGAGCTGGTGTGGTGCACGGTGGGCGGGGTGGTGGCCAGGACGCGCTCGGCGCTCGGGGCCGTGCTGGGCACCCGCGTGGGGCGGCTGCTGGCCACGGGCCTGGACGCCGTGCTGGGCAAATCGGAGGCGGTGCTGGATCGGTACCTCCCCAGAACAGGCGAGGAGCTGGGTGAGTACTCACCATCCCCAAATCTCGGGGTGCCATCTCCTGGGACCCTCACCCTATTGCTCAGTGCTGCCTTGGGTGCAGCACAGGGTGGCCCCACAGTGGTGCCAGAGCACTGAGGCCACCATGACCCCACACAGGGGACAGTCCTTGTCTGGAGGACGTGGGATGGCACTGGGTGAACTCTCACCTGGAAACCCAAACGCAAATATAGTTCCTTGTGCCCGCCTGGGTATTTATAGCTTGGCACTGGGTGACATTCGGCAGAGCTGGCCCTGTGTCACAGCTGAGGTGACCACAGAGGTCACCTGGCTTACGGTGGCATCGCCACATGACCTGGTGGCCAAGCATCCTGTGCGTGCTCACGCTGGGCTCCAGTGCCCAGCACAGGATGGCCCAGCCACGCTGCCCTCACCCCTGATCCTACAGTGGCAGCAGCTGGCACAGAGGTGGCCACGGGCACAGAGGTGACCAGGGGCAAGGAGGTGACCACGGGCAAGGAGGTGACCACAGGCAAGGAGGTGACCAGGATCACAGAGGTGGCCACGGGCACAGAGGTGGCCGTGCAGGAACAGCAGAGGCGCTGGCAGAGCTACTTTGTCCATGTGGGCTCCCTGTCGGCCCGGCTGCCTCACCGCGCCCTGCGGCGCTCGCTGGGCGACCTGCAGCGGGCACGGCTCCGAGCCCAGCGGCTCCTGGCCCAGCTCCACCACATCATCCGGCTGGTAAGGATGGGGCAGGGACCGTGCCAGCCCCGTGCTGGCCCCAGGCACCCCCAGGTGTGCTCCCACCTGGCTGAACGTCCCCCCAGATCGAGGAGGGGCAGCGGGGCACGGACGGGCCCTGGCACAGCACCCGGGAGCACCTGCACGGGCTGTGGCTGGAGTGGAGCCAGCAGGACACGGTGCCCATGGAGGACAACGAGGTACGGGGCGGGGGGACCTCGGGGGACAGATGGCTTCATCTGGAGAGGGTGGGGACAGCAGCCATTGAGGTGGGGACGCGTGGGAAGGAGCTGGTGACACCTGAAGCAGGGGTGGAACAGCAGCCACGGAGTCCAGCTGTGGGTCCATCCAGGCGGGGTTGGGGTCCACCACCCCCAGCCCTCGCTGCCCGCTGCCCATCCCGCAGGTGGAGGCTCGGACTCTGGCCATGCTCCGCGGGCTCCTGCAGCAGCTCCACACCGCCTGCTCCCACCTGGCCGCCGGCGCCCGGGCATTCCCCAGCAGCGTGCAGGAGACGGCGGGACACGTCCGGCACGGCGTGGAGGGCGTCCAGGCTTCCCTGGCCAGCGCCCGCTCCTTCCAGGACCTGTCGGGCCGGGTGCTGGCGCAGAGCAGGGACGCGGTGACGCGGGCGCAGCTGAGCCTCGAGGGGCTGCTGGAGCACGTGGGGCAGCACACGCCCCTGCCCTGGCTCGTGGGACCCTTCGCCCCCGCGCTCGTGGAGTACCCGGAGGACGCCCCGGTGGATATGTCCAAGTGGGAGGGCTGTGTCACCGTGGGGGGGACGCACCAGGTGCCCGCTGCCCCCCAGGTCTGCAGCCAGCACTGAGTCACTGGTGCCACTGAGCTGGGGGGCACCCACCCTGAACCACAAACCCAAATCCCACCGGGAATGAGGGGGTGATGGACCTGGTGACCCGGCGTGGGACCCCCGTGTCACGGCCAGGACCTCCCGTGGGGATGGTGGCACACGGAGGACACAGAGTGAGTCTGTCCGGGATCCAGGGCTGCCCTAAGCCCCGGGAGCACTGGGATTTCGTGTCTTGACAGCTTCAAACCAGTTTAAAGTGGAAGAAAACAACTTTTTTGGCCTTAAAATGACTCAGAGCCTGCAGTGGTGTGGCAGAGACGTCGTGCCGGGCTCACCGGGGGGCTCTGCACGGGCGGCAGAGCCGGGGGCACCCCCGAGGGGGCTCAATAAGGGGGTGCCAGGGTGGGACAGTGGGACGGGATTCCGTGGGGTGCTGGGTGGGAAGGTTCCACAAGGTGCCAGGACATCTGGACTGTGACCGGCAGCCGTGTGGCACTGATCTTTGTCCCGGTTGTCACCATCGAGGGGTTGGGCCCGCCCCGGGGTATCCCCAACGTCACAAGCACAGCGTGGTGACAGCAGCCGGTGGGGCGACCCTGGGCACCCCAGGACCGTCCATCCTCCTGCCGCCGGCACCCACCGGCACCAGTTTTACCAACTCCAGCGGGCCAGGTGCGGGGGAGCACCAGGACTTGGGATCTGCACGGGGAGGGGTCGCTTGGGAGGGTCAGGGCAGGGTCTGTCCTGGGGGATCGGATCCAGGGAAGGGCGGGGGGCGTGCGGAGCCAGGGCCGGTGGGGGAGGTCTCAAGTTCCGGGCTCGGGGTGTCCTGCAGCCGCATCCCGGGAAATCGAGGGGGTGTAGACCCGTCCCGGGGGTGTCCGGTCCCCAGGGGGTGTCGATGCAGCCCAGTCCCGGCGGATCCGGTACCGGGGAGGGGGGGGGTCAGTGCAGCCCGGTGCCGGCGGTTCCCGGGGGTTCGCTGCCCCTCCGGCCCCGCTCCCCGCCGGTCGCTGCTCCCGGTGCGCCCCGGGCCGGCCCCGCTGGGCGGCTCCGGTCACATGCGCTCGGGGCGGGCTCCGGGGTATAAAGGGCGGCAGGGAGGAGCGGGGCGAGCCCCGAGAGGAGCCGAGCGGAGCAGAACCGAGCGCAGCCGCCAGCGGTGAGCACGAGCCGGGGCCGGTCCGCGATCCTGCTTCCGATCCCGGGTGCGATCCCGGTTCCGATCGCAATCCCGGGAACCGATCGCGATCCCGGTCCCGTTCCCGATCGCAGTCCCAGTCCCGGTCCCGGTCTGGGTCCCGGTCCCGGTCGCAATCCTGGTCCCGATCGCGATCCCGGTCCCAATCCCGCCTGTGATCCCGATCGTGATCCCGGACCCGGTCCCAGGGACCCCCCTGTCCCGGGTTTTTCCAGCCGCGTGGGAACTGCCCCGTTCCGGGGAGGGGTAACTTGGGGTCCTCCCTTCGGGTGGCAGGAGGGGGGGGCCTGACCCCACTCACGGTCCCGTCCTGTGCCCCCAGCCCCACCATGGCCACCAGCGAGCCCACGCCGGAGCAGCCCAAGGCAGAGGAGCCGCAGGTCAGTGCGGGCAAGGAGGGGAATTTGGGGGCCATCCACGGGATCCCTGTTTGGAGACAAGGATCGGGGTTATCCCACCCCTGGGGGCCTGGAGAGCCACAGGAGCACCCCAAAACCACCCCCGTGGGGTTGGGAACACTCAGCACTCTGTTCTCACCATTCCCTGTGCGATTTGGGGGTCCCCCGTCCCCACGCTCACCCTGAGCCCTTCTGGCCCCCAGAGCATCGGGACACGCGTGGCCAACCTGCCCCTGGTGAGCTCTGCCTACGACATGGTGTCCTCTGCCTACACCTGCACCAAGGAGAGCCACCCCTACGTGCGCTCCGTCTGTGACGCCGCCGAGAAGGGCGTGAGGACCCTGACGGCAGCGGCAGCGAGCGGGGCCCAGCCCCTCCTCACCCGGCTGGAGCCCCAGAGTGAGTGCGGGCAGGGGGGCAGCACCCCACGGGGCTGGGGGACCCCAAAAGTGGCTCTGACCGAGTTCTGGTGAGGCAGAAGGAGCGGGAGGAGCTGGTTTTGTGTCTCTGGTTTGTACGGCCAAGGGAGAAATGGCTGGAAAAGCTGGGAGAAAATATTTCAGGGGGCAGCACCCTCTCAGTTCTAAGGTGATGGAAAAACTGGCCTTAGCAGAGCTGCTGCCAGGCAGCAGGGTGCTAAACCCTCCTGTTTTCACATCTCCAGTTTCCACTGCCAATGAATTGGCCTGCAAAGGGCTGGACAAGCTGGAGGAGAAGCTGCCCATCCTGCAGCAGCCCCCCCAAAAGGTACCGGGGTGGGGTGGGCTGGGGTGGGCAGCACTCGGGGCCCCCCAGTGCTTAACAAGGGTTCGTGTGTCCATCCAGATCATCTCGGACACCAAACTGCTGGTGACCTCCACGGTGACGGGGGCCAAGGATGCGCTGACCAGCACCATGGCCGGGGCCAGGGACGCAGTGACCAGCCGAGTGACCGGTGTGATGGACATGACCAAAGGGGCCGTGCAGGGTGGTGTGGAGCTGACCAGGTCTGCGGTCAGCAGCGGTGTCAGCACCGTGGCTGGGGCCAAGGATGCAGTGTCCAGCACCGTGGCCGGGGCCAAGGATGCAGTGTCCAGCACCGTGGCCGGGGCCAAGGACGCAGTGTCCAGCACTGTGGCCGGGGCCAAGGACGCAGTGACCAGTCGAGTGACCGGTGTGATGGACATGACCAAAGGGGCCGTGCAGGGTGGCGTGGAGCTGACCAGGTCTGCGGTCAGCAGCGGCGTCAGCACCGTGGGCCAGATGGTGGCCAGCGGGGTGGGCTCCGTGCTGGGCAAGTCGGAGGAGCTGGTGGACCACTACCTGCCCATGACGGATGAGGAGCTGGGTGAGCAGCTGACCCCAACTCTCCCGAGAGGGTGGGCAGAGCCTGGGCAGAGCAGGGGAGGCTCTGTGGGGTGGTGATGGTGGTGCTGGGACCCCCTGAGCAGCTCCTGTCCTGCAGCCAAGCTGGCCACGACCGTGGAGGGCTTCGAGCCGGAGCAGCAGAGGCAGCAGCAGAGCTACTTCGTGCGCCTGGGCTCCCTCTCCACCAAGCTGCGGCACCGAGCGCTCCAGCACTCCCTGGGCAAACTGCAGAGCGCCCGCCAGAGCAGCCAGGACCTGCTGGCCCAGCTCCAGGGCACCCTCGACCTGGTAGGACCCAGCCCCGTGCCCCCTGTGCCACCCCGGGGTGTCCTCCGGTGACCCCCCCCACCCAGCCGGGCTGTGCCCCTCTCGCAGGTGGAGCAGGTGAGGCAGGGTGTGGACCAGAGGCTGCAGGGAGGGCAGGAGAAGCTGCAGCAGCTGTGGCACGACTGGAGCAAGAAGCAGCCGGGTGGTGGCACGGACCAGGTGCCACCAGAGGTAGGAGCAGGGCAGGGGGTCCCCAGGGTGACCCGGGGTGTCCCCCAGCCCTCACCCTCCGCGTCCCCCCGCAGGCGGTGGAGTCACGCACGCTGACCATGCTGCAGGGCTTGACCCAGCAGCTGCAGAGCTCCTGCCAACCCCTGGTGTCCGGCCTGCAGGGCCTCCCCGCCAGCATCCAGGACACGGCGGGGCAGGTCCGGCACAACGTGGAGGAGCTGCGGGCAGCGCTGGGCTCTGTCACCTCCCTGCAGGACGTGACGGGCCCCGTGCTGGCCCGAGCCCGCACCCACGCCACCAAAGCCCGGCAGCTGATGGACGAGCTGGTGGAGCACGTGGCCTTCAACACCCCCCTGACGTGGCTGGTGGGACCCTTCGCCCCCTCGGGCAAGCGCCCGGTGGAGCTGGAGATGGAGTAGCAGTCCTGGGCTGCTTCTTCCCCCCCAAAAAAAGCCTTGTTGGAGCCTTTGCTAAACCCCCCCAGCCCCCCTCACCTTGTGCCTGCCTCTGTGGGGACCCTCCTGCCTGCCCCAGCCGTGTCCCTTGTCCCCTTGCTGGGGACCTGCAGTGCCTTGGTTGCCCCAAGTGCCTCTTGGGGGTCCCCGACGTCCTCGGTGCCTTCCAACCCCTCCGGCCTTGTAGGGCCAAAGCAGCACAAGAAACAATAAAGTCTGGCTAGTTTTGCACTGGACTGAGGCTTCTTTGGGGGCTTGGAGGGGAGGAATTAGGCTCTGGAGGAACAATCCCTTCCCCAAGACCTGGGGACCCCCATGTCCTGAGCCCCCATTCCCCAGACAGCCCCCCCAGCCTGTTCCTGACCCCGTGGGGTGCCAGGAGAGGACCTGGCAGTGGGGCCAGGAGTGGGGTCCTGGAGGGGCCTCTCACTTCCCAGCAGTTGGGCAAGAGGTGCTGGGGATGTTTTGGGCTTTATTTGGGTCTTGTTTACGGAGCGAGTGTGAAATCAGTGCTGGAAAAAGCCAAACTGTCCCCAGGGCAGAGTTACTGCAGCCTGCGAGGGGGGTCGGGGCAGCCTCCCCCGGGGTCGGGGCACAAAGAGGAGGCGGCGCCGGGTGGAGCCGGGAATTCTTTATTGAGCTCCGGAGCGTTGCAAAAGAGCAAAGAGACCAACACTGAGCTGCTGCCCAGCACGGGCAGGATGGTGCCAGGGTGAGTCCCTCCCTGGCACAGCTGGGAGAGAACACACCCTTCTCACCCTGGTTCTACCCCAAGAAGTTGGTGCCCAGCCCTGGGGCAGAGGGATCCAGCTCCAGCAGCTGCCTCTGGATGGGAGAGAGGATTATGACGGTGGGGAAAGGGGCCTGGAGCAGCCCCTGAGTGCCTGATCTTGGCCAGAGGGAATTTGTTTGGGGTGTCTTCCAGCCCTGACCCTGGGCAGGGCATTGAGGTTCTCCCCTCGTCACAGCCAGAGATGCCTCAAGAAAGAGACACTGGGGTTCCTTCTGTTTTTCATTAGAAAACCCTTTATATTCATTTCATGTCGGTTGAAATCACAAGAAATTAGGTAGGAGGGAAAAAAAGAAAACAAAAACAAAAAAAAAAAACAAGGAGGGGAGGGACAAATACAGACACCAGCACAGCCCCCCCCGCGGGTGGTGCCTCCGCAGGGACGGGACACGGGACAAGACCAAGGACATCGGCTACGGTGGGACTTGGTGAAGTGACTCAGGCAGGAGACAAGGCAGAGGCTGCTCTCCCTTCACAGCCTCTCCTCCTCCTCCTCCTCCAGGTGGGAGCTGCTTCCTCAGCTCTCCTCCTCCTCCTCCTCCTCCTCCTCCGCAGCCTCCGACTCCCCGCGAGCTCGCTCGGGCCCGGCCTTGGGATAGTCCTGGACACTGCTGGGGGAGAGCAGGGGCAGGCAGAGCTCAGCCTCCCACCTCTCTGCCCCTCTGCCACATCCCAGCTGCTTCCCAAGCTGGGAGAACCATTACACAACCCTCAGCGTGCCCCAAATCATCCCAGTGATCCCCCAGGCCTGCCCCCCACACTCACTTGTTGTGGGGCTCCTCTGTGGATGCCTCCAGCTCCCCAGCTCCAGGCCCTCGGCTCTTGTCCTTCTCCTCTGTGCCCTCTGACTTTTGGGACAGGGATTCACCATTCACAGGACCTGACAGGTCTGAAGGGAAGAGAGAGGCTCAGGCTCCTGGATCCCCTCAGCCATCCCAACCCCTGTGAGCTGAGGATCCATGGTCACAGGTTGCCCCTGGACATGAAGCCAAGCCTGAGGGCACCCCAGGACTGGCCTGACCCCCACAGCTGTGAGAAGGGCCCCATAACCTCCACCCCCCAGCCCAGAGGCACCGTCTGGGTGGAATTTCCGTCAGTTCCTTTGGGAAGACTCTCGCAGCATCACCAGGATAACCCCAGGCAGAGACCTGGCTCTGAGGGTGGAAGATCCCAGTCACCACTCCCTGTACAAAAGCCTGAGCCAGTGTCCAAGGACAATCTCCACATTCCTTCGTACCCGGACCAGAGCTCAGGCTGGCAGGGAGGAGCTGTGCTGAGCCAAAAACCAGCGTGGAGGCCCCCAGAGCCCGGGCGTGGGGCTCGAGGTTTGCCCTCTGCCCTCACTGCATTCCCCACCCAGCCCTTTCCCACTCCTGGCACTCCAGCAGAGCAGGGCCTGGAGGTGCTGATTGCTCCACCACGGGGCCAACAGCCACCTCCCACGTCCCATGTCCCCAGCAGGATGGGGCAAGCCCCAAGGAGGGGATTATGACCTGCCCAGACAGGGCAGGGAATGGTCCCCGCATGTTCAGGGATGCTCAGGAATGTTACCAGCATTTGTCTCCTCTTCTCCCTTCTCGTTCCGTGTCTCCGCCCCCGACAGCTTCTCTTGGCCCTTCTCCGCCTCCCCCTTGTCCTTCTCGGGCCCAGCCTTGTTGACTTTCTGGATGGATTCCATCTTTGGTCCCAGCACACGCGACTTCAACCGGGTGTAGACTTCGGCCGCTTTTTCCATCACGTCCTTGTTGGCTTTGTAGCGACGGATCTGCCCCAGGGAGCAGGAGGAGGGACCCCCTTAGAGCCAGGCAGGCTCCCTGCTGGCCCCAGGGAGGGCTCAGCCCCCTGCTCTACCTTCTTGAGCGTGGCCACCACATCCGTGTGCTTCTGGAGGATGTGGGAGGTGACCTGGAGCGTGCCCAGCTCCTCGAGTGCGTTCAGACACCGCTTGATGTCCTGCACGGATGGCACGGGGATCAGGAGCTGCCCTGGGGGCACCTGGGGTTCCCCAGCACCCCCAGAGGGAGGAGGAGGAGAATTCCAGGGTATCACAGCCGGGCAGGGATGAGCAGGGATGTCCCAGGCCAGGCCAGGCACTCACCGGGTTATCCACCTTCAGCGCAAACTTGATCTCACTGTGAAGTTTCTGGAGTTTCTCTTCCACTGTGGGCTCTGGAGCAGAGAGAGACACAGGTTGAGGTGTCAGGGCACCAGCAGAGCCCATGGCCCTGCCCAGACTGAGCCCAGGATCTGCTCTGGGGCCTGGGGTCACTCCCAGGCAGGGTTTGTGTTCTCCTGCACTTCCAAAGCTGAGCACAGCCCCAGCAATGTCTCTGGAGAGGATGGGTCGGGGTGTGCCAAGATAGGGAGCAAATGCCAGGGAAGTGATCCTGGGATCACAGCAGTGCTGGGAAAAACCCTGGCACAACCTCACTGATCCCTCCCTGTCCCAGGGATGGGGGAAACAACCCTGGAGCCCTCCCCTGGCTCTCCTCCCCTCTGTGAGGGGAAGCAGTGGCTCTCTCACCCTTTTTCTTCTCCATCCTCCTCTCGGGGATCGGGTCGGATTTCTTCCGGCCTCGTTCCACTTTCAGAGGTCTGTGGGAAGGGAAGGAAAAAGGGAAGATGGTTGTGGTGAACCCCCTGCTCATCACTAGGCCAACAAGGGGGATGGCACTGGCTGGAGCACCCAACACCCCCCCTACCCTGGTCAGAGCTCCCCTGTGCCCCAGCTTCCCAGGAATGCAGACAGGAAAAGCCCCAAGAGACAGAAAACACCAGGGAATCTCCTCCTGGTAACCCCCAACAGCTCCTCCAGCCCCGTCAGCTCAGGAGGAGGGAGGAACAAGCCCAGCCCCTCTGCAGGTGCTGCAGCCCCACAAGCCCCATCCCCACCCTGGGGTGCCAGGGCTGGAGCCCTGCAGGATCAGCTCCATTCCCAGGGGGAAAGGGGAGGGAGGGAGATGTGGAGATGCTGACTTGCTCCGTGGCTTCTCCTCTGCTCGGCCCCTCTTCTCCTTCTGATTTGGTTTCCTTGACAACTCCGAGGGCTGTTTCTTCACAGGCTTCTTTACCTTGGAGGAGAGAACAATGCAGGGAGAGCGGCAGAGCCCTCCCCGCTGCGGTGCAGACGGAGCCACGGCCACGCTGCAACGGCACCCACGGCCACCCCATGGCCACCCCACAGCCCAGGGTCACCCCAGGTACCCCACAGCAGAGCACGTGGGCAGCCCATGGCACAGCATCACCCCACGGTCACCCCACTGCCATGGTACAGCATCACCCCAGGGCACACAGTCACCCCACGTGCTCCCAAAGGCTCCAGGGGGACAGTGGAGCAAACCCAGACTGTGGTGGAAGAGCATCTTGGAGACCATGGAATGGTTTGGGTAGGAAAGGAACATAAAGTTCATCCTGTCTCACCCCTGCTATGGGCAGGGACACCTCCCACTGTCCCAGGGTGCTCCAAGCCACCTCCAGCCTGGCCTTGGGCACCGCCAGGGATGGAGCAGCCACAGCTGCTCTGGGCACTCTGTGCCAGATGTGAGGCCCACAGCTGGATGAGGCATCCTGGGCCAGGGAAGAGCTCCCACTCCAAGGCAAGGATGTGCCATGGACACAACCCTTCCCAACACTATGTGGGCAGCTGCAGGGTAACCCAAGACCACGAGAACAGATCCCTGCCACTCCTGGAGGACCCTGACGGCGTGACAGGGAGGTGACAGGGTGTCCATCCACCCCCAAGCCCCCAAGACTCTGCACTCACCTCCTTCTCCTGCTCCAGCTCAGAGTCCGAGGAGGACGGAGCCTTGGCCCGGCCCCTCCGGCCCTTTTTGGCCGTGTCATCCTCGGCGCTGCTGTCCGAGTCCGAGCGCGCCTCCTCGCCCTTCTCCGCCTTCTCCTTCCTTTTCTCCTTCTCCTCCTTCTCCTGCTCCCGGAGCCGGCGGATCTCCTCCTCCTGCTCCCTCTTCCTCTTCTCCTCCAGCTCGCGCCGCCGCTCCTCGTCCCGCCTCTTCCACTCGCTGATGCGATCCACGTCGCTGTCGCTGTCACTGCCAGGACAGGGCAGGCTCGGACCCTGCGTGAGTGACCCCAGCCCAGCCCGAGGGGGGCAGTGTCCCAGCCGAGCTCACCTGTCACTGCTGGAGCTGCTGGGGACACGCTCGGGCTTCGGTTTCCTGCCCCGGGGCTTGGGAGGAGGTTTCTCAGCTGCAAGGAAACAGGGATATGTTCAGCAGGAGCGCTGGAGCTCCCTCTGTTAAAACAGCCCCGGGTGCAGAGGCAGAGGGGTTCTGGAATGGGCCCACAATTCGGGATGGGATCCCAGAGCCTTGGGCATGCTCGAGCTCGCACACTCCCATCCCGAGGTGGTGGCAGGGGCAGGAGCAGGGGCAGGGGCAGGAGCAGGGACAGGGGCAGGGGCAGGGGCAGGGGCAGGAGCAGGGACAGGGGCAGGGGCAGGGCAGGGCAGGGCCAGGGGCAGGGACAGGGCAGGGACAGGGGCAGGGACAGGGGCAGGGACAGGGCAGGGACGGGGGCAGGGACAGGGGCAGGGACAGGGCAGGGGCAGGAGCAGGAGCAGGAGCAGGAGCAGGAGCAGGAGCAGGAGCAGGAGCAGG
>JAWWMU010000107.1:708789-719090 GCA_035048155.1 Cinnycerthia olivascens
GTCAGTGCTCCGTAGGTCCAGCTCTGGGGTCCGTGGTTGCCGGTCAGGGCTCCGTAGGTCCAGCTCTGGGCTCCGCAGGTCCCGCTCTGGGGTCCGCGGGTGCCGCCAGCCCCGCTGATCCCGGTGCCGCTGTCCCTCGCCCCCCGCCCCATCCCCGCCGCCCGAGCGGGGCCGGTCCCGCCCCGTTCCGGTGACGCCGAGGGCGGGCCGGAAGCGCGGGGGGGGCGCGGCGGTCCCGCTCCCGTCCCGTCCCGGTCCCAGCCCGGTCCCAGCCCGGTACCGCCATGCGCAAGTTCTTCCAGGAGATCAAGGCCGACCTGAAGTTCAAGACGGCGGGGCCCGGGCAGAAGCTCTCGGAGCCGTCCCGGTACGGGCTGGGGGGACCCTCCGGTAACGCCACCGCCGGTAACGCCACCCCCGGGCACCCCCCGGGCCCCTCCGCGGCCGGTACCCCCCGCCCTGCGCCCGGTACCTCCCCGGGGCACGGGGGGGACTCGGGGCCAACGGCGTGGCCGGGCCCGAGCGCCCCTTCCCGGGCGGCCGCGTCCGCGGGTGGCACCGCCGAGCGGCCACCGAGCCCGTGTCCTCCGTGCCAGGGCCCCCAAGGAGAAGCCGAGAGCCGAGGTGGCCCCGAAGCCCCGGCAAGCCCCGACGGATGAGGCGCAGAGGGCGGCGGCGGCGGCGCTGGCCCGGCTGGAGCTGAAGCCCAAGGGGAAGGCGCCGTCCTCGCAGGAGGCCATCAAGAGCCAGGGTAGGAGCGCGCTGCGGGAACGGGGTCGGCTCCCGAGGGTGTTTTGGGGAAGCTGTGGTGGAAATGGGGTCATGTGCAGCCCTAGGCCGGGACACCGCACCTGGGCAGGTGTTTGTTCGCTTCCCAGGGCAGCGCTGAGCTGTCCAAAAGCCTCCGGAATGCGCTGAGCCGCCGCTCCAGCTGGGGTTTGTTTGTTGTAGTGAGAAAAGAGCTGATGGCCGAGGCTGCTGCCAGCGAGAAGGAGATCCCCGTGGAGGAGAAGGTGAGGGAGATGCTGCCATTCCCTGCTCAGCACCCCTCGGGGCTGCTCTCCCTGTGCTGAGGGGATCTGCCAGGATTTATTTATAAACATAACCCCCCACCAAAACCTCCCCGTGCTCACTTTGGTGCCTGGTTTTATCTCCTTCAGGAGCAGGAGGAGGAAGGGGCAGCTGCTCCCTCTGTCTCGGGGGTTTATTTCACCTGCCCCTTGACCGGTGCCATTGTGAGGAAAGACCAGAAGGAGAAGCAGCTCCGAGAAGCCATCCAGGCAGTGAGTGCTTCCCTTCAAACTCCTTCCCTCCCTCTTCAAACTCCTTTTGTGCCCTGGGTCCCTTCCAGCAGTGACCTCCACCTCCTTCCTGTAAAATCTCCCCCAGGACAATGTCACTTTACCTGTTCAATCACCTCTAGCCCAGCAAATGGGGAACAATTGAGCTGAGCTGGGGGCAGCTCCCACCTGAGCAGCTTCTCTCCCTCTCCCCCAGTATTCCTCCGTGGACCCGGTGGCTGCTTCCATCATGGAGATCCACACCTTCAACAAGGACCGGGAGAAGGTCCGGGTGTGCGTGGAGACCATGGCCAAGTGAGTGTGACTGGGGGCATGGGCAGCTCATCCCTTCCCTGGTGGATTTTCTTGCTCTGCTTCTGGAAAAGTCTTTTATTGGAAGAAAACTGAACTCTTGAACCACCCAGTTGGTCAGTTGACCTGATGTCAGCACTCTGGAGGAGTTGGTCCCTCTAATCCAAGAGGTTTGGGAGCTGCTAGTTGTTTGGTTTGGGCCCAAAACATTGATCTATTTTGTTTTCCTGGGTTTCTCAGCTTTTTGTCTCTGTGAGAAATACGGTGAGGTCTCTGTTTCCTCTCTGACCTTGGAGTGTCCTGCTTTGATCCAGGCAGTGTCTTCCTCTTCCTGCAGGTACCTGGACAACATCTATCTCCATCCAGAGGAGGAGAAATACCGGAAAATCAAACTGCAGAACAAGGTGTTTCAGGTAAGCTCAGACTCCTCCACCTTGGAAAGCCCTTGCTTGGAGCAAACTCCATCTAAATTTTGTCCTTTTCTTCCAGGAAAGGATAAGCTGCTTGGAAGGGACACACAAATTTTTCCAGGCTGTCGGGTTTGAGACCAAAACACTGCCTGTTCCAGGACAAGGCAAGCACTCATGGTGTTAATGTGGAGTCAGGGCTTTGGGGGTGCTGGGGGGCAGCTCTGGTTGCTGACAGCTCCACAGAGGTCATTGCTCCAAGGCTGGAACAAAAACAGCCTCTGAGCCTGCACAGTCCTCGTCCAGACGTGACATTTTCCCAGCGATCCCCATCCCCGTGCCACTGCCCTAAAGACCAAGAGCCTCACGCCCCGTCCTTGTGTTTGCAGAGACCACGGAGGAGTTCTACGTGCTGAAGGAGGAGATGCTGAGCAGGCTGGAGGAGCTGAAGGAGTGCAGGGAGCAGCTGCTGAGCTCGGAGCCCGTGCGGGCGCAGCTGCACCGGCAGCCGACGCTGTTCCGGCCATCGCCCGCGGCCGCGCGCTTCGAGCTGCCCCACGACTTCTTCAGCCTCACTGCAGAGGAGCTGAGGAGGGAGCAGCGGCTCCGGTGAGGGGCTGCAGGAGCAGCAGGGCCAGGGGACAGCAGCCAGGACCTTGTGGCTCTCCCCGGGGCCTACAGGGGTCTGTCCCCGCAGGACAGAGGCGGTGGAGAAGGCGGCGATGCTGCGGACCAGGGCCATGCGCGAGAAGGAGGAGCAGAGGGAGATGAGGAAGTACAACTACACCCTGCTCCGGGTGCGCTTCCCCGATGGATACATCCTCCAAGGTAAAAGGGGCTCCTCACCCTTCTCTGGGCACCTCCCCAAGCTCCTGAGGGTCCCTGCAGTGAGGGGAACTGGATAACGGGAGGTGCCGAGTTCAGCTGGTGGAATAAACCACCCCAAAACCACAGCAGAGTAAAGGCTTCTCCATCAGCTCTTCCCATCTCCAAGCCCTCCCCCTGCTTGGGGTTGGGATTTTAAGCCAGGACTGGACAGAGAGGGAAGAATCTCAAGGCATCATTAATTAAAGTCTGCTCTTCCCAGGCCTCTGGAAACAAGCTGGACTCATTAGATCAGTGTGTGACAGCAGCCAGCGTGAGGCTGCCCGTGTGATGTCAGACTGTACAACAGCATAAATCCTCTTCAAATTTTCCAGTAGAACTCTGGGAATCATTTCAGGCTTTCCCAGCTTTTTGTTACAGGCTGGCAGGGGCTCCCAACAATTGACTATTTTTCTTTGGGGATTCTGCTTTTATAGTTTTCAGTTAAATCAGGCTGGCTGCATGTCAGGGAAGTCGTTGATCAAGTCAGCATCAGTAGGTGAAGCCCCATGGAACCGACCACAAAAGGTTAGATTTTGGTAAATGCCAGACTGTCTCACCTTGTTTTCTCATGGCAGGGACTTTTTATGCCCGAGAATCAGTATCTGTGCTCTACAACTTTGTGAGAGAAGCACTCAGAGATGACTGGCTGCCCTTTGAGCTCCTGGGACCTGGAGGTCTCAAACTCACTGATGAGAACTTGGCCTTCAATGAATGTGGATTGGTGAGTGAAAAAAAAATTGCTGGTACCTTCCAGAGCATCTTGAGGCTGTCACTTATGCTGCTCAGAGTGGGGGGAGAAGTTTGTGTCCTTTCAGAGCCCCAAGTTTTGCTCTGGCCCCTCATTTTAAGCACAAAGCAGTAACTGCACTGGGGCTTTGAGGTGTGAAGTGCAGGGTCCTCCCTCCTGGAGCAGTGAGCAGCTGGGAAAGAGGGAAGGCAGCAATGGTGAGGGAGGGGATGAACGGCAAGCCCAAAGCAGCAGCCCTTAAAAGGAGCTGCTTGCAGAATCCAGCCTTGTCCTTTCCAGTTTGAGCAGTTCCAGGTCTGTGAATGCACACAGGGTGCTCTGAACTCAAGGAGGACAGAGCAGCTGTGGCTGCCCCAGGCAGGGTGGCACGGGATGGGCTTTAGGATTCCTGGCTGTGGCCACTAAGCTGCCTGTCGTGTCCAGGTGCCCTCGGCCCTGCTGAGCCTGGCCTGGGACGCCGCGGTCATGGCCGATGTGGAGGCGGCGGCGGAGGAGCAGCGCAGCCCCCTCCGGCCCGAGCTGCTCGCCAGGGCCCAGAGCCTCTCCTGAAATAAAGGGCGGTGCCTCCAGTGCTGCTGGCTTCGGACTCGTCCCTCCTTTTCCCAAGACTGCTGGAGCTCCGAGCTCAGAGGTGGCTTTGGTTTAGCTCTGCGGAGGGGGCTGGACCTGCTGTCCCCTCGCAGCTCCGCACTCGCGGGTGACAAACCCAGTGGCACCGGGCGGCCCCGAGGGGCTTTCAACAGCAGCCTGGAGCAGGGACTGCCCGAGGTGTTCCCAAGGCAGTGGTGGAGCAGGGATTAGGGGCTGTTAGGCTGGATTGCCAACCTGAGCCTGGGTGTGAGGCTGAGTTTAGAACTCAGCTCCCCGTTCTGCTTCTGTGTGCACTGTAACTCCTGTTGGAGAGAAGCTATTTGGATAAAGCTACACCTTAGTCTGATTAAATGGAATTATTTAAACACTCAGTTCGGATCCCAGTTGCTTGAGTTGCATTGTTGTCGTAGGTTTGAGAAGCCAAACCAGTCTGTGCTGGGGCTGGCACTGGTGTTACTGGGGCAGCATCACCCCCCTCTGTCCCCTCACAGACCAGAGGAACAGCCACTGGTGGTGCCCAGGGGAGAGAATAAACCTCCAATTACAGACAATCTTTTAAAGAACTAATTCATACCTCACCAGGCAGATGAAGCTGAAAGCCCCAGCAGGTTTGTTGTGTGCATCACCAAGTCTGATGCCAGCTCAGCCCTTTAATACCTCAAAGTTTTGCTGTGGGGCAGAGCCCAGCTCTGACACACACAAGGGACTGAGAATCTAGCCCTGACCTGGCCAGCCTGCCCCAAAATAAGAGAAATTATGCATTTTCCAAAGGTAAAGCCCTGCTGCTGTTCTCTGGAGCAAGTAAGACCACAAACAGGATGGTAAAAGAGCATAAATTCATATATAATTGTACATCATTTTTACCCAAGGCCACGCTGTACAACATTATGAACAGTCATTCCCCAGTGGCATCACAATAAGCTTATTCCAAAGTCCCACAGCTACTTTTAGAGATAACTTAGATACCTTCCATTACAAAGAAGTATCAAAATTTCAATAACGCTTTATTAAGGACAGATTAATATGCAGTATTTTTAAAAAAAAAAACAAACAGCTAAAAAGCTAAAACTAAAACTTTAAGCTTCCATCTGGTCTGAAGCAGAACAAAGTGCTGTCTTCTCTTTACAAGAAATGTGGAATACTTTCAAGTATCTTGGTCAAAGATACACAAGGTTTAAAATTTCCTAGCTCATTCTACATACATACAGAGGAGTTAGTAGGCATTTAAATTGTATTAGATGGGCTGACCGTGCTGCTGTCCTGGTGAGCAGCTCTTGTGCCACTGGATTCTGAAGCTGTAGAACCTGCAAAGGAGAGAATGTGTTGGGTTTGTTTTGTTTCTATAAATATCCTCATTAATCCAGTAGAATTTGACTGCTTTGTGTTTTATCTGTCTCAGCTTCCTGCATCTGTTGTGAATCTCCTTTTCAACACTATTTAAAAACTGGTTTTAATACTGGCTTCATATTTAATATCACCAATCCAGAATAAAAAAATCACTTCAACCATAAAAAGGATTTTCATAATCTTTTCAGTGCTTTGGAGTCAGGCAGAGGCAAACAAACAGAGCTGCATGTGTGTCAGCAGAGCCTGCGGGAGGGAAGCTGCTCAGTGGCACCCTCAGAACAAGAGGTGACAAACCTGAGGCAAGGTTTTCATCTCAGAGCCTGGTAATAAGCAAAAGCAGCTTAAGATTAAAGCCAGGCTTCTTGTCAAGCAGCCCCCACTGCCTGTTCTGGGAGGTGAGAGGAGCTCAGAGAGAAAGGAGAGCCCAGATAATGCCTGGAATGGGTCAAACACAACAGAATTTCTGAGCACGAGTCCTTATCTAGCAGAGGATCCCCAGCAGGGCCCCCCTTCCCTCAGAGCAGGCTGGCAGAGCTCTGTTGTGAGCAGAGGAGCCACAGCACGTGCCTGGAGTGAGCTCATTGATCTGTGTGATCACGTCCCAGAGCTCTGGGAGATGAAAGGAGCTGCTCCACATCCTCATCCCAGCGCGGCCTCAAAGGAGCTGCTGCAGCAGAGGGGCTTTGAAGCCTTTTGCCAAGGGCTAACTGGGACACAAACACAGGCAAGTGCTCAGCCTGAGGAGCAAAAGCAGCAGCAGCAGGGCTGCTCCCTGACGTTTGTGCCTTCAGACAATTGGCACCTCAGAGGGGTGACCACCCCGACCTTGGCAGGCCTGGGAGGGCTCTGCGCGCCCCAGAGAGCAGAAATGTTCCCCAGGATTTACCAGTGGGTCTGCTGGCACTGCCCCAGTGCTCACTTTAGCTCCCAGAGACAGCCAGGTAACACTGGCAGCCAAGTGCTGCCCACAAGGGCTTTGTGCCACTCGTGGAGGGCAGAAAGAGCAAGAGCAGCTCAGAGGAGGCCACAAATAGCAAAGAAGCACCTTTAAAAAAGGTTAAAAAACAGGAGTATCTAGAGTAAAATATCTCTAGAAAGAAAAGCTCAAGGAATGGTGAAAAAGGGGCAGAAAACCCCAAGTTTAGCTCACGGAGTTCCTGCTCCCTCGGGGGAATGTCTGCCAAGAGCCTGGTACCCATTTCCCTTCCCACCTTTTCCTGGCTGTACATCCACAATCATGCAGTCGTCATCTTCCTCATCTTCCTCAGTGTCTGCCTGAAATCCATCCATCTCTGCAGCCTTGGGGGGAAAGGACAGGCACCAGGTGTGAGACAGGAGGGTGAGCCCTGGCCCATGTGGAGGGCAGGAAAACCTGCAATTCCCAGCTCCAAAAGGCCTCATCTGCAGTGGCACACACAGTGGGAAAGGGGCCAAGCTCCTGCCCCGGGATCCTCCCCTCTTACACAACGAGCTGAGCAGCCCCCGCAGCTCAGGCACCTCAGGCTCCATGGAAATCTGACTGCTGCTGCATTTTTGGAAGGGAAATCTCTCCCCCCTCTGTTTATTGTTCTCATAGAATCACAGACTCATAAAGGTCAGCGAGTTCAGCTGCTCCCCTGCACTGCCAAGGCCACCACTGACCATGTCCCCAAGTGTCACATCCACCCTGCAGGGATGGGCACTCCAGCACTGCCCTGGGCAGCTGTGCCAGGGCTGGGCAGCCCTTTGGCTGAAGAATTGTTCCCTAAATCTCCTAAAATTGCACCTAAACCCCCTCTGGTGCAATATGAGGCCGTTCCCTCTTGTCCTGCTGTCCCCTGGGAGCAGAGCCCAACCCCTCTGGCTGTCCCCTCCTGTCAGGGGCTGTGCAGAGCCAGGAGGGCCCCCCTGAGCCCCCTTTCTTCCTTCTGAGCCCCTCTGGATGTTCTCCCCCTTCTGAAGATGGGCAATTACTGTTGCCTGCCAAGTTTGGCCCTCGTTCTCTGCTGACTCCTCCCCATCTTTGCCACTCAGCTTTGATTCAGGGATGGTGACAGTTCTTCCCCTGCTGCCCAGGTTCCCAGCCATGGGAAAAGCCCAAATTCCCTCTTTTGAATCCAGAACACAGAACCCAAGCAGTGACACAACCTGAAGCTGCCCAGCTGAGAGGGTCTGTTGAGCTGGTTTTTTTTTCCCCTTCAGCTGGAACTGGAATAAAAATCCTGACCCCCATCCCCTAAAAACTGTTCCAAGCCAAGAAATGTTCAATTTAGAGCCTCCAATAAAGTCCCAGCTCTCAGATTAAATCCCTCCTACACGTGGGCAGGTACTGCCCACTCCAGCACCAAATTTTCCTCTCCACAGCTTATGTAAGAGCACCTTTACTCACACAAGCCCTGGTGTGATCCCAGCAGAGAAACTCGTGCCAGAGTGGGGATGTGGCAGCTGAGCCCTCCCCTCATCCCCAGCCTGGCTCCACAGGTGGGGTGGGATTCCAAAACCTGAGCTGGGCTGATTGAGACATCAGGAATGAAAAGCCCCCGGGGCTGTGACACCTCTGCTGGGAGCTGCAGCTCCCCAGCACAGCTCTGAGCAGCTTTGAAGCATTCAGGCTGGTGATGTAATTCTCCCAAAAGCCTTTGTTTTGCTATTTCTGCTCCCTTATAAGCTGCATTTCCAGTGGGTGCCAAGCAGAGACTTTTATCTCTGCCTTTATTTAGTGTACAAGAAAAAACCCAAGCAGATGGAGTTTGGGGGCTGAACAGCTTCTCACAAGTCTCTGATCTCTATCAATACCTGAATGCTGAGCTTTTTCAGTAGAAAAGCCAAAAAAGCCAAGAATAAATTGGGAAGGCAAAGCATGAAAAGCATCAAAAGCCTCATCTGTGATCCATAGGAGGGGGGTGGAACGAGATGAGCTTTAAGGTCCTTCCCAACCCAAACCATTCTGGGGCTCTTTCCCAACCTGGTGCACAGGAAAGGAGGAATAAATGCACTGGCAGGGATTTCAAACCCTGCCCTGCCTGTGGCATTGGAAGCAAAAGGTTGATAACTCCAAGTTCCAGCACCTAAAGCCTCAAGAGAGCATCCCAAGCTTTATGGGGACCCTGCAGTGCCTGAAGGGGCCAAGAGGAAACGTGGAGAGAGACTTTGGACAAGGGGTGGAGAGACAGGACAACAGGAAATGGCTTCAGACTGCCAGGGGTGGGGTTGGATGGGATTTTGGGAAGGGATTCCTCCCTGGGAGGGTGGGCAGGCCCTGGGATGGAATTCCCAGAGCAGCTGTGGCTGCCCCTGGATCCCTGGCAGTGCCCAAGGCCAGGCTGGAGCAGCCCGGGGCAGTGGGAGATGTCCCTGCCATGGCAGGGGTGGCACTGGATGGGATTTAAGGTCCTTCCAGCCCAAACCATTCTGGAATTCCACGATCCCATTTTTCAGTCATGATTAGGCTCCAGCACTACCTGTGGTTGCCCTGAAAAGCAGAAGCAACAACAGGAAAACCACAACACAGCTCCCAAGCAGCAACCACTGCAATTCCATCTCATTTTGGCCCTATGAATGATTGTATTTTTAAACCTGCTCTTGAAATTCAGCTTTATGTGTGTCAGGATGAGCTGGAGCCTTTACAGACTGCTCTGGGCTGAGTTGCAGCTCTTGGGAACCACATTTAATGCGTTCACATGCAACTGCTGTAAGTCATCAGCTCGGGCTGTACATCTGGCAGCCACAGGCACACATAAAACCTGCACACAAATTACACACAGCTGTAAAACCAAGGCCAGGCAGACTCTCAAACTATTCACAGCTTGGATGCAATCACTTCCAAATAGCAGAGAGTGGAAGAACAGCAGGAGAGCAAGGTTTCAAATGGAACAGAGAGCCCAAGCTGCAGACACACAAAAGAACCCATCCCTCCAGTGCCATCATTCACTCCTTTCCCCACAAAAACGTTCTGCTGGGTGTGCAGGGCAGCGTCTGCAGCTCACAGCCCGAGCTGGGGGCAGCCCAGGCTGCAAACACCCCCAGCCCCGCCCTCACTGGGGCAGCACGGCCCGCCAGGAACTCACCTGCTCGGCACCCCGGGGCCTCTTCATGAACTTGGTGATGGACATGCTGCCCACGGCTTTCCTCTTGGCGGCCGGGGGGGCGGGCGGCGGGGTGGGCACGCCGGGCCCCTCGTCCCTGCCCGTGCAGGGCACCTGGGTGAGGTAACTCCAGCGGCAGGGCACGGGCAGGTGCTCGTGGCCGAAGCTGCGCAGCACCTGGGCGTGCACGTACCAGCACATGCGGAACTCGGGCCTCTTCTCGTACACCGAGCTCTCCGAGATGAGCCTCTTGAGCCGGGCCTTGGAGGGCACCCCGCCGTCCTCCCCGGCCGCCTGCGCCTGCGGGGCGCTGCCGAAGCGGCCCTGGCGCCAGCACTCCTGGAATTCCTGGATGATCACCTTGCTCCCGTGCACGTTCCCGTGCAGCAGCGGCAGGAGGTGGCCGAGGACTGCGCGGGGGCAAAGGGAGCACACAAAGGGTTAAAGGCTGGGGGAGCTGGAGGGGGGGGGGAGTTTAGGGGTGGGATTGCCCAAAGGAGCTGCTCCATCCCTGAAAGGCTCCAGATTGCCCAAAGGAGCTGGAGCTGCCCCATTCCTGAAAGGCTCCAGATTGCCCAAAGGAGCTGCCCCATCCCTGAAAGGCTCCAGATTGCCCAAAGGAGCTGGGGCTGCCCCATCCCTGAAAGGCTCCGGATTGCCCAAAGGAGCTGCCCCATTCCTGAAA
>JAWWMU010000107.1:729700-740990 GCA_035048155.1 Cinnycerthia olivascens
GGACGGGCCGGGCTGGGACGGGCGGAGCGTCCTGAGGCTCCCGAGGCTTCCCGCCGCCCCTGCACCAGGTCCCGCCGCCCGCAGACCGGGCCGCCGCCGCCACCGGGCCAGGCACCGGCCACCGGCACCATGTCGGTGGCGGGGCTGAAGAAGCAGTTCTACAAAGCGACCCAGGTGAGACACCGGCATCCTGCGCTCGTTCCCGCCGCCGTTGGGCTCCGCGGGGGCCGCTCTTCCCTTACCGGTTCGGGGAACCCGTCCCGACCACTCCTGCCCCGGCGGTGCCCGATCCCCTCCCGGCATCCCGGTGCGGGGCCCGCCGGGCATCCCCCGGTGCTCCCCGCGATCCCGGCCTCGTCTCTCCCGGTTCTCAGTGTGTCCCCCCGGTGGTGCCGGGGCTCGGTGCGAGCTGTGAGCGGAGCTGGGACCCCTCGGGCAGCCCGGAGGGGCCCGGTTTGGGGCTCTCGTTCGGACCGCGGGAGCGACACGGGCAGGGAAACTCCTCCGGCGGGGACCGGAGGGTGCGGGGCGGGTGACACGATGGGGGGGCGCTTCCCCTTCCCTAAAGCAGCCGGGAATGTCGGAGCGGGGTTGTGGGAGGGAGCCCCGGTAACTCCCGGTAACTCTGGCTCCGGTAACCCCGGTAACCCCGGCCCCGGTAATCCCGGTAGCCCCGGCTCCGGTAACCCCGGCCCCGGTAACCCCCGGTAATCCCGGTAGCAGCTGCAACCCGGCCTCGGGAAGCTCCCGAGGCGCAGCCGGAGCCGGGCCAGGCTTTGGGAGCCCCGGGAAGGGGCCGGGGGTGTCGGCGGAAGCTCCGCGGGGTTTTTGTGGCGGCCTTGGAGCTCTTGCCCCGCATTCCCGGTCCCTGGAAGTGTCCGAGGCCGGGCTGGCCGGGGCTTGGAGCGGTGCGAGGGGTCGGAATCTTCCGGGGCTCTTCCATCCCGGGCCGTTCCGTGCGGGAATGGGCCTCGGGAACACCCCAGCCTCACCCCCCAATCCCCCCGAGCAGAATTATCCTTCCCACCGCTTCCTGTTAACAGCTGTGAGGGGTTTTTAATGCGTTTTGGGAACGATTCAGGAATCGCAAATCCCCCCTCTGCTGCTGCTCTCCTGCCCCTTGTTTTAAATTCCAGATAAATTTGGCACGGGTCGTGTTTTCCATCCCTGAGTTTAAACGCTTTCAGCTCATCCCACCCCTGCGTGCGACGTGTGTCGCCTCCTTCCTTGGCTCTATTTCCCCATATCCATTTTATTTACCCGGCAAAGCAAAATAACAAATTCCTGAAGTCATCCCCCCACCCCCTTTCCCACTGAACCCACTACACGATGGTGGGGTGGCTTTTTTCCACAGCTTCCATGAGGAAAGGTCGTGCTGGGAACTCGGTGTGGGAGGATTGTGCCGGCCTGGATGTGCCGTGGTGGTGTCAGGAGGTGAAAACCCCTCGGTGACTCAGGACTGATGTGTTCCTAAACCCAAAAATATCATTTTAAACCCCCGATGAAAGCGTTTTTTGGAGGAATCATAAATTCTTCTGGAGGTGCTGCCACTCCTTTGCAGTGCTCTGGGGATGGAGGTGTCCATGATTTAGAGATGCTCTGACTGGAAACTGGGAGTCACTGGTTCCAGTTTGGCCATTTTTTTTTTGTCTCCACCTCCCCTTTCTTCCCTTCTCCCTTCCTTCCCTTTCCCCCCTCTGGTCCCACTCAGCCCTTGGCTGAAGGAGGGGAGGATTAGTTATTTTTTTGGCTCCCTTCAAACCATCAGACGCTGCCAAAGCCGAACATGTGGAAGATCTTTCCTAAAATGTTACGTTTTGTTCCACGTCTGCCCTCAACCGGAGCCAGGAGCGGGGTCTGCAGGGACCCCGGAGGGTTTGGGATCCGGGATCCCTGTCCAGCACCCAGAGGGAGCAGGGCTTGGCTCGTGGGCCTCCTCCATGTGATTGCTCCAAGCCCACGTCTCCCCTGGGTGAGGCAGCCGGGCGCCCACACGCAGCAGAGAGCCCAGAGTATCCTGAAAAAAAAAAAAAAAAATAAATCTGAGTCGTGCTGGCAAATGCTGCAGATGGGGAACAGCTCCGAGTGTGTCCAGAACAGGTTCTGCCTGTTCACAGCAAACTGTTCTCTAAAAAAGTAAAGAAAGCTGAAGAAAACCTCCTGGGGAAGGGGGAGAAACAGCAGCAGCTTGGGAAGTCCCTGCCTGCCTGGTCCAAGGTTTCATCCAGCTGGGAACTCTTTCTGGTGTGGCAACAGCTTCCTTTGCACCGTTTGGGTTTTGTACAAACTGATGGAAATCCTAAAATCCTACAAATCTTCCCAGCCAGTGGGCAGGACGGGCTGCTGTTCCCAGGGAATCCCGAGGGAATGCTGGGGGTGTCTGCAGGGATGGGGAGCAGTATGGTGGGGCTGGATGATCCCAGGAATCCTGCCTGGGTCACCTCCCCAGGGACAGGGGGTGCAGGGCTGGGTGGGTGCTGCCCTCCCCAGAGCTTGGGACACAGAGCTGGGGGTGCTGGCCCTGGCTCACGGGAGGGTTTGGTTGGAGCAGAGCTCGGAGTTCATCTCCTTCCACCCCCTGGCATCCCCCCGGGACAGTGGGAGGTGTCCCTGCCATGGCAGGGTGGGACAGGATGGGATTAAGGTCCCTTCCAACCCCAGCCAGTCTGGGGTTCAGCCCTGGGTGCTGCTGGCATTCCAAACTGGATTAACGTGCTCCCAGCCTGTGTGAGCTGAGCCTAAACCCTGCCAGGCCTGCCTGGGCTCAGGAGCTCGTGCTGGCCCAAGCCACAGCCCGGCCACCCCCTCCTGCACATCCAGAGCCGTTTTCCAGAGGGGGAAAACTGATTAAAACTCCGCAGCCCTTGACACACACACGCGTTTCCCTGAGTTTGATGACAGCTCCCAAGGTTTCCAGAGGTATTTTTGGCCATGAACAGCCCCTTGCTCCCTGCCTGGCCCGGGACGTGCTCCAGAGGCTTCAGCAGGCAGCTCAGCCCAGCAGGAGCTGCCATTCCTGAGCTCCCTGGGCTGGCAGGGAATGCTGCCGTGGCATCTGCTCCGAGCTGAGGCACGGGGATGTGCTCCCAGAGCGTGTGTGGCACTGAGGGCACAGCCTGGGAGGGCATTTCCCCTTTTTGCTGGCCTTTGTGGTCATTGCTCTTGGTGCTGCTCAGCTGGGATTTCCTTCACTTCTCCTTGGTTTGGAATTTCCTTCTTCCCAGCCGAGGTTCTCTCTGCGGTGACTTTGTGCTCTGCTTTCAAATGTGGGATTTTTCTTTCCTTTCTGAGATGCATCTTTCAAAAGCTCCTTTTTTTTGGTTGTTATTTTGGGTTTTGTTTTGATATTAACTCATCCCTGCTCCCAATGGCCTCTCCAGGCATTCTCTTGGAGGCAGGAGGTGTCTCTGGGATGGTTTGGGTTGGAAGGGACCTTAAAGCTCATCCCATTCCTTGGGCAGGGACACCTCCCAGTACCCCAGACTGCTCCAAGCCCCGACCAAGCATGGACATTTCCAGAGATGGGGCAGCCACAGCATCTTTGGGAAGCTGTGCCAGGGCCTCAGCGCCCTGTGAGCAAAGAGGGGAGCAGGGAATTCCTGTGGGAGGGATTTGGCTCTGAGCTCCTTATTTTACATGGGAATTTGGACTGGGAAGTCGAGGGATTTTTGCTGATTCCTGGCAGCCTGGAGCCTCCTGCCAACCTCTGTCCCACAGCTCCTGATGTTTCTGTGTTAACATTAACCTGGGCTGGATCCCCCTGCAGCTGCTGGGTTTATCTTTCCATGTCCATCTGCTCCCCAGGCCGGATTTGCGGGGCAGGGAGTGACATCCTCCAGCTCTGCTCCCAGCCAGGATCCTGCCCTGCCTCCCTGCAGCTCTGCTGGCTCTGGGGATGGCTCTTGTGGTGATGTGTTGAAAAGGAGGCTCAGAGGAGACCTCGTTCCTCTGCACAGCTCCCTGGAAGGGGGTAGGGCTCGCTCTGCCAGGGGACAAGTGACAGGAGCATAGGAAACAGCCTTGGTGAGGCTGAAATTTGAGAGTAGTGCAAATTTTTCCATGGAAAAGGTTGTCAGGCCTTGGAGCAGGCTGTGGTGGAGTCCCCATCCCTGAGGTGTTCACAAACCCTGGGGATGTGGCACTTGGGGGCACAGCCTGGGGCTGGGCTGGACTCAGTGGTCCTAAGGCTCTTTTCCAGCCTTACCCATTCCAGGGTTCCACCTGTGGCAGGTGGAAAGCAGAGGCTGAGTGTCCCCAAACTCAGTGCATCCCTTTAGGCCTGGCTGATGCTGACTGGACACTCACAGAGGTGCCTGTGCCCCACCCAGGGGAAAACTTGCAGCCAGGATATTTTCCTGTGGATTCCCTCTCCTTTTCCTGGGGGATTTGGCTGGCAAAAGCAGCCTGTGTTGGCTGGTTGATCATTGCTGGAGCTGAGCAGCCCCGGAGCCAAGCAGGTCTCATTTTTCCAGCTTTGTTTCTCTCCAGAGTTCCCCATAAATTGGCTTTACCTCCCATTTAAGGTTGTTTGTGGAGCCGTGGGGCTCTGACAGCAACGGGAGCTCCGATTCCTGGAAGGCAGAGGCACAAAGCAGAGCTGGGAAACTCCAGCTCTCCATATCCTGCTCCCTTTGCTGCCCTTCCCGTGGCTGATGTCAGCCAGGGAAAGTGTTGTGTTTGCAGCTGGGGGATGTGGGATGAGGGAAGGATCCTCAGGCTGGGGGGGCCGTGTGCTGCTGGATCCACGTCAGCTGCCCGGAGCACGGATCCATCCGTGATTGCTGCTTCCTCTGCAGCGGAAGGAAATCCTTCCTCCCCCTTTTCCCTGCCACTGCTTCCCTCCTGGGAAAGAGCAAAATGGGGATGAGCTCAGGCAGCCTGCCTTGTAAAAGCTGATTCATTTCTTTAGCACAATTTTTTCTTTTTTTTTTTTTTTTTTTTTTGCCTCCTTCCTCCTCTCCCCTATCCCTGCACATGCCAGTGCCTCTTGCCAGGGCTCCCGGCCCCATCCCTGTGGGAATTCCGGGGGGTGTGGAGGGAGCAGGGCAGCTCCTGCCTGAGACTGCAGAAATCCCAGTGCCAAAATCCAGCCTGCCCCCTGGGATGTGAGGGGCTGATCCTGCTGGATCCCTGCTGCTGGCCCTCTTAGAGTAGGCTGGAGAACTGCTGAAAAGCCCAGAAATAAAATAAATCCCTAATCCTGACAGGTTTGGCTGTGTAATTCCAGCGGAACTCATTCACTCAGCACTGCATCCCTGCCCTGCTGGGGTTTCATAAGATCTGAGGTCGCTGTCCCTGCCCCTTCCCTTCCTTGACTGCACGGATTCATCCAGCCTGGGATGTGATGCAGCAGTGGGAGCAGGCAGGAGGCTGATCCTGGCTTTTCCTGGGGCTCTGCTCCCTCTGAGCTGTGCCAGGGCTGTGTCCCAGCCTTCCTCCCTGGATCAGATGGGAAAGATCCAGGTCATGGGCCTGGGAAAGCCCCACAGCATCCCAGAGCTTCCCTTTTCCCCAGCTGCTCCATGACAGCACTCAGTGCAGGATCCAGCCCATCTTGGCCTCTCCCTGTGATTATAAAAGTGAGAATTCTTTTTTTTTTTTTTTGCCAGATTTCCTTTTCCTGTTCTCCTCATTCCCATCCCTTCAGAGATCCCGTGGCTTTCAGGGAAGGTTCCCCTGGCAGGAAAAGGCTGTTCCTGGGCAGACTCAGGGATGAAGCAGTGCTGGGGGCTCCTCTCCTGTTTTTGGGGCTGGGATGCCTGGAGGTGGCTGAGGTCCTGCTCCTCTCATCTCCATCAGGAGAGTCTGGATTGCTCCTGCTTCCAAGAAAAGCCTTGTAATCCCCCCTTCCAGTGTTGCCACCAATAGCTAATTAATAGAACCAGTCCTTTTAAAGCCACTGGGAATTTTAGGATCTCCTAATGCCTGACTATTAATAAAGTTCATGGTACTGTCACTAATTAAATTGCTTTTCTGCTCCAAAGAAAAAAAAAAAAGATGAGTTAAACATCTCCATAATGAAATTCTGTCTTTGAGACAGAAGGTTTAATTTGCATGATTAAAGCTTTAAAGGGCTTTTCCTAATTGAGAAAATGCTTCATAATTCATCCTCAAGGCTGAAAACCCGGCTGCACCCCCTGGCTCGGCCAGACTTTATTCTCCAGTGATAATTTATTAACCACTTTCCTGACCAAATCTGGTTTGGCATCCCAGGATCAGCTGCATTTAAACTTAATTTTGCCACTTTGGTGATGAAATAGGCAGAAAAAAGGATGAACAATTATCTACACCCGAAGCAAATCCACTGCAGGAGAAGGTGCTGGGGTTTTTTTTTCCCCTGATTTTTTTCCCAGGATTAGGAACCATCTCGTGTGCTGCTGACGTGTGTCCATGGTTCCGAGGGAGCAGGGGCAGCACAAATCCACAGTGCCAGATGCTGGAGGAGCTCCTGTCCCCGTAAAGCTCCTCCTGATGCTACTGGGGGAGGTGGAAAGGGCAAAGGCTCCGGGTTTTGTGCCTGCCTGGGATAAAAAAATCAGCCAAAGGTGTCTCCCTGGGTTCCTGGGCTGCCTCTGGCTCTGCAGGGCAGCAAGGCCACAGTGCTGCCCAGTGCTGGGGGGGATTTTATCCCGTTTAAACCATTCCAAACTGAGTCTTGGTGTGCAGTGAGGGAAAATCCAGATTCAGCAGCGTGCTGGATGGGCTGGGAGCTGGCAGAGTCCCTGGCTGTGGGGAAGGCCCTGGTGGAGAGCTCTGCAGGAGTTTGATCCCTGGCAGCCCTGGGCACGCTGGGGTCGCTCCTTCCCGCTCTCCCTTTCCTTAGGATGCCGTGCTCTGCTCCGATAGCCACGGAGCTTTTCCTAGAATTCAAAGGAACGAGGAAAGCCGCTGTTTACAGTGTCCTCAGCCATTCCTGTCCCTTTGATGTCCGTGTGAGACGTGCTCTGCACGGGGCCCTGCCCGAGCCAGGAACGGGAGTTTGCCTTCCTTTGGGGGGGCTTGGATCTTTTTTGATCTCCCTGATGGCTGTGGAGCCGTGTCCCAGCAGCTTTCCGTGTCCCATCATCCTGCAAATCCAGAGGTTTTCTGTCTCCTCCCCAGCTCCTCGCCAGTCTCTTGCCTCCTGCTGTATCCTGGGTGATCCCAGCAGTGTCCTGCTCCTCAGGGAGGTGTTTTTCCTGCTTCTCACAGGGAGCAGAAATCCCTTCTGCTGCTTTTTTTTTGCAGGTTGGTGGTTTTTTTCCCAGGAATTTACAGGTGTCTCACACCTTTCTTTCCCTCTTTTCCCCCTTGTTTTTTGGGAGATCCCCCAGAGCACCTTGTGGCCCGACCCTCCAACTGCTGGATGAGGCTGCTGGGTGCTCTTCCTGAAGCTTTGCAGCTGGGAAAAACAAGGATTGCAATTCCTGGGAGGCACTTTTTAGTGCTTTGGCCTTTTCTATCCCCTCTCAGGAGCAGCTCCAGGCCGAGGAGCTGCTGCCTTTGCTCCCCCAGCTCCTGGGGCCGGGTGGAGCTGCCAGAGGAGCGATGGCTCAGCAGCTTTGGGACAGCCAGGCTGTGATTCACTGGGTCGGGGCACGGGGAGGCTGTGCAGGAAGCCTGGATGCAAGGCCAGTATTCCACGTTTCCCCTCAGTTTAGTGAACTTCCTCTCAATTGCTGAAGTCACTGGAAGTGTGTGAGGGGAAAGAGGAGCTGCTGCTGCTTCCTTACGTGTTTGTGTTTTCCCTGGAATTTGACCCAATTCCATGATTTTGTTTTTTTCCCCAGCCGAATAGAAATTGTGTCTGGTTTGGTTCAGGGCGTGTAAGAAGCAATAACAGGAGCAAACAGGATGCAAATGGCTGTTGGGAGGTGCCCCCATCCCTGCAGCAAGAGCATTCCAGGCCTCCTGTGGAAACCTTCATCCTTCGGGGGACAGAGTCGTGCCCTTTGTTCCCTCTGTCTCCTGGGGAGAGGAGCTGGGAGATGGCCTCGCTGAGCAGGGCTCCCACAAAGGAGCTCCTTCCCCAGAGCCGAAAGCATCCCTGCATCCCAAAAGTCCATCCCATGCATCCCACGGAGCTCCTGACTGGAGGAGCTCCTTCCCCGGGGCCGGGAGCATCCCTGCATCCCAAAAATCCACAACATCCCCCTGTCCCATGTGTCCTCCGAGCTGGAGGAGCTCCTTCCCCAAGGGCCGGGAGCATCCCAAAGATCCCCTGTCCCCCAGGGCTGAGCTCTGCCCTGAATCAGGAGAGGAGGAATCCCCAAAGCCGGGAAGGAGCAGCAGCATTGCGGAGCATCCTCGGGGTGCCCTTGGCCGGCCCTGCTGGCCGCTGCTGAAATCGCGGGTTTGCCTTTAATTCCCGCCGTGCTCGTTCCTGCAGCCCATCTGCTGGATGCGGCTGAGTCACCCGATCCCGGGCAGGAGGAGGAGGGCTGGCAGGTGGCTCCTGCAAAGCCGCCTGTGCCGCTCTTCCCTCCGTTTCCATAGGATAAGATTACGAGCCGAGGTCACTGGGAAGCCTTTCCTCCTCAGCAGGAGCTGTTCATTGTTCCAGGCTGACCTTCCTGCTCCAGATCAAGGAATTCCTGTGTTGCTGTGGGCAGGGGAGCAGCCCAGTCTCAGCTGCTGAGGGGGTGGGAAGCTCGGGGTGTTCCAGACACGTTTTCCCTGCGCACGTGTCTGGAGGCAGCCGAGCACCTCAAGTGCCTTGGCACGAATGTTTTCCGAGCCAGCAATTCCATGGTGCCATCATGGAGCTCATCCCTGGCACTTGGGTGCCAGGCTCAGCCAGGACTGGCCTCTCAGGAAGGGTGGGAATGGGAAAAACGCAGGGAAGGAGCTGCAGGAGAGGGCTGAGGGTTGGGTTAACAGTGGAAATGTTCCTGGGGGCTGTGTCTCAGGAATATCAGGCAGTGGAGTGTCCAGTGGAGTGTCCAGTGGAGTGTCCAGGTGCCCCCAGGCTGGTCGGATCCATAGGGATGACGCTGGGAGCCAGCAGCAGGCTGTGCTCAGAGGGGCTGGAGCCCCAGAGCTCCAGCTGCTCTTCCTCCTCCTCTGGTTTGCCAGGGATGTGAGAAATCCCAGGATCGCAGAGTGGTTGGGTTGGAAGGTCACAGAGTCCCACCCTGCCATGGGCAGGGACACCTTGGACTGTCCCAGGCTGCTCCAAACCCCGTCCAGCCTGGCCTTGGACAGTTCCAGGGATGGGGCAGCCATTTGGAACTTGGGAATGTGCCTCCCTCTTCCGAGGCTGGAGGTAATTGCTCCTGCCCTACTCTGCACAGGAAACACTGGGATCTGTTTTCTCCTCCCCAAAGTAGGTCAGGAGCTGCTGAGATCTGTGAGCTGTGCTGTGGGTGTGCCCAGCTCGCCCCAACCCCGGCTGCCTGCTGCCTCTGGGGAAGGGCTGGGACCCCGGGATCCTGGGATGGGCTGAACCCATCAGGGCTGGGATCCTGGGAGCCTGGGATGGGCTGAGCCCATCAGGGCTGGGATCCTGGGATCCCAGGATGGGCTGAACCCATCAGGGCTGGGATCCCGGGAGCCTGGGATGGGCTGAACCCGTCAGGGCTGGGATTCAAGGATAGGCTGAGCCCATCAGGGCTGGGATCCCGGGATCCCAGGACACCTCCCAGGAGCAGCTGGTTCTGCAGGGAGGCTCCGTGGCAGCAGAGCCATGTGGGGCACTCCAGGAGAACCCGCAGGCCTTCCCAGGTGCTGCAGCTGGACTGGTGTGTTTTTCCTGGAGGTTTTGGGGACTTTCCAGCCCTGCCATTGCCAGGCCCCCCCGGCTGAGTGACTGCAGCCCTTGGCTCTGTTCTCAAGCTCGAGCACACGTGGGGCTGGAGGGGTCACGTTGGCTCTGCGGGATGCAGCGCTGGGATGATGGGGATGACCCAAAATGAAGCTGAGTGCCAGGGAGCCACGCCCTGCTGAGCTGGGGAGCTGCTGGTGGCTCTGTTTAGGTTTTGTGGAGCATCCCACAGATCTGTGCCATTGGGCACGGCTGAAACTCGGCACCAGCAATCCCAGTTAACCCTGGTTTTCCTTAACTCCTCCTGTGCCAAGCTTTGGGGGTTCAAAACATTCCCACCCCTTATTCCCTGGGTTTGTGGGCTGGCTTTTCCCCCTGGGCTGGGGTGGCAGGAGCCAGGGTAGAGCTGCTTCTCTGTTTGCTCATCTGTGGGTTTGTTTTTATATTTCTTGTGGGGAACTTGCTGTTGGGAGGGTGGAGGGGTGGAAGAGGAAGGCTTTGATACCCCAGAGTCTGCAGGAATAAGGTTTTCAGTCGTCTGTAGGGAACTGTTTTGATTGCAAGGATGGCAAATGTTTGATGTGTTATAAATAGGGCTGACTGCGATGGAAAAAAAGAAAGCGAGTTTTAAAAAGAAAACCCTGATTTTTGGGTTTCTCGTGGTGTGTTTTGCTTGTTTGAGGCTGAGGGAATTAGGGATAATTTTCCATTTAAAAATATTTAAAGGCTGGAGAGCAAAATATCAAAATGAGGTCTGTGAAATCCCGTGGGGGAGCTGGTGATTAGCAGAAAATAACACGAGCTTGGGCTCCCTCAGCCATGAGCTGGGCAGGTGGGACCTTCAGGGTGGATGTGCTGGAATCTGCCCTTCTCCAGCTTTCGAGGAGCTCCTGGCTGGGGAAGTCTGGCTGCTGGCACCTTCCCAGGGTTATCAGGGATTTTGCTGATGGTGCAGCCCAAAAATCACCTTTTTTTTTCCCCTCCACATCTGTCCTACCTCTACCTCTGGAACGATGCAGGAATCCCCCAGCTGGGACTGCCCAAAATCTCCCCTCACCTTCCATGGCCCTGAATTTACCCAGGCCCATCCCAGGCGAGCTGCAGGGGGTGGCTGTGCAGCATTCCCGTGTTCCTTCCCCAGTGTGGCTGCCAGGAGAATCCCTCCTTCCCCCTCTGAGTGCCCCCCACACCATCCTGCCTCTCCCCTGGCTCCACAGCAGCTCATTCCAACAAGGGCTCTTTCATTCCCACATCTTCCCCCACGGTGGGGCTGGGCACGAGGGCAGGTCGGGATTGTTCCCATTCCCACGCCCCTGCCCAGGAATCTGCAGGAATCTCCCCCGAGTGAAGCTGTGGAGCATGGCTGGGGCAGCCTGGGGTGGAGAGGGGCTGTGTCCTGTCCCTCAGGATCCCCTGGGGTGGAGAGGGGCTGTGTCCTGTCCCTCAGGATCCCCTGGGGTGGAGAGGGGCCGTGTCCTGTCCCTCAGGATCCCCTGGGGTGGAGAGGGGCTGTGTCCTGTCCCTCAGGATCCCCTGGGGTGGAGAGGG
>JAWWMU010000107.1:745710-757064 GCA_035048155.1 Cinnycerthia olivascens
CTTCCAGAGGGAGCAGATTCCAAGGGGGAGAGAGGAGGTTTAGATGAGATATTGGAAAAAATTGCTGTCTGTGAGAGTGGGCAGGCCCTGGCACAGGTGCCCAGAGCAGCTGCAGCTGCCCCTGGATCCCAAGGCCAGGTTGGAGCAGCCTGGGATAGTGGGAGCTGGGACTGAATGGCTTTAAGGTCCTTCCATCCCAAACCATTCTGTTATTCTGTGATCCCAGGTATCCTGGATCTCAATCCACTTTCTTGTTAAACTCTGAGATAAATTCGCATGCAAAATAAAAGCTTCGCTCTAAATTGAACAGCGAACCAGGAACGGGATGGAGCAAGATTGGGAGTTTCACACAGCTCTTAAGGATCCCTCCCAGCCCAAACCTTGCTGGGATTCCACAGGGAGGCTGAAGCCAAGAAATCTTCTGGCGTGGTTGTTCCTTGCAGCCACGTGTGGCTGGCAGGGAGGAGGGGGTGAAGCCTTTTGGTGACATCAGTTTTAATCCCCTGGAACCTCGGCCAGCACACGTGATGGCCCCGGGGCAGCACAGCTGGCTCTGCCAGGGCAGGGAGGAGCTGCCTTGCCTCAGGAAAATTAAAAACCTCTGGCTGCTTTTGGGACTGACAGAGGATTTTGGAGAACCTCCCTGGCCAGCTCAGAGCTCTGCATCAATCCTGGCTCACAGGGACTGAGGAGAGCAAGGCAATGAAGCTTTTAGGAGCACAAACCAAACTCTATTTCCTCAATGGCCTCCTTAAAGCAGCGTTGAGGCCTCCATCCCTCCCTTCCCGGTTATTCAGAGTTATTACAATTGAAATAACACTTCTGGTCTATTGATTTTTCCAGCTGGACAGTGGAGAGATGTTTTCCCTTGACCCACTCTCTCACTCGTGTGTTTTCCTGTGTTCATGCACTGCTGAAATTGCTGTTTTGCCAAAGCTGCACAGGAATAATTTCATCTCTGAATGTTTCCTCTGCATTAAAATGCCAGCACTGAATATCATTTGAAGGAGAACACACAACTGACTCCACCAATGATTCCAAGCACCACTAACTTGTTCTCCTTCCTTCCAACCCCTATACCCATTATCTCACATGCATGACACCTGGGTGGCTCTTTCACCCCTCTGGGGCTGGTCCATGCCCCTCAGCATTCCAGGTCTCTTTACCTGTAACGCTGCTCACCTGTCCCACACAACTGCAGCCCATTTGGGATGAGGCTCGGCCCGGCCCCATTCCCAATCCCCATAAACTGTGCTTGTCTGCCTGGCTGAGGTGTCAGAGTGGCCAGAGCTTTAGGAAAGGGTGGGAGCTGGAGAGCTTCAGTGACTTTGAGCTCTGGGACTGTCCAAGGCCAGCTTGGACAGGGCTGGGACAGTGGAAGGTGGCACTGGGTGGGCTTTAGGATCCTTCCAACCCAAACCATTCCGTGATTCTGGGACACACAGTGGCTTCCTGCAGCCCCTGTTTGACCCCTTGTCCCCTGTCCCTGCTGTGTCCCCACAGGGGATGCGCTCCTGGACGCTGGCGAGTCCATGAAGCGCCTGGCCGAGGTCAAGGACTCGCTGGACATTGAAGTCAAACAAAACTTCATCGATCCCCTGCAGAACCTGTGTGACAAAGACCTGAAGGAGATCCAGGTAAACACCCCCATGGATTTCTCTCCTGCTCTCTGGGCTCCTTGGCTGTTGGTGCACAGAGCATATATAAATCTCAGAAGTTATTGAGCGTTAAAAAGAAAGTTGGGGTACTGTTAAAAGTATTTATTCTCACCAATGTATAACTTGATTTTTCATTGCGAAGCGCATTTGAAGCTGTTGCACATTGGGATGGTTCTCCTTTTGCCACGTTTGATGGAGGGTGCTATGGGAATACATCCTAACACCCCTTCTGGGCTTGCAGAGTTGGGTTCTTAGTGCTGTGAGCTCCCTGATGGGATAAATTTGGGCTGCAAGCTCCCCTCAGGTCTGTGCTCAGCATCCCAAGGAGCCCTCTGGGGTCTCACTGGGAGAACAGGGGGCTCAGCAGCTCCTGTGTGCTGCACACAGACAGGTCAGGCCTTGTAACAGCATCCATCCCAACCTCCAATTCCCCAGCCAGGTCTCCTGAGGGAGTTTTCACTGAAATGTCCTGGGTAAAATAACCACCAAGTGCTGCCTCTGTACCCCACTTCCATGGGGCTGCTTTAAGCATCCCTGCCCTAAGATCCAGGAGTGCAGTGCCCAGAACTCACATCCCTGCTGTGCAGAGATCCCTGCAGCTCCTGAGGAGCTGAGAGGAGCAGGACAGCTCCTCACCTTCCCAAAAGGCTTCTGTGGGGAGCAGACCTGGGCTCCTCTGCAGCCTTTTTTTCAGTGGAAAAGGTCTGGAATCATTCCCCCATCACACCCTGGGGCCTCTCTCCCACCTGGAGCAAAGGTGGGAGCTGCAGGAGATCAGGTTTCTGACACCAGTGAACTCAGCCTGTAACTGGAGCTGCCCTCCCAAGCCTCTGGCCTGTCCCTCTGCCCTGCTGTCTCCATCCTCCCCCAGCACCATCTCAAGAAGCTGGAAGGGAGGCGCCTGGACTTTGACTACAAGAAGAAGCGACAGGGCAAGATCCCCGAAGAGGAGCTCCGGCAGGCCATGGAGAAGTTTGAGGAATCCAAGGAAGTGGCAGAGACCAGCATGCACAACCTCCTGGAGACAGATGTGAGTGTGGGACACAGAGCTGGGGGGGGGCCTGTGTCCCTGGGGTGGGATCTCCTGAGGGAGGCACTGGTTGCACACCAGTTTGCACCCCTCTTGTCCCCAGAGTGGTTCTGAGTGACACAGCAGGCCTTGCTTAGCCCCTGATCCAGCTCTTGGCCAGAGCACAGCCCGTGCCTGGCCCCAGCAGGCTCCTCTCAGGGTGGTGGGGAGGTCACTTTGGGAGGTAACACAGCTGGGAAGGGTTTGGGAAGGATTTCCCAACTGGCAAACCCTGAGTGGCAGGAAATGGGCTCTGTCCTATGCAGCCTCAGGCAAATCCCAGAGCTCCTCCTGGGCTCCCCAAGACAGCCCCAGGGGCCGTGCAGGGGGCTCCAGCTGGGAGCAGGAGCTGATCCCAGCCCGGGGTTCCCCAGATCGAGCAGGTGAGCCAGCTGTCAGCCCTGGTGGATGCCCAGCTGGATTACCACAGGCAGGCTGTGCAGATCCTGGACGAGCTCGCCGAGAAGCTCAAGCGCAGGTGAGTGCTCCCAGTGTTCCCTGGAATTCCCCTGGGATCACCTGAGCCCCCCTGGAATCACAGGGTCCCACAGTGGATGGGGTTGGAAGGGACCTTGAAGCTCATGGGGCAGGGAAACCTTCCAGTACCCCAGGCTGCCCTGAGCCATTGCCAACTGGCCTTGAAAAATGCAATTCCTTTGGCTGTTCCAGGTGGGATTTGAGTGTAGATGGGTGGCTGATCCAGCCCAAATCCTGGCTGAGGAAGGCTCATCCCACCTCTCCTCCCTCAGCCTCCCCACTCTGGGGAGGATCTGGCAGTGCTGCTCTTCCCTCCTGGGGGAAGCTGCAGAGTGGATCCTGTGCCTGCTCTGAACTGGGAGGAGCTGGGAGGATCCTGCCAAGTCTGAGCTTTCAAACCACAGCACGAGTGTCCTCTGCTGGCCTGAATTCCTGAGCATTCCACAGCAAAACCCGGGACTGTGGGCCCTTCTGAAGGGCAGATCCCAAACCCTGAGGAAGCCCCACCTTCCAAAGGCTCCAGCACGGGGTCTTGTCCAAATCCCTGAATACCAACCTGCCCTGTGCAGCCCCCCAGGAGGGCAAACACCGTGTTGATCCCATTCCTGACTCCCTTCCCCAGGATGAGGGAGGCCTCCTCACGCCCCAAGCGGGAATACAAACCCAAGCCCAGGGAGACGTACGACTTCAGGGACACTGACCAGTCCAACGGGGGCTTCTCCTGCAACCCCACCCCCAAAGTCTCAGGTAAGGTGGTCCCAGGTGTTTGCTGGTGCCTCTGGAGCAGCCTCCCAGGGAAGGAGGGCAGCTGCTGTGCCTGCACAGGGTGTTCCTGGTGTGCTGGATGTTCCTGCACGAGCCTGTGGCTCTGGAAAACGTCGGGAGTGCCTCTAGGTCTGGCTGTTTTCTCCTGGGACCCAGGAGCCTTTGCTGTGTTGGCTTTGGGGATGTGCCAGAGGGGTCTCCAGCCTGGGCCTCTTACTGTCAGTGCCAGACAGGAAAACTGAAGCCTCTCTCCCTCCTTATCTTCCATCCCGCTGCATCCCTCCCTCCCTGATCCTGGCAGGTTCCTAACAGCATGGGGGCCCTGCTGTTTCTCCTAACAGTTCCCTCTGGGCCCTGCCTGTGCCTGTCTCCCGTTCCTGTTGGTTTAAGCATGTCTCTCTTTTGTTTGGAAGCAGCTTCCACCTCTTTCCGGTCGGACAAGCCGTCCCGGGCCTCCGTCAGGAGTATCCGTGAGTTTCCTCCCTCTGCACTGCTCCGTGTGTGGCCTCCTCTCCCCGTCCCTCCTGGCTGCTCCTCCCTGCTGCTGCTGCTCCCTGGAGCTGCTCATCCCTCCGTGCTGAGCCCTGAATTAACCCAGCCAGGCTGCAGTGGGATTTCCCACCCCAGAACCAGGGCCTGGCTCACCCACAGGAGCTGCTGCAGCTCCCAGCACCCAGCATGTCCTGATCCATAGGAATCAGGTGCTTTCCCATGAGAGATCAGGCTCCTCAAGGATTTCCCTGTTCTTACAAGCACCCAGCCTGGATCTCTCCCACTCCTGCTCCCCGTGTCCCTGTGGAAGGCTGGAGGGAGAGGGCAGAGCCTCAGCTCATGGAGTTTGTGGGGTGTGGTCCCTGCCAGGTCTTGCAGGCATCGTGGGGTTGTGTGGGATCCGTGGTTCCTCCTGCAGGACCTTAGGATCCTGGGGCTGGGGCTTGGAGCTGTTGTGTTGGGAAGGAGCCTGGAGCAGGGCTGTGGTGGTGGGACCAGCCTGGTGATTTGGGGGAGCTCTCTCAAACCCATCCATGTCTGGCTGCTGCTTGTGGTGATTTCTGAGTGTTCTTCTCGTGCTGGGCCCTCCCTTGGGTCCTGGAATCGTGGAGTGGTTTGGGTTGGGAAGGACCTTCAGGACCATCCCATTCCACCCCTGCCATGGGCAGGGACACCTCCCACTGCCCCAGGCTGCTCCAAGCCCCATCCAGCCTGGCCTTGGGCACTGCCAGGGATATTCTGCAGCTGGTTGCCCTTGGTGCCACTCCCTTGCCCTGACTGGGAGAGCCCCAGTGCACTGGGGAGGGCTGGGGGGTCCTGCAGGCCTTGGGGGTCTCTCTTAGCTCAGTCCCTTTCCACTGGGGTCCTGCCAGCCCCAAAGCTGAGTCCCAAAATGTCAGTGCACAGAGTGAGCAGCAGGAAATCCCACAGAAAATCCCTTGGCAGCCAAAAAGGTGATGCTTAAATCCAGGAGCTGAGCTGGGGGAGTGAGACTTAGGGCTCCTCCCGAGTTTTGGGGGTCTGCTCATGGATTTGAAGTGCCGTGGCCAGGGAGGCAGCTGCTGTCCCCTCAGGTGTGGGGTGACCCCTGCAGAGTGCCCCTCGATGTCCAGCCCCAGCACTGAGCACCAGGCAGGTTCTCCCCTCTGGAGCAGTGACCACATCCAGGCTGGAGCAGCACGGGCGGGTTGGAGGCAGGATCTGTGTTGGGACAGGGCAGGAGCTGAGGGACAAGTGAAGGGCCATGGAACCGGCCCTGCCAACCCCGGCAGGACCCAGAGGCCGTGGCAGGAGTCCCTGGTGCCAGGGCAGGGCTGTGTGGAGTCCTGCTGAGCTGTCCCCGCTGTCCCCGCAGCCCCCCTGGACCAGCCCTGCTGCAAAGCCCTCTACGACTTCGAGCCCGAGAACGACGGCGAGCTGGGCTTCAAGGAGGGCGACATCATCACCCTGACGAACCAGATCGATGAGAACTGGTACGAGGGGATGATCCACGGCCAGTCCGGCTTCTTCCCGCTCAACTACGTGGAAGTGCTGGTCCCGCTACCTCAGTGAAAGGCGCCGCTCCCGAGCTCCATTCCAGCTCCAGCCCCGCCCTCCCCGCCTCACCTCGGGGCCAGGCGCTACCAGGGAACAAACCAGAAGGGTCCCAAGGCCCCTTCCCTCCGTGAATTTGGTTATTTTCTTTTTTTTTTTTTCTTTTTTCTTTTTTTTTTTTTTTCCTTCTGGTGCTTGAACTTCGGTACTTCGTGCGCCCCCAGCCCCGGCCGTGCCACTGGCACCTCCCTGTCCCCTGTTCCCTGCTCCAGTGTCCCCTGTCCCTCCCCACCTCCCGTCTTTCCTTTGGGTCCAGCACCCGGATGAGCCAGGTGGGAGAGCCAGGATGTGTGTGGGACACCCAGCCCGGGGCAGGGCAGCTCCTGTCCCTTGGGATCCCCGTGGGATCGAGCCCTGGGGCACAGCAAACACTACAACAGCCAGCAAACACTAAGGCAGCCCTGCAGGGCAGGTGCTGAGCCCTGCCTGGGGCTCGCAGCCATCCCTGGCTCTCAGAGCCATCCCTGCCCATCCTGGAGGGACAGTGGGGATGTCCCCTGCCCGCAGAGCTCAGCCCCGGGAGGGGAAGCTGCTCCTTCTGCCCATGGTTTTTTCCTGGACCTCAGGCTTTTCCTGCTACAAACTTTCCCAAGTGGGTCTCACCTGGAGGATCATCTGCAGGGGGAGGATCTGGGCCACAGCCCGGGGTGTCCCCGTGGTGGGGCAGAGGTTGTGGCTCCTCTGCCCACATTCCCCTCTCCCGGGGATCCCTCCTGTGGCTGGAGCTCACCTGGCCCTCGTGTGCCTTCCCTGTGCCCCCACCCTACCCACAGCCACCCTCCCGGGGGGCACTGCACCCCTCTGCCCCTGCATCCGTGGGGAAAGGGATGGTTCATCTCAGTGTCACTTCTGCCACCCCTCAGCTGTCCCTATCCCGGCCAGGAGCCTGGGCTGGGCTTGGGCTGGGGCAGCAGAGCAGCGTTTGCCGGGTTCCCTGGTTTTCCTTGCTATAAAAGTGGGTTCTTCCCCTGCTGGGGCTGCGAGGGGCCCAGCTCAGTGCAGGGCTGTGCTGCAGCACCCTTGGCCCTGCTGCTCCCGGCTCCTGATCCCGTTCCTCTGTAAGGATTTGTGCATGTCCACGTGTGTCCGACCCCCCGCACCCTGAGCGGTCACCCCGGCCCCAGGGGGGCACAGGGCAGCCCCCCCCCCCCGCTCCCAGCAGGGCAGGGAGCCTGAGGGACCGGGGTCCTGGGGACCTTTCCCACTGTCCCCTCCCCGGTGGGACCAGGGTCACGTCCTGGGGACGCCGGCTCCCGCTCAGGTGGATTGAAACTCGTTCTGTCAGCTGGGACAACTCGCTAGGTCTTTTTTTTTTTTTTTTTTTTTTTTTTTTTGTGATGGTTTCTCCTGGTTTTTGGGGGAAAAAAAAAGGAGGACCCACAAGTCTTGACTTGTATCTCTGAATGAAAGTATTAAATGTTTTCTTCTTTCTAACAGCTGTGTCACAGAATCAGGGAATGGATGGGGTTGGGATGGGCAGGGACACCTGCCACTGTTCCAGGCTGCTCCCAGCCCTGTCCTGCCTGGCCTGGGACACCTCCAGGGACCCAGCTGTTCTGGGCAACCTCCCCACCCTCACCGAGGGGGGGAATTTCCTCACACATCCCCTTGGTCCAGGCCATGGCAGGATGTCCCCAGCCAGCGGAGCTCTCAGGAACTGCTCTTTAATCAAACTACCACTTCCACAAACCACTGAGCCCAAGACTCCCCTCCAGCACGGCCACCAGCGGGGCACGGCGGGGCTGCGGTGCCCCCGGGAGCTCCGGGAGCTGCCCCGCGCCGGGTCCGGGTGAGCCCCGGGGCTGCCGAGCCCCGCCCGGGCTCGGGAGGAACCTGGTCCGAGTCGAGGGGCCCCAGGCCCTCCTCACCCGCTGAGCTTGAGCAGGCTGAAGATCTGCTCCAGGACGTGGCTGAAGCTCTGGTCTTTGGGGGTGCGGGAGGCCAGGGAGCCCTGGGTGGGAGGGACCCCAGTTCATTCCAGCACAGGGAACGGCTGCCCCCTCCCAAAGCCCCCTCCCCTCCCCTGCCCTTCCCACCTTCAGCTTGTCCAGGTAGGTCTGGTCCTGACTCCACAGCTCCTGGAACTTCACCAGGTCAGGAGCCCCCTTATAGAACTCCACCAGCAGCGTCTGAGGGGGGACAGAGGGGCTGCAGGCCCTGGGGGTGCCTCAAAGCTGCGGCACCGAGACCCCAGCGGCCCCGAGGGGAGGCTGGAGAAGGGACTGTCACCATCACCAGGGCTGAGGGCAGCATGGGGACAAGAGGTGGGGCCCCAGCCCCAATAGACTCAGGGGGTTTTGGGGCCCCCACCCCTCTCTCACCATCTCCTGCACGACGTCGTTGGTGAGGAATCCGTCCTGGATGTAGGTGACCTCCACGTCCATGGGGATCCCGTAGTCATTGGGGCGTTGCTGGAGGATGGGGGAGCCAGGCAGGAGTCACTCCACAGCTCTGGGACCTGACACCACCCTGGGGGGCACCCAAGGGTGCTGGGTGAGGGGGACCCCTAGCCCAAATTCTCTCCCACTTACCTCTGGCGGTGGCATCACCCAGAAGGGTGCGATTTTAGACTCCACGCCAGGGTTGCCGTGGTAGAAGGGCCCTGTGGGGACAAGAGGGGGCTGGCACAGGGGGGTGGCAGCAGCCCCAGCCCCTGGGACCCCCTGGCACGTACCGCAGATGAGCCCCAGGCAGGGCTGGAAGCCGTTGCCGCTGCCCTGCAGTTTGAGCTGATAATCCATCTGCGCGTCGATGTCGTGCAGGGACGGCAGCGCGGGCCCGAACGGGTGGCTGTGGTACCACCCCACCAGCGACAGCCCCCGCAGGAACAGGCTTTGGCAGATCTGGGGGGGGGGGCCACAAACCGTGGGCCCAGGCCCTCCAGAGCCCCCTGCCCGCTCCCCAGGCCGGATCAGCCCCTCACCTCCTCCTCCACGGCGCCCGCGGCTTCAGCGTCACCCAGGCGGGTCCGGCACGGGAAGGCTCGAAGCACCGTCAGCACTGCGGGGACACAGGGCTGGTGACACCTCCAGCCCATGGCAGAGCCACCCCCGTCCCCCAAACCCCACCTACACTGGGTGTTGGTGTCCCACCGCCCCCCCAGGTACCCCACCACTTCACTCCGCGTCAGGTGGCTGTGGAAATCCTAAAGGAAAAGGGCAAAATCAAGAGTTTAGCACCAAAACGATGGCACAAGGGACACCCCGCCGGCTGCAGGTGTCCCCGGTGCCATCAGCGATGTCTCAGCCTGGGGAGGGGACACACCAGGAGCAGGAGGACGTTGCTGGAGATGGCCACGTTGAAGGGCTGGAATTTGTTGATGGCGGCAAAGGACGTGACCTCCACCAGGGTCTGGGGGTTCCTGCAAGAGCCACAGCCCCGCTGGCACCGCTGTCCCCGCCCCTGCTGCGCCCCAGGGTCCCCGTGTCCCCTACCTGGCCGAGTCGCGGGTGCCCAGGGTGCAGTAGCGGACGGGCACCCGGGGTTTCACCTCCAGCCTTTTCCCTGCCGTGCCGGCATCTGCCAAGGACAAGGTCCCGTCACCGCGGCCGGGCTGCCCGGGACCCCCGGGACCCCCACGGCAGCTCACCCGTCCCCGCCGGCTCCGCCAGGCTCTTGCCCTGCTGCTTCTTGTTCCTCTCCTCCGGCTTTTTGGGAGCCGCCGGCTCCGGCACCGGCACCCGACCCTCCCTCGCCGCCTCCTCCTCCTCATCCTCGGGCAGCTCCTCCTCCTCGCCCTCGCTGGCCAAGCTCTGCGGGCACACGGGGCTGGCACCCACCTCGCCCCTCACCCCGGGGGTGCCAGGGGTAGGCGACCCCGGCCCCACCTCCTCGGGGGGTGGCACGTTGGGCTGGTGCTTGCGCAGCCAGGCGGCCTTGTACTGGTCCAGCTTCTGGCCCTTGTAGCGCACGGAGGCCCAGCCACAGCCCGACTTCTTGGCGGGGTTCACCAGGCGCTTGCAGTGCGTGGCCCAGGCGCTCGGAGAGTTGAACACCTGCCCCGTCTCCTGCCATGTGATCGTCCCGTCCGAGCCCAGGTCCCCCACGAACTTCTTGCCCTGGGGGACAGTGGCGGGAGTCACATCCCCCTGTCCCCACCACTCCTCCCTCAGCCCCATCACTGTCCCACGTCCACCGTCCGTGTCCCTTGTCCTCATCCCATGCCCCCCGTCCTCATCCTGTCCCCCGTTTCCTGTCCCCATCTCCTTTCCCCTGTCCCCGTGCCGTGTCCCCTGTCCCCGTGCCGTGTCCCCAGGCTCACCAGGTAGTAGATGGACAGGACCCCTCTGCCCGGCTCCAGGAGCCCGTCTCGGAGCAGGACCCGCAGGGTGATGCCTCTGCGGGTGAGAACGGCCCCCCGGGCCGCCCCCGCCGCCTTCGTGCCGCTCCCGACCTCGGGCTCAGCCTCCGCCTCGTCCAGCCCCGGCTCCAGCTCGTCCTCATCCTCCTCCAGACACTCGTCCCCGCCGGGGGAGGCGGCCGCCAGCGCTGTAAGTGGGGGACACCGTGTGGCAGCACCTCTGGGTCCCCCCCTTGGTTTCTGCCTGCGGATGGGGACACGGGGCTGGGGATGCACAGGGACAGCGGGACGGGAAGAGGTGGACACGGGGACAGAAGCACGGAGGGGACACAAGGACGTGGAGGGGCTGGACACGAACAGGGACAGGAGGGCTCGGGGATGGGAGATGGGGGACACTGACGTGGGGAGATGGGGGTGAGGACACAGGAGCGTGACAATAAAGGACTGCGGTCACCGGGACACGGCTGGTGAGTGCAGGAAAGGGCTGGGGGACATGGGGACACGGCTGGGGGACACGGGGAAGTGGAGACACGGGGCTGAGTCTCCCCTGGCCCAGCAGGTCCCCAGAGCCCGATGTGAGCCCAGAGGGATGCGGGGAGGCGGGGGTGACACACGACAGATCCCCGGGGGGAGGGGTGTCCCCTCCCCGCCCCGCCCCCACTCCGCTCCTGCCCCAGGGGTGTCCCGGGATGTCCCCACCGAGATCGCGCGGGCTCGGGCAGGTGCACGCGCGTGCCCCTGGTGCGTGCGGGTGGGGGGGCGAGTGACCGATGAGTGTCCCGGGCCGGGGCGCGTCCCCGTGCGCGCGTCCCCGGTTCCCGGTGCGCTCCCGGTGCGTGTTCGGTACCGCGAGCTCGGTGCGTGCCCGGTGTGCGCGTGCCCGGTGCGTGCTCGGTGCGCGCGATTCCGGTGCGTGTCCGACTCCCTGTTCTCAGTCCCAGTTCCCAGTTCCCAGTTCCCGGTTCCCGATTCCCGACTCCCGAAACCCGGAGCCAGTGCC
>JAWWMU010000107.1:780882-799080 GCA_035048155.1 Cinnycerthia olivascens
AATGGCGGCGGCCGCGGCCTCGCAAAGCGCCCCCGGGAAAATGGAGCCGCCCCCGGCGGCGGCCGCGGGTGCGGCGGCGGCTCCGCCAGCGCCCAACGGGGCGGCCGGCGCGGGGGGGCCGCCTTCTAAGAGGTAGGAGAGCCGTGAGGGGCCGCGCTGGCGGTGGGGCCGGAGGGGCCGCGTGCGGCCTCCCCGCGCCTGGGCCCGGCCTGAGGCCGGCGGGGGCCCGGTGGGGTCGTTACCGGTGCGGGGCCGCTCCTGGCGCTGCGGCCGCTGCTCGCTCCGGGCGCGCCTTGGGATCCCGGGCGGGGCCGCCACAGAGGCGCCTCCGGGGCTCCCGCGGCGCGTTGGGCCCGGTCCCGGCGGGCACGGAGCCCTGGGGTCAGCCCCGTCCCCTCAGGAAAAGCTGCTGCTGAGTTTTGGTGAAGTTTCGGCCTCCCCGGGGGGAGCAGACTGTGCCAGCTTAAGTTCATTAAACTGTGCCAGTTTGAGTTCATTACTTTTCGTGCTGTCAGTTGTAATAACTCGGCCGCTCTCAGCGCCCACCTCATCCCGCTGCGCGCTTTGGAGCCGGGCGTGCTCCTTTTTGGCGGTGATTGACGCGTGAAGGGATTTAGGAGCGCAAACACCTCGAGGGTGAGAGTTTAAGGTGGTGCCGGGGAGGGGTTGCACAATCCCGGTGGCTGCTATCGGTAAAAAGTTACAGAAATTTAAATTAGATTCAGCAGTGCTGCAGTTCCGGCTCTGTAAACGCGGGGATGAGCGGCTGAAAAAGCCTCAGGCGCTTCTCACTTCCTCACATTGCTGCTCGATGAAAATCTCACAGTTGGCAAAGCCGGTTTTGGTACCAAATCCGTGGAATAGAAAAGACTTCTCTCCCTCGGGGCGTTTTTGGCCTCGGTTTCGAGCTGGGCTGATAAGAATCAGGTTGAACCTGGTGTACTGTGATTTGAGCTTGGATTTGAATTTGTATTTCCCGAGACTAGGAACGTCACTTTGACCAAGTGTCACTTTGGGGAAAAACGATAATTTTTTAATTTCATTTTTCCCGTTGAAGAACAGTCAGGCTGTGCTTTTGACAGACACAATTTCATGGACTGTGCAGCTTGAGCCAGGCAGGGGCAGAGATATCCCTGATCCCAGGGATAGGGAATCCAGGGCTAGGGAAAGGTATTCCCACCATTCCTGGGAACATGGAATCAGCAGTTTGTCTCCACGTTTATTCCTGGAAGTGTGAAGGAGGATAGCTCTCTGCTGAGATTTTGTTTTTGCTGACCCTGTTAGGTTTGGGATGCCTCCAGGGAGTTTGTTTGTGTCTGCAGGTGCAGTTCTGTTTGGAATATCCAGCTCCACGTGGCAGAGCTCTCACTTCCACAGGGATAACACCAACGCTCCTGTGGGCACAATCTCACTGGCCTTGGGGAAATCCAGTTTAAGGAATAACCACTAAAATCTGAGTGCAGCTTTTAACACAACTGCAACACTTTGTATTATTTCATCAACCAAACAGAAATGAAAGCAGAAAAAGGATTGTCCTATTTCAAGTCTAATTTTGGAGTTTTAATTATTTTGTTAATTAAGAAGCTTTAAAAAATTCAGTGAGAGAAAGACTGGAAAATTCCTATTCCTGTGTCTGGAGAAGCTTTGGCTGCTGGGTGATAGAAGCAGGGAACACACTCAAATGTAAACCTTCAGAGGCCTTTATATTTTTAATTTCCTTTCTCCCTGCAGGCTGTTGTGTCTGTGCAAGGATTGAGATGGTCCTGAAGGGATGGAACTGGGATTTCTGCCCTGGAATTTGCAGGGCTGCTGGGAAAAGCTCAGGACACAGAGATTGTGGAAAAATTAAGATAAAAATCTTTTTTATCTTGAGGAGGAATTCAGAACACATCAGATGTGTCAGTGCCTCTCCTCCAGCAGCACCGAGTGAGCAAGGAGATTAATTGGATTAGTGAAGGGAATTATGCAAGGCTGAGGCTGCTGCGTTTTGTTCCCTTGGTTTGTGTTTTTTCCTTCCAAGGTGGGGTTGGGCTTTAGGGTCCCGTTCCCCACCCAAACTGCTCCGTGTTGTGGTTGGTTCCCCTGGAGGTGGAGCTGCTCCCTCCCCAGGAGCTCACGGGGCTTTGTGTCCTTGCAGCGACGGCGAGCGCCCGGCCCCGAACGAGAAGAAGAAGGAGAAGGGGATGAAGAGGGGAGGGAACCGCTTCGAGCCCTACGCCAACCCCACCAAGAGGTACCGAGCCTTCATCACCAACATCCCCTTCGACGTCAAGTGGCAGTCGCTGAAGGACCTGGTCAAAGAGAAAGGTAAAGTGCAGCTCAGGTGGCCGAGGCTGTCCTGGGCTCCAGCCCGTGCCTGGCTCTGTCTGTAGCTCAGCACTTGGCCACAGGAGTTTGGGAAGGCTCTTCCCGAAGCCTTGCTGTGTGTGGCACAAGTTCTGTCCCTGGCAGCCTTCCAGGGGATGGTTCCTGTGGAGGCCTCTGGCGTGCAGCTGCTGGAGCCTCATCCCAGCATTAGCAGCGTTTTCCTTAGGGATCCAACCCCAGGCTTGCAGCAGATTTTAGCCTTGAGGTGCAGCAGAGCTTTCTGAAGCATTTTCATGTTTTTTGGGCATTCAGGTGGTTCCGTCCTGCTCTGGTGTGTCCCCAGATTCGGAGGGGTTTGGGCTGGCTTCAGGAGCCATTCTGCCACTGGTTGCAGTTCAGTGTATTTAAGGGTGACCTGCCAAATCAGGTTGGTGCTTTGGCATGCGCTGCAGCGGAATCAGGGCTTTGGAAATCAGGTTTGTGGAGCTCCCCCTTCCACACTTCTCTTTAATTCCCGTGTGGATGGGAGCTGCCTTTGCTGACCTGAACATCTCTTGAGGAAGATGAAGAGATTGAGCTGAGTACTCGGGTGGTGACAAGTCTAAATTAGTGTCATTTCTTCAGGCTGGTGCCCAGCTTTCTAGTTTTCAAGTCACCTTGGAAGTGCAGTGGAGTGGCAAGAAAATCCTTGGCTTCTCCAGCCTTAAAATGTCGAAACTGAGTTGAGAGTAACAGCACAACATTTCCTGTGGGACACTTCTGGATACAGAGCATCAGCCAGGGCAGTGGTCATTGTGCTGGAGCTGGGTAAGGACTGACAGTTCAGGTGTTTGAGGTGTGGCCTAAAGAAGGGGAAAACAAAGTTCCAGAGGGTTTCAAACGTTTGTGTTCGGAGGCAAAAGGGAGCCGAGTCTGAGGAACGGCCGTCGGGACTGGGAGCACTGGGAGCTGTTTGAGAGCCAGCAGTGGTTTTGTGTCACAGCAGCAGCTCAGCCTCGAGGGCTGCTTGAACAGGCCCTGATTATGGATGGGCCCTGAAGTGCCCCGTGGCTGCCCCAGGTCCCTTGGTGTTCCAGGTCTCCGGGTGTGGAGGTGTGCAGCTCTCTGTGCTGTGTTGGATCCCGTTCCCTGTGTCTGGTGCTTTCTCTCTCCCATGGATGGCACAGGCCAGGCTGAGATTGTTTCCTGCCGGGCTCTTCAGCTGCTCATTCCAGCAGATGCTCCTAGGGGACGTTGGAGCCTCTTCCTTCTGGCTGCAGGGCTTGTCCTGCTGAAACTGGGATCATCCTTCCCGGGGTTTGGCACTGCTGATGAATCCAACAGTTTGGATTTGCCAAAGTGGAGTTGTTCTGGACTTCTCCCAAACTGCTCCTCTCTTGCTCTGCTCGGGCTTGCTCAGCCCTTGCTCCAAGGCAGAGCAGTTCCAAGCCCCAGGAATGTGCCCGTGGAATTCTTACAGGCCAAACGTCCCAGGCTGTGGGAGCAGGTGGAATTCTGTGCCCGAGGGGAAACCCTGGGTGTGTGCAGCAGGGGCTGTAGCAGCAGGAGCTGGTCCTGCAGCCTGGAGTGGCCAGGCTGCTCCAGGTGCCTCCTCTCTCTCTCCCCACGCCGTGGATTGGTTGGAGAAACTCAATTACAGGTATGCAGTGGGAATGTTGGTAATGGAATGAAGAGATGTTCTTGTTTGGATCTCCCTCGTTTTGGCTGGCAGACACAAGGTGTGAGCAAACTGAGCGAGCAGCAGCGCTGGTGGGAATTTGGGAAGGGCTTCCAGGGGCAGCAGAGCAGCTTTCCATGGAAGTAACTGAATGCTGGATACCTGTCCTGATCTGTCCCCCACACGTGGGAGAAACTTGGGAATGTTCATGGCAGCTGATGGAAGGGACATGATGCCATGGCATCAAAAAAAGTGGGATCTGAATTCCAGGTGGTTCCTTTAGGAAATACAGGATTTTGTACTTTAACCTCTCCCTGCCCAAAGCAGCAAAAGGCAGAGAATCCAAGGAGAGGGGTTAGCTGTAAAAGGAGGCAGGAATTGTCACATTGTGTGGGGCTAATCACCATAATTAGTGTGGTGTGAGCAGGAGCACTTGCAGGAGGAGCAGACACCCCATGCTGGCAGGGCTGTGCCCACATTCCCTGCTCCATCCCAGCCCAGGAGCAAAGCTCTCCCAGCCTGAAGCCCCTCTGGAAGAGCAGCTGCTAAACCCCAGTGCTGCCTTCCTCCAGGAATCCTGGAAGCCTTGTGGCCTCCTGAGGAGGGAGCCTGTGGCTCTGCTGGTGTCCCAGTGGCAGTACTGGTGAGCACTGGGATTACCCCAGCAGCAGTGCTGGTGGCACTGGCACTGCAGAGTGCCCAGGATTTGGTCACAGTGGAGTTGGGGGAGTCAGGGAGGGAGGGATGGGGAAGGAATGTGCTGATCCACCCTTGGGCTTTCACCATCTTTCCAAGGAATCTCAGCCCTTCCCTGGCTGCAGGGAGCTTTTCACTCCCTCTGCTGCCTGAGCTCTTCAAGAGCCAAAATCACCCCTTTATCTGCAAAAGGGAAGTTTCCCTTCCCCATCTGTGACAGAATTGCTGACTGCTGTCCTGCTTTGGGAAGATTTTCCTTCTCCTTCAGCCAAAGCTTTGCATGTGTAAAACTCTTCTCTCCCCAGCCCCCCCTGTAACTTTTCAGGGTTACCTGTCCCAAGCTTTACCTGTAAATGAGGGAGGAGCTGTGACCAGCTCTGCTTTGCCTCACACTGGGAGTGTGAAGCTTTTTGATCCTCTTGGATCACACATTCTTCAGAAGATGAGGACACATCAGCCAGTTTGGGGCTTTCCTCCCCTGTTTAGTTTTTATTTTTGGCCCTGGAGCAAAGCATTTCCCCTGTGCCAGTTCTGTGCTTGCTCCCACTTCCCTCTCACACCTCTCAGAGCTCTTTGCTTTGTCACAAACTGTTAAAATCAAATTGCCCAACCTAAAGTTGACATTTCTGTCTGAGCTTGTTCTATGAGTTCCCAGATCTATCTTCAGGGTCTCAGGTCACTCTGTGGATCCTGATCTGAGCTTCCTGCAGAGTATTGGAATTCTGCTGGAGCAGCCCAGCTTGAAGATTGGCATTTTCTGTACTGAGAAACTTTGGGAAGTCATACAAAGTTTTTAAAAGAGGAGGAAAAGTAATGACTGTGATAAATAACACTGAAGCTTTCTTCAGTTTGGATTTCTGGTTATTGCAGTAAATTCTGCTCCAGTCTCCTGGTTTGGGAGAAGCTGCATTTCCAAACTTTAAGCGTGAGGTTTAAATAAATCCATAAATCCTCCACGTTAAGTCTTAAAGACACCACGGGGAACATGTTCCTTAATTAAACCTGCAGTGACTTGGAGCTGATGTTTTTTGGGAATCTCCTCCCTTGGGAGGCTCCTGAAGTTTTTGTGCTTGGATGAAACTTCTCCACTTGTGGCTGTGGATTGTTCCCTGACAGAATCCAGCCAGGATCACTGGGCATTTATCCTGCTCTAGCACATGGATATCTGCTCCTGGGATTTTCCATGGCATCCTGTGGTTTGGGATGTAAAAAAAACTCCCAAAAATTCCAAATAAAATGTGACCCAGCCTAGCTTCTTAAAACAAGTTTCCTTTGCCAGCTGCTGACCACGTTTTCCTGGCAGAGGGGTTGGGTTGGCTCCTCATAAATGAAATGACTGAATTTTCATGGCAGTGGTTCTGGGCCCTGCCTTGGCTCAGAGCTGTTGCACTGAGTGTGCCTTTCCCCCCTCCTGCTGTTCTGAAATTGGGCTCTTCAGGAAGCTCAGGTGTCTTTGAAAGGAAAGCAGCTACTCCAGGCTGGATTTTTGGTTTTTAATGTGTCTCTAAGGCTCCAGCAGGGAGCTCTGAGCACAATTGGCACAGACTCAACTTTCCAAGAGATTCCTGGAGATCTTGTGGTTCAGAGTCAGGGGCTGGTTTCAAGAGCAGATGTTCAGTTGTACTGGATACCCTGAAGCTTGGCAGGCTGCTTTGGGAGGTTTGTGTGGATCTGCAGGAGGAGCTGTAGGTGCTGGGGGAGGAGAGGAGGGCTCAGGGAGTGCCAGACCTGGCAGCTGTGGCCAGGTTTTGGAGTGGGGCTCACCTGGGAGGAGCTGGTGAGTCCCTTTGCATCCCTGCCCAGGTGTGACTCTGGCTGCTGCTGTTGAGCTGGATGGCATCAGAACCCCCTGGGACTCCTGGGGAACAATCCCACACGTGCTGTGTGAGCTCTGAGGCATCAGAGCTGGAATCAGGCTTGATCCAACATGAGTGGAGCTGTGGGTGAGGATGGACACTCCAGTGGAGTCCCTTTCAGAGGGGCTGGTCAGCCTTTTCCAGCCTCAGACATTGCCCTCCCAAAAGCAGGAGTGGATCAGAGCTGTTCACCCTGTTCTCTGGCTGGAATGCTCTTGCTGTTAAATTATTGTTTAAAATAAGAAATGGGGATTAAAAATCAGTGGTTTCATTAAGCATTCCTTTTTTGTTTTTTTCCAGCTTCAAGAGAGAATCTTCCAGGCTGTCAGTTTTCCACAGTGATGCCCAGTGTCCTGTAAATTGCTGGGCCTGGGGGGGGCCAGGCTGAGCACCTCCCTCTGTCCCTGGCACAGAACTGTAAATCCCAGTTCCTTGCTCCAGTTAAACCATTCCTACTCAACTGGCTCGTGGTTTCCCACAAACAAAACATTCCACCATCCAGATAATGCAGCTTGGAGTTCTCCTGGTTTAAATTTAAACCTCAGGTCTTCTAAAACCAGAATGGAAAAGTTAAAAAAAAAAAAAAAAAGGGTTTTTTTCCATTCTTCTGTATGCCAGTCCCTTCAAAGGCAGCAGCCATTTGGGTAGTTGCATTCTGGAGGTCCCTGCCAGGGTTGTTTGGTCCTGGAGAGGCAATCCCAATGCTGTGAGGAAAGGGGCAGGTGGAGTTTTCCAGGGACTTTTGCCTTTTGCTGTTGGCAGTTTTTTCTTGAGAGCAAATATGGCTGATTTTAATGCTCAGATGAAATTTATTGTGGCTTAACAAAAACCTGTTGAAATAAATAGCAGGCAAGCAGTGATCTGTTGGTTCAGTGTGACTCCTTTTTTGTCCTTAAAACCTGAGAAAAACCACTTGAAATTCTGGATTATGAAGCCAGGACAGCATCCTGTGGGAAGTGAAGGAAACTTGTTCCTGCAGCCTTTCCCACGGGTTTGGATTGCCTCCGGTAACGAGCGGGCACTAAAGATGCAGGGAGCTGCAGAAATCTCTGGCTTTTGAGGTGGAGGAAAACCAAGAACATATTGAAGTGCTTGAAGCCTTTACTGCATACCTGTAATTGTCCAGTTTTGTGGTCTAGAGAACATGGAGTGTTTCTGGGCTTTCTTATAAGGCAGAGGCTCCATACACGGTTGTTGATTGTTCTAAATTCCCATTGTTTTCTTGGCTTTTCTCCCTTGGTATCTGTGTCGTCTGGAATCTGATTTGTAGTTGGTGAGGTAACATACGTGGAGCTCTTAATGGACGCTGAAGGAAAGTCAAGGGTAAGTGTTTGAGAGTTTCTTTGTGGATTTTCTACCTGAAATGTTTCTGTGTGCTGGACAGGAGGCCAGGGAGGCTCAGAGTGTGGATGTGCAGTGGCTCTAGGTCAGGAGTGCTGTGGGATGGGAGGAGGTGGGGTGGGCTCAGGAGCTGTTCCCCGCGTGCCGTTGGCGTTGGCCGTGTGACCCTGGAGCCCAGCAGGCAGGACAGGGCTCTGGAATGTTCCTGTGCTTTTGGAAAAGTCACTCGAGCGGTTGGCTGAGTTTGGAAGGGCCAGGCCAGGGTGCAGCTGCCTGGGCCAGTAGAGAGAGGTAAATTCCTAAATGTAAACGTTGAGTGCCTTCATGGGCCTCGAGCCCAGGGTCAGGGCAGACAGCAGGAGCACTCCCGAGTGTCCTGCAGGATACGGATTTCGGGTGAGAGTGTGGAGGGTTTTGCTGGATGCAGGGAAGAGCAGGTCACAGGAAGCGTGTGGTATTTCTCGGAGAGTCGGGATTTAGTGTTTGCTACAAGCTCAGAGACCCCAGGTTAATCCTGTCAAGGCATAAGAAATTATGGAATTCCAGTATTGGAGGCTTGCCTGTGTAAGGTTACGTTTATTTTCCCTGCTAGGGCTTATCTGATGTGATTTGGCTTTAATAATAAAATATTTGTGCGTGATTTGGGCTTTCACTGACTTTATTTCTTCTCTCTTCCCTCCTCCCTGTGACTGCCCTGGGAAATCACCTCGCCAGGGATGCGCGTAAGTTCACTCTGAATTTATCCCAGAAATCCAGGGAGACTTCTTAAAACAAAACACCCTGAGCTGTTTTATCTCCACAGGGTGGTTGAGTTCAAGATGGAAGAGAGCATGAAAAAGGCTGCTGAGGTTCTGAACAAGCACAGTCTTGGTGGGAGACCCCTGAAAGTGAAAGAAGTAAGGAGGGGATCTGTTCTGGCAGGGCTAGAGTGGGAAGGGGCAGTTCTGGTTAAAGGCTGTGGGCTGACTCAAAGGAGAATGGACAGAAAGCAGGACTTAAATAGGATAAAAAACCCCAGTCAACCTTTTTCTAATCATTTTAACCACTGCTGAACTTGTGATTATCAAGACTATAAACTTGATGTGAGGACAAAGCGGGAGTTTGGCTTTAATTGCAGTTCCTTTGTTAATGATTTGACACAGAAACCTCTGAGTGTTTGTTCTTGACAAACTTCCCTTTGAATTCTGCATCAGAATGAGCAGGTTCCACCAACAATTCCAGAGAATCAGCTCTTTCCTGGAATACCTCAAAGATGTGTTTCCATTGTAATGGCTTTGCTATTGACAGCCAGTCTTGGGAGTTCATTCCAGACCCTCTGCAGTGGCACTGGGGGTTTGTCAGGGTTTGGAGCAGGTGTAACAGAGGTTTGTTGTAGATATTAATGCTGGATAAACCTACTGGGAACTTGGGAAATGCCTGGGAAGGAATAACTCTATCAATAAATGTTACCAATGATAAAGGTATTTAAATGATAAAGGGTGCTGGGGGTTGGCTAAAATAAAATAAAAGACTGACAATGGAAGGGAAGCAGTTGGCTGGGAGTGCTGCCTTCTGGAGGCTGACCTGGAACAGAGGATAAAGTAGATATTTATTAAAAGGCCTCAATGGGCACACCTGGGCCACACCTGGTGAGTCCAGCTGGACACACCCAAGATGCCCCAAAATGGACATGTGATGACTTTTATAAGTTCTGGTCCATTGGCATATTAGAAACAATTATCCAGGTTATAAAGCTCCATCCTCCTGGTTTTTCCTTCTCCCTTCACTGCTCTTTTCATTCTTGGGCCTGAAAGTTGCCCTTGGTACGGAGCTGGAGAAGGAATTGTTTTGTCTGCCTGCTCTGTGAGGAGAGCTCAGTAGCACTGAATATGAAACCTAAAGCTACCCACTAGAACAGCCCAGGATCTAAAAAATAGAAAAGCTCAAACCTCAGGCATCAGGAGTGCTTAGATCAGATCTCCTGGGATAAAGGGAAGCTCCTGTTGGAGCTTGGCACTGAGCGTGGGGGGTCTGAGTGCTGTGTGTCCCCCAGGACCCCGACGGGGAGCACGCCAGGAGGGCCATGCAGAAGGTGATGGCAGCAGGAGGGATGGGCATCGGGCCCGGCCCTGGTGGCCCTGGCATGATCAACATCCCCCCCAGCATCCTGAACAACCCCAACATCCCCAACGAGATCATCCACGCCCTGCAGGCCGGCCGGCTCGGCAGCACCGTCTTCGTGGCCAACGTGAGTGCTGGGCACCCCTGCTGCTGCTCCAGCAGTGGGAGCCTCTCAGCTGGGGCAAACCTGAGGCAGAAAAAGCCTTGGGAATTGCTGGAGAAGTTCCTCTGTGTCCTGTTGGTTCTCTGTGCTTCTCAGTTAAGTTGTACCACAGTGTCTCTTAATTGGGATTTTTGTGCCAAACTCTGTCCTTCGATGAAATTTCATCTCGGCTCTCTGGCAACTTCCATGCCAATAGCAGGGAAGGACAGGAGCCCACTAAAGCTGTTTCCTCATGGAAATCTCTCTTGCCTTTCCAGCTGGACTACAAGGTGGGCTGGAAGAAGCTGAAGGAGGTGTTCAGCATGGCTGGGGTGGTGGTGAGGGCCGACATCCTGGAGGACAAGGACGGCAAGAGCCGGGGCATCGGCACGGTCACCTTCGAGCAGGCCATCGAGGCTGTGCAGGCCATCTGTATCCTTGCAGCACACTGGGAATGAATGGCCAGAGAGCCCTGGAACCCAGCAGGGGACAGGGGGAATTGCATTCCAAGGGAGGATACTGCCCCAGGGCAGGGCAAGTTGTAGTGGATGGGTAATGGAAGGAAAAGCGAAACAGAGACCAAATTTCATCTTGAAGGAATTGTTGCAGTTTGCTCAGGATCTTTAGCAAAAGAAATTCCCTTTCCTTTGTGGATAAATGTATTTCTGTCCCAGATGAGTTTCTGTGTCTGGGCTGTGATAAATATTAAAATGCAATTCTCTGAAAAGATTTGTCTGGAAAGGAAATAGTCCCTGTGCCAGGGCACAGGGAGCTGATGTTTTCCTGTCCCTCTGTCCTTCCACTGGCCAAGCAATGATTTGCTACCTAGAAACCAAACAGCAATAAAATTCCAGGCATTACTCTCAACTCCTGGTTATGGTATGGAAATAAGGAAAATATTCCCCCTTTCCCAAAATTTCTGTTTGAGTGTTAATTCCCTCTGCACTGCTCCCACTGAACCTTGTGGGAGCCAGACTTGGGCAGAGGATTCACTGGCATAGCACACTTCAAAATGTGGCTGTTGCTGTGCAACTTTTCCCTGTTTTCTCCTCTTTTCAATGGATAAAGTGTCTGAGGAAACATTTAAGCACTTGGACTGACTTAGAGTTATGTTTCTATCTCCTTGTGAACTTAATCTTACCCAGAAATGTGGGGTTTTTTCATTTTTTTTTTTAATTCCTAAAAGCCTTTTTTTGAATGTTGAGTATATTTGGATTTCAAGGCTTTTTATTTTTGGAGAAGGCAGAATGATTTGGGATAAACTGTGAATGGTAACTGAGGAGATGGGATTTGCTGAGGGGGTTTTGTGCTGCCCTCAGTGCTTGGCCAAGGATTCTTAACAACCTCCAGCAATGTTCAATGGGCAGCTGCTCTTTGACAGACCCATGCACGTCAAAATGGTGAGGACAGCCCCATTCCCACTGCCCATTCCCACTGCTTCCTGAGCTGGGAATGCACTCCTCATTTGGGGGGATTTGTGGTTTCAAGGGTGGACCAAAATCCAGAGGGGGAAATGTGTGATTTGCCTGTTGCCCACTGAATCGATGCAGTCAGGGAAGGTTCATTCAGATTATTTTGCTAAAAGACAAATCAAGACTACAGTCAAGACTGCTTTGACTTGAAATTTCTGTGTTTTAATTCAAAATTTTAAGCATCAGGAAATAATTTCCTGCTTTCCTCACCAACTTTAACCTGAATTCCTTGTAGGATGAACGAGCCTTTCCCAAAGGAGAATTCTTCCCTCCAGAGCGACCCCAGCAACTCCCTCGTAAGTGTCCCCTGCATGATTCAACATCTTCTGCTTTTTATTTGGCTGTTCAGCCCCTGGGAACCAGTCCCAGCCCCAGTAAAACTCTGGTTCAGACTGGAAAACTGGGATCCAAATTCCTGAATCATTTCAGAAGGGGGAATAGTGAAGAAGAGCTGCTCAGTGATATTTTGGATACTTCTTTCAGCTCATGGCCAGAAGCTTGTCTTAAAACATTCACCTTCTCAAGGCTTCCAGAGCTCTCCATTGCAGTTCCAAGATCCCAGTGCCTTCCCTGAGTAGTGGGATTTAATGGAAACACAAGGAATCAGTCAGCACCTCCTTCTATGGCATGGTGCTCTGGGGATGGAATGTTTTCCCTTAAATTGGAAGGGCTGAATTCAGGACCTGGGAGTCTTCCAGGCCTTCAAATTTCCAAAGGAGATCTTACCAATGTATTAAACATGGAAAGAAGAGGGAACCAGGCTCTTCTTGGAGGTGCAGGATGCAGAAAGCACCGACCAAAACTCAGGAGATGGAAATTCAGAATAATTGGCTGCCCCAAGCTGCTCCTTCCAACTTGGAATTTGAATGAACTAAAAGATGGAGTCTAAAGCAGCAGTGGAGATCCACAGACTCCAGGTGGATGGAAAGAAACGTTCCTGGGAGGGTGGCTGGGCTGCTCAGAGCTCCTGTGGAGTCTCCATCCCTGGGAATGCCCCAAAGCTGTGGATGTGACCTGGGCTGAGCTGAGGCCCCTCCCAACCTCGGCCCTGCTGGGATGAGGCACTGGGAGTGCTGAAGAGAAGAGCTGGGACTGGAAGAGCTGGAGGCTGAATTTGTTCAAGTGCAGCTAAATTGGGGCTGTTGGTGGAATTGGAATTGCCCTGAGCAGCCTGGGCTGGGGAAGGGTCCCTGCCCAGGCCAGGGGCTGGCAGTGGATGAGCTTTGAGGTCCCTTCCAACCCAAACCAGTCTGGGATTCTGGGATTCTCTGAATTCAGACAGATGTTGTTTTCTTCCTGGGAGCCAGACCTGCTGTGTGCTGCTAAATTTCCCATTATTAATGATCATTAATTAGTCCCTCCCTAGTTCAGCTTTCAGTGCCTGTCGAGGCCTTCCTCAGCAGCAGTAAGGATGTTCCTCTCTTCAGGACCAAGTCATTGGGCTCCAATTCCATTATCCTGGTGTAAAAGTCCCCAAATCCCTCTGGAAGCCTGGATTTTGGCCTTTTCTGGGGCGGGGAAGGGGGACTTTGTGCTGTTTTAAAACAAGATTCAACACTCCTGTGTTCAGTGCTGAGCTGGAAACGAGGGAATCCTGCAGGCAGAGCATGCCATGAGCTGGTGTTTGTGCCAAGCAGAGAGCTTTTCTTCCTGCTTCAGGGAAAAAAAAAAAAAAACCAAAACAAGAAAAAAAGGGCTTTTTCTTCTTTCTTTGGGCTGGGGAATCCTTCAGGAAGATGGGGAGTGCTGTGCTGTGTTTGCTCAGAGACAGGCTGGCTGTGTGCTCGCAATTCCATCGGTGGCTGTCAGTGACCACAGGCTGCACCCAGGGCTCCAGCCCTGGCACAGGGGGGCACGAGCCAGGGGCAGAGCTGTGCCCAGGTCCAGGGCATCTTCTCCCAAATTGCCCACTCCACCCTCCTCAGCAGAGGACTTTGCCCAAACGAAGCAGTGTTCTAGCCAGTTATTTTTCAGGAGTCAGCTCCAAAGCGAGTTTTCTCAGCAGTAAGATGGAAATTGAAATCAGGAACCAAATAATTGGAGATAGTTTTTAGCCTATTTCAAGACACATCTACTCTTGATTTACTCCACACTTCCCTGCTTTCAGTACACACCCCACAGGGGGGACACAGCAAGCTTTTTTTGGAGAATGAAAGTCAATTACTTAAGAAATAAAACTTGCTGTTTTGTCAAACTATGGAAAGAAGGCTTTTTTGATATCTGAATATTTTCTTCAGATGGTCTTGGTGGTATTGGCATGGGATTAGGACCTGGAGGTCAACCTATTGATGCAAATCATTTAAACAAAGGCATGGGAATGGGCAACATGGGACCTGGAGGTAAGAAGATTACTCCTATGCTTTTGTTTCATGAGAGCTTTAAGCTGTGTAGAAGGTAGATAGCTTTGTTTGCCTCCCCAAAAAGTTGGTAATTTCTTAGGAATGTTAAAGCCAAATGAGTTTTTTGTTCAGCTTGATAATGGAAACTTGAATTTAACCAACTGCTCCATTTTTAAATTTTTTTTTCACCGTGGTCAAGACACAGCTCTCATTTTCTGACTCTTGAGCATGAGCAGCAGACACTGCAAAGATCCATGAAAACTCCAAACCATCTCTCACTTTTAACACTTTTAGTGGGCTTGCAAATCTTTGGTGAGGATCTGTTGAAATAGCACAAGTTTCAAAGAGCCACCTAAAAAGTAGCACACACTCAGCTTTCCATGTCGAAATGCCAGTGGGTTTTTCCCCTTTGCTGCTGGATTTTCTGAGCAGGAATGTTGAAATCTCCTCAGAGTTATCCCACGTAAGCTCTCCAGCCCAAGCCACGGATGGGTTGTGTGGTTTGAGTTCTGCAGCCTTTGGCTGGAATTTCTTGGGTGACACCTGCTATATAAAGCTTTCTCTTTTATTTTGAGGAATGGGAATGGAAGGCATGGGCTTTGGAATGAATAAAATGGGAGGTAAGCTGTGGTTCCTGATCTGTTCATAGCTTGGCCTTGGTGCAAGTCCTGCAGACTGAGCTGTGTGCGTGTGGCAGCAATTTGTGTGTTGGGAAATCACCAATTGAGCAAGGATTTGATCCTTTTTGGGTATTTTGGGACCTCCTTTTTGGGGAGGGTGGGGCCATCCCATAAAATGTGACCTGTGCTTCCTTAGCTCAGGAGATCTGGAAGTGCCATCCCTGGGGGTTGGAACTGGATCCTCAATATCCCAACCCAAACCACCCTGTGATTCCGTGATTTGTACCCAAATCCTGAGCCCTTTCTGGGAATTGTCTGTTCCTGTGGGGGGGGGGGTTGTGTGGCAGCAGCTGCTGGGTGTGCAGCTGGAAGACACTGCTAAGGAATCCCTGGAAAATCTGTTTTTTAGGAATGGAAGGTCCCTTCGGTGGCATGGAGAACATCGGCCGCTTCCCCGCCGGGATGAACATGGGCAGGATGAGTGGTAGGCACTGGATTTTTGTGTGTCCTGCTGGCTTCCCTGGGAGGGATCCCACTTCCCAGAAGCCTTTTTCTCAGTTTTGTGGGAATAACTTGGGGCTTTCCCAGCTGAATTTGTGTCCCCAGGTCCCTCGTGGGCTCTGAGGTGCACAAACCCAGCGATTTATGGATGGTACCTTGCAGGGTTTATTCAGGAAGATTCTGGCTCTGTCCAGTCCCCAGAGCCTCCCATGTATTTGGGTAAATCCTGCTTTTCCCTGGGGCTTTGGGCTCCTGAAGGCACGACAAAAGGATCAGGAGAAAATCACAAAAAACCTTCCTGTGCTGTGAATCTTCACAAGGATTCCCGTGGTAGAATGTTCTCTCAGGGGTTGTTAAAACCCCTGCAAACTTCTGCACCTTCCTCCTTCCAGAGATGGATCGGGCCTTGGGAGGGGGATTTGAGAGGGAGTTCGGAAGAAATGAGATGGGAATGTCCCGGAGTTTTGGAGAGACCTTGGAGAGGGGAATAGGTGAGTGCAGTAAATGAAATCCATTTCCTGCCTGCTTTTCATCCCTGAACTAGTCACAAAAATTATGGGGGTGATACAGATAAAAAAACCAGATTTTAGATTTGCCATGACAATATGCTGTCTGGCTTTTAAATGTTGCTGGGAAATCGTTAATTTTTGCCAGTGAAAACAATCCTGCCTGTATCACACTTAACTTCTAAACGTGTTCCCTGCAAATATTGGACAATCTCAGAAACGAAACTGCAGAATTCCTGGAGCAAAGCTGAACCCAAACGTCTCCCAGCAGGCAGAGTTCCCCCATCAATTTCTGGATTTAATTTGGCTTAATGACCAAATCACAACATTTCAGAATCAAGGGAGCCATTCCCTGTGTCCTGTCCTTCCATTCCTTGTCCCAAGTCTCTCTCCAGCTCTCCTGGATCCCCTTTAGGCCCTGGCAGGGGCTCTGAGCTTTGCCTGGAGCTTCTCCAGGTGAGGCCCCCCAGTTCTCCCAGCCTGGCTCCAGAGGGGTTCCAGCCCTGGGAGCAGCTCTGGGGTCTCCCCTGGACTCTCTCCAGCAGCTCCAGGTCCTTATTTTGGGGTGCCAGGCCTGGGGCAGCTCTGCAGGAGGGTGTGACCTGAGTTTGTCTCCTGCAGCCCCAGAGCTCGGAAGCTGAGCGTGCTGGGGATTCACCCGCAGAGCGCAGCTGCTCGGGCCCTGCAGTCCCTGCACTGGTGCTGATGCTGCTGCTGCCGCCTTGTGTTGCAGGTGGAGGGAACGCCAGCATCCCCGGCATCGAGAGGATGGCCCCGGGCATCGAGCGGATGGGCTCGGGCATCGAGCGGCTGCCGGCCGGGATGGGCCACGGGATGGAGCGGGTGGGCTCGGAGCTAGACAGGATGGGGCTGGTGCTGGACCGCATGGGCTCCAACGTGGAGAGGATGGGCTCGGGCATGGAGCGCATGGCCCCGCTGGGCATCGACCACCTGGCTCCCAACCTGGAGCGCATGGGGCCGGGCATGGAGCGCATGGGCTCGGGCATGGAGCGCATGGGCTCGGGCATCGGCTTCGGCATGGAGCGCATGGGCGCCGCCATGGAGCGCGTGGGCGGCGCCATGGACAGGATGGGCTCCGGCGTGGAGCGCATGGGAGCGGGCATGGATAGGATGGGCATCGGCCTGGAGCGCATGGTGCCCGCCGGCATGGGCGCGGGCATGGGGCAGGTGATAGAGAGGATGCCCGCGGGGCTGGAGCGCATCGGGGGCCCGCCCATGGACAGGATCGGCATAGAGAGGATGGGAGCGGCCCCCATGGACAGGATGGGCCTGGAGCGCATCGGGGCCACCAACATGGAGAGGATGGGGCCGCCCATGGGGCAGGGCATGGGGGCAGGCATCGAGCGTATGGGGCTGGCCATGGGCAGCAACTTCGAGCGGCCCATGGACATGGAGCGGGGCAACTTTGCAGGGAATTTTGCAGGGTCCCTGGGAGGAGCCGGAGGCCCTGCAGCCGGGGTGGCCCGGAAAGCCTGTCAGATATTTGTGAGAAATGTGAGTACCCCCTTGTCCTTGTGCTCCCCCCTTTTCCCACTCCTGCCCTTTCCCAGCCATGGCATTCGTTGTTACTGACGTGTTGATCTCATCCATGCTCTGTTTCCAATCAATGCCTAACACTGGTTGCTGCCACGTTTTGGGGGGAGTTGGAGCCGTTTCCTTAGCAGGAGAAGAGCTCCTGGCTGACTGTGATCCCATGGTTTTATGGCAGTGGCTGTCCTGGGATGGATTCTGTTCTTGGGGGGCTGGGGGTGCCTGCAGGTGGTTCAGCAGAGCCTCAGTAATGGTTTGTTCCTCTCTTCCCACAGCTGCCTTTTGATTTTACATGGAAAATGCTGAAAGATAAATTCAATGAATGTGGTGAGTTGTTATCCTCGCTCTGAGGAATTAATATGAATAATGGCCAGATAATAACCCAGAGGGCAGGGTCAGATGGGATTATTGGGAAGGAATTCCTGGCTGGGAGAGTGGAGAGGCCCTGGAATGGATTTCCTGGAGCAGCTGTGGCTGCCCCTGGATCCCTGGAAGTGTCCAAGGCCAGGCTGGACAGGATTTGGAGCAGCCTGGGACAGCAGGAGGTGTCCCTGGGTGGCACTGGATGCTCTTTAGGGTCCCTCCTGGGCCAGACCATTCCATAATCCATGGGAGCCAAGCCCAGCCTCGCTGTGCTGCCATTCCAGACAGGGCTCGTGCTCTGCTCCTTCCACATCCTGGTGCTGCTGCTTGAGCTGGGATCAATCCACGTCCTGTCAAACAGCACCTCAGCCAGGCCCTCCAAAGGCAGGGTGGGAGCAGCCCTTGGGATGGAGATTTGGGATTGGCTGGAGATTTGGGATTGGCTGTAGAGTGTCAAAACCAGGGTGGGGAGCAGCCCTTGGGATGGAGATTTGGGATTGGCTGGAGATTTGGGATTGGCTGTAGAGTGCCAGAACCAGGGTGGGGAGCAGACCTTGGGATGGAGATTTGGGATTGGCTGGAAAGTGCCAATACTAGGTTGGGAAGCAGCCCTTGGGATGGAGATTTGGGATTTGATGAAGATTTAGGATTGGATGGAGAGTGCCAGAGGCAGGATTAGGGAGCAGTCTTTGGGATGGAGATTTGGGATTTGATGGAGAGTGCCAGAACCAGGGTGGGGAGCAGGCT
>JAWWMU010000107.1:854382-868068 GCA_035048155.1 Cinnycerthia olivascens
TGCATCCCGGGAATGCTCCACAGCATCAGCATCCCAACCCCGGCATCCCGGGAATGCTCCACAGCATCAGCATCCCAACCCAACATCCCGGGAATGCTCCACAGCATCAGCATCCCCCCTCTGCATCCCGGGAATGCTCCACAGCATCAGCATCCCAGCCCAGGCATCCCGGGAATGCTCCACAGCATCAGCATCCCAACCCAACATCCCGGGAATGCTGGGAGACACTGTGGGAACGCTGCCCGTTCCCGACAGGATCAGCGGGAAAGGGCAGCCAGGAAAGCAGCCCTTGGGTGGTGCAGAGTGAACCCTGCAGGTCGTGCCAGCCTAGGGCTGCTCCACGGGATTTTGGGAATGCAGCAGAGCCCCACAGGTTTTAAGAGCCACGGGATTGCTGACACATTTTGGGAAGGACATCCCCTGCAGTGACGGGGACACCTCTGGGAGCAGGCTGGAAATGGGGAGCCCAGGGGGTCTCTGGAATATTGGGATGGCTCTGGGGTCCCAGCACAACCCACCACCAATTCCCTCTGATGCACTTTCTTCCCAGCTGGAGAAGATCAACTCATCTCCCACCTCCTGGCACTGCCAAGCCTCTTCTCCTTGCCCTAACCTTTAATTCCTCATCTGGGATGGCAGCAGAAGCTCGGGAGCAGCCCTGGCCCTGGGGGGATGCAGGATTCACTCACCAATGGGCTTCCCTGTGTGGATGTCGATGATAAATCCGGGGGCTTGGTTCCCACACAGGATCTGGTACTCGGCTGGAAAAGGAACACGGGGGTCACGGCTGTGCCCAGGGAGGGACAAGAGTCCCTCAGATTGGGGTCTGACAGGCAGCAGGGGTTCCCCACTGTGCCTGGAGCCACCTCCAGAGCCCTCTCCTTTCTCCCCGTTCCTTTTGTTGGTGTCCGTGCCCCAAATTTCACAGGAAAATGGGAAAACTGATGGGACAGGGATCACATGGAAAGGACTCACGGCTGGCAGAGGTGGGACAGGGACCCCGTGAGGGCACTTACGGCTGGCAGGGGTGGGACAGGGCTCGCAGGGTTTGTTCCAGGCCTTGCCAATGTTGTAGGAGCAGCAGCACATCTTCTTGGTCATGTTGAAGGACAGCTCGTTCTCGCAGGTGTCGTTGTAGTTGCGGTAGCAAACGCTCTTCCTCATGTCTGCAACGGCAGTGCCAGGCTCGGGACAGCCCTGGGAATGGCACTGCCAGCCCGGGAATGGCACTGCCTGCCCTGGGAATGGCACTGCCTGCCCTGGGAATGGCACTGCCAACCCTGGGAATGGCACTGCTTGCCCTGGGAATGGCACTGCCAGGCCGGGAATGGCACTGCCTGCCCTGGGAATGGCACTGCCAACCCTGGGAATGGCACTGCCAGGCCTGGGAATGGCACTGCCAACCCTGGGAATGGCACTGCTTGCCCTGGGAATGGCACTGCCAACCCTGGGAATGGCACTGCCTACCCTGGGAATGGCACTGCCAGCCCCAGGAATGGGAGGAAAGACCTCCAAGACTGAGCCCAACCCGTGCCAGATCTGTCACCAGGGCACTGAGTGCCACATCCAGCTTTGAATCCCAGCTCGTTTCCAGCGTTTCTGCTCCATCCCCTTGGCACAGCCCCCTCTGGGATGGTAGTGCCAGGCCCCTCCCCACAGATCTGGAGCATTCCCCATGGATTTGGAGCCCTCCCTGTGAATCCAGGTGGATCTGGAGCCGTACCCATGCAGTTGTTTCCCCCGTTGACCTGCATGTACTCAGGTGGGCACACGCAGGTGTAGTTGCCCAGGGTGTTGTAGCAGGTGCCAGGGCCACAGATCCCGATGTGGGCAGAGCACTCGTCGATATCTGCGGGAGAAAGGAGTCAGAGCACTGGGCACAGGGGGAGAAGGGCACAGGGGTGGGGTGGCTTTGGCACAGGGACCAGGCAGGGCTGGCGTGGGGACAAGTTTGTGATGAGGAAATCTGGAAAAGAAAGGGGAAGGGAGTGCTCCCAACCATTCCTTGAGTAGGTGTCACCCCCTGTCCCCAGCCCCTGGAGCAGGTGCCAGTCCCTGGAGCAGGTGCCAGTCCCTGTCCCCAGCCCCTGGAGCAGGTGCCACCCCCTGTCCCCAGCCCCTGGAGCAGGTGCCACCCCCTGTCCCCAGCCCCTGGCTCCGGTACCTTCGCAGATCCGGGTGTCCTCGTTGAGGTAGTAGCCCAAGGGACACTCGCACTGGAAGCTGCCAAAGGTGTTGACGCAGTTCCCACCCTGGCACAGCCCTGGCAGCTCCTGGCACTCGTCGATGTCTGAGCAGGGACAGCAGGGGGACATTTTCACTGCCTGTGCCACCCCTGCAGCTCCAGAGGGTTCAGCCCACCATGTGGCCAGAGCACGGCCAAGGAGAGCCACGCTTTGTGTCCATCACTTGGTGGTCAGCAGGCACCCAGCGGCTCAGTGCCAAGGCACAGAGTGTCCCCAAAGGGTTGGGGTCCCCCAGCACCCCATCCCGTGGGAACAGGGATAACTCACCCTCCAGGATGACCGTGATGGGGTTGGGCCGGAACCCTTCTCCCCCAGGACACAAGGTCTTGTACTCGGCTGTGGAGAGAGGCAGGCACGGGGGCTGAGGGGGCTCCTGTGATCCAGGAGGGGTGGGGAGAACCAGGAGAACCCCAGCAGGAATGGATCAGGAGGACAATCCCAGCAGGAACAAGCCAGGAGGAGAACGCCAGCAGGAACAAGCCAGGAGAACTCCAGCAGGAACAGTCCAGCAGGACAATCCCAGCAGGACAATCCCAGCAGAACAATCCCAGCAGGACAATCCCAGCAGGAACAGTCCAGGAGGACAATCCCAGCAGGAACAGTCCAGGAGGACAATCCCAGCAGGACAATCCCAGCAGGAACAGTCCAGCAGGACAATCCCAGCAGGAACAGTCCAGCAGGACAATCCCAGCAGGACAACCCCAGCAGGACAATCCCAGCAGGACAATCCCAGCAGAACAATCCCAGCAGGAACGGTCCAGCAGGACAATCCCAGCAGGAACAGTCCAGCAGGACAATCCCAGCAGGACAATCCCAGCAGGAACAGTCCAGCAGGACAATCCCAGCAGGACAATCCCAGCAGGACAATCCCAGCAGGAACTGGCCATGAGGATGTGGCCAGGGCTCGGATGGAGCAGCTCAGTTCCCATGGCCTGCCAAACCAACTGAGCCATCCCACAGCCTGCCCTCCCTTCAGGGAGGGATTCCACAGTCCCTCCCCAGCCCAGCTCTGGGAATGAAAGATCCCAACCTGGATCCCCCAGACACAACAGCCTGGCCTCCCCACCCCACCCCACTTCACCCCTGCTCTGCCCTGGATGAAGCAGCAAATCCTGAACTCGGCACCTCCAGTCTGAGCTGAGGATCCATTGGGAACCATCCCTGCCTCTCTTCCCTCCTTCCCAGCCCGTGTCCATCCCAAGGTTTTCCCCACTCACTGGTGTTGGCTGGAGGGCAGAGCTCGCAGGGGTTGCCCCAGGCACGGCCCAGGGAGCAGCAGCAGGAGGCTCGAGTGACCCCCACTCCGATCTCAGCGCTGCAGGAGATGCCCCCATCCCCTCGGTCCTGCGTGTCCAGGAAGCAATTCCCGACCCGGGTATCTGCACGGAGACACGGCTGCTGAGCAAAGCCCCCCCGAAAACTTGTGGGTGCAGGAGGGATGGAATCATGGAGTTGTGGAATAGTTTGGGATGGAAGGGACATAAAAAAGTTGATCCCATTACACGCCCTGCCATGGGGCTGCAAAGGAATGTGAAATCTTCCAGGGTTAAGGAAAAATTGTGGGTTATTGGGGGTCTGTGCTGGGAGCTGTGCAGGGTCATGGAAGCCCAAACGATTTGGGCTGAAGGGACCTGAAGGATCACCCTGGCCATGGGCAGGGACATCTTCCAAAGTCCCAGGCTGCTCCAAGCCCTGTCCAACCTGGCCTGGGACACTACCACGGAATAAAATCCTGGGAATCCAGGGAATAAAAGGGCTCCAGAGCTGCCCTGGAGCAACCCACAGTGGTGACAGTGACACGAGTGGGCTTCTGGCCGTCTGTGCCTGCCCCACAGACCCAACAGGATGTGGGTTCTGCTGCTGCTGCTGGGTTAAATCCAGAGGGGACAGCCAGGCAGGGACAGCCACTCTCGCTGTGTCCAGCTCCAGCTACACGGGAGCACCAGGGAGGACCCCCGGGGTGGGGGTGGGAGGTCCCACTCACCCACACAGCCCACCCCGGTGGGGTTCAGCTCGAAGTCCTGGGGGCAGTTGCACAGGTAGCTGCCAGGGGTGTTGACACAGAGCCCGTTGATGCAGTTCACAGGGTCTGCACACTCATTGATGTCTGAAAGGATGGACAGATGGACACTGCAGATCAAGGTGAGCACTGCCAGGAAAGCCCAGCCCAGCCTGAGCTCTGGGCCCAGGTGTATCACCCACCCTCATGTGAGGCAAAGCCCCTCAGGACCTTGCCCCGTGCCACTCCCACTGCCCTTCCCAGGAGCAGAAGGAAGGAGCAGAGCCACCCCCAGCTGTCCCCCCCGGCCACCCCCAGCAGCAAAGACATCACAGGGACAATGGTTTGGTTTTAGGCTGCCATGGCTGGGGCCAGCTGAGCCCAGCAGAGCCCAGGGCAGGGGCCGGGAGCCCTGACCTGTGCAGTTGCCCCCGCTCCTGTCCAGCTCATATCCATCGTCGCAGGCACAGCGGAACATCCCGGGCAGGTTCTGGCAGGTGCCGAAGACACAGATGTTCTGGAAGGTGCATTCATCAATGTCTGCAAAACAGGGACAGCTGGCAACAGGCTGTGGCAGGGGGACAGGCTGCTCCTGCTCCCACCTCCTGCCCAGCTGTGACCCACCCACCCCAGGATGGTCCTGGTGGCGTTTGAGACGATCTCCTGGGGGAGCTGCCCCACTCCACCCTCTCCCCTCAGCCCTGTTCTCCTCGTTTTCCATTTTGCAGGAATCCAGGCTCAGCCCAAGCTCTCTGAAGGCTGGGGACCAAATGCTGCCAGCGGCAGAGGTGGCACCGCAGGAGCCCGGCCCCAGCAGGCGCTGGGGATGGGCTGAGCGCTGGGTCAGGAGGTGACAGCAGAGGACAGAGAAGGCCAGGAGGGAGCCAGAGCCCGGGACACTCACCCTGGCAGGCCTTGCTGTCCTCGGTGGGGTTGAAGCCCATCTCGCACTCGCAGCGGTACCCGCCGGGGGCGTTGAGGCACTGCCCATTCTCACACAGGTTCACGTTGTCCGCACACTCGTCCACATCTGCAGGGAGCCACAGCGTCCACACAGGGCTGGGGGTGCCCTCAGCCAGCCCAGGGGACCCCAGGAGCCTGTGCCACCCACTGCTGGCAGTTCCTGCCATGGCCCTGAGCCTCTCCAGACACCTGAGGAGGTGCTGGGTCCCTGCTGGAGGTGTCTGTGGCACACAGCACCCCTGTGCTTCAGGGAGCCACAGGCAGCACCGAGCAAGGCTGGTGGCTCAGAGGGGCTGGTCCCAGTCCCAGTCCCAGCCCCAGTCCCAGTTACAGTCCTAGTCCCAGTCCCTGTCCCAGTCCCAGTCCCAGTCCCAGTCCCAGTCCCAGTTACAGTCCTAGTCCCAGTCCCAGTCCCAGTCCCAGCCGCAGTCCCAGTCCCAGTCCTAGTCCCAGTCCCAGTCCCAGCCCCATTCCCTGTCCCAGTCCCAGTTACAGTCCCAGTCCTAGTCCCAGTCCCAGCCCCAGCCCCAGTCCCAGTCCCAGTCCCAGTCCCAGCCCGAGTCCCTGTCCCAGTCCCAGTCCCAGTCCCAGCCCCAGTCCCAGTTACAGTCCCAGTCCCAGTCCCTGTCCCAGTCCCAGTCCCAGTTACAGTCCCAGTCCCAGTCCCAGTCCCAGTCCCAGTCCCAGTCCCAGTCCCTCTCCCAGTCCCAGTACTCTCCCAGTCCCAGTCCTCTCCCAGCCCCAGTCCCAGTCCCAGCCCCAGTCCCAGTCCCTCTCCCAGTCCCAGTCCTCTCCCAGTCCCAGTCCAGCCCCAGCCCCGGGCTCACCCGAGCAGGAGAAGCCGTCCCCGTTGAAGCCGTCGCGGCAGGCGCAGCGGTAGGAGCCGGGCGTGTTCACACAGTTGGCGTTCAGGTTGCACTTGTGCTCCTCGGTCGCACACTCGTCCAGGTCTGGGCATGCACAACACTCTGTCAGTGCCTGGCCTGGCTAATCTGGAATGACCTTGGGCTCCTGGATGAGCTGGACTCATTTGCCGTGGAGCCACAGAGTGGTTTGGGTGGGAAGTACCAGGATCATCCAGTTCCACCCCCAGGGACACCTTCCACTGGCCCAGGTTGCTCCAAGCCCTGGCCAGCCTGGCCTAGGACACCTTTCCTTGGCCTTTGCCCTGAGCCTGAGCAGCTACAGGGGCACACAAATTGCCCAGGAGTCTGTCTGGGCACTTGGAGGCTCTAATACATCCCTGGAAGCCTCTATGGCTGTAACCAGGGCACTGCTAAGCCACTGACTACGTCCCCAAGTGCCACGTCTGCATGGCTTTAAATCCCTCCAGGGGTGCTCACTGGGCCAGGGCTGGACATTTCCATAAAGGCATTTTCCTGCTATTCAAACTGACCTTTCCCTGCTGCAATGTGAGGCTGTCCCCTCTTGTCCTGCTGTCCCCTGGGAGCACAGCCCTACCCCCCCTGACTGTTGCCTCCTGTCAGGGGCTGTGCAGCACCACAAGGGCCCCCCTGAGCCCCCTTTTCTCCAGGCTGAACCCCTCCATCTCCCAGTGCTGCAGTGGCAGCTCAGCCCAGCTTCCCCAGGGGCCTGCAGGGCACCCGGAGAGGGAGCCCCCTCCCTTGGCTGAGCACTCACCGTTGCACTTGAGCCCGTCCCCGAGCCAGCCCAAGCGACACTTGCACTTGAAGCTGCCGGGGACATTGATGCAGGACGCGTGCATGTCACAGTTGTGGGCCCCAATCTCACACTCATCGATGTCTGCAGAGGAAGGACAGCAGGGCTGGCACAGCTGCAGGACTGGCACAGCTGCAGGGCTGGCATAGCTGCAGGGCTGCACACCCCACAGTATCCCCCCCACAGCACCCCGGCCTGGGGCTCTCCCCAGGGCATCTCTGGGAGGGGTTTCCCGTCTCTTCTCACTGGCAGCCCCAGCCCCAGGTGTGCTGAGCTCCCACCTGTGCACCCCGTGGTCCCCTTCTTGACGAAGTAGCCCAGCTGGCAGTGGCAGATGAAGGAGCCCTTGGTGTTCTCACACTCGCCGTGCAGGCAGATGTTGGGGTTGAGGTCGCACTCGTTCACATCTGCGGGGCAGAACCGACCATGGGGGCACCCCGAGGACCCCGGGGTGGCTCTGGGGACAGGATGTGGGGCTTGGACATGCCCAGGGTGCAGCCAGGGCCTCACCAATGCAGGTCTTCATGTCCAGGGATGCCATGAAGCCGTCGAAGCAGAGGCAGCGGTACTCGCCGGGGATGTTGGTGCACTGCCCCCCGTCACAGATGTCGGGGTTGTCCTCACACTCATCAATATCTGCAGAGAGGAGACCATGCCAGGGTGAGCACAGTGAAGCACGAGGGGCCAGGAGGAAACCCCAAACCCTGGACGTGGCAGTGCAAAGCAAAATCATCCACCCATGAAAATCCTTTCTCTGGAAGTGACTTAAAAATGAGATCCCTCATCCCGCAGCCAACTGTGGGGGACACGGAGGGCCCTGGGGCAGCACCTGCAGGAGCCAAGGTGGCCACTGACCTGCACAGGACCTCTTGTCTGGCATCAGGGCATAGCCTTCGCTGCAGCTGCACTCGTAGCTGCCCTCGGAGTTGGAGCAGTGGGTGTCACAGCCCCCGTTGGTGATGGTGCACTCGTCGATGTCTGGGGACATCCACACAGCAGCCAGAGTCATGAGGGACCCACAGGGATCCAGCCCAACCCCTGGTCCTCCACAGACAAGCCCAGACAGCAATTTAGGGGGAAGAAGAGGCCACAAACCTCCCCCAGCCACAAGAAAACACCTGAGTCCTTCTCCCCAGCCCCTGGCAGTGCCCTCACGGATGGTGACCATCCCCTGCCAGCAGCACTGATTTGGCTGTCACTCATCCAGGACATTCCCCCTTTGCTTTACCCTCTGAACACAACACACAGCAGCCCAGGAGGGTTCTGGGCTCATCCCAAGGTTCTGGAAGGGCCGTTTGGAGGAGCACTCACCGACACAGCCCTGCCTGTCCGGCGTGGCCTGGAAGCCCGAGTCGCAGGAGCACTGGTAGGTGCCGATGACGTTGACACAGCGCCCATTGCGACAGAGGTTGTCACTCAGGGAGCACTCGTTGATGTCTGAGGGGACAAGAGCACTTGGAGCAGCCAGCCCTGCCCAGGCCATCACCTGGCACCCACCCCTGGGTGTCCAAATTGGATTCGTCCCACTGGTCAAAGGGAGCAACGAAACGAACAGCAATGCAACAGAACGCTGGGAATGAGCCTGGGGCTCCTCTTGGATGAGTTGGACCCACTTATCATGGAAGCACAGAAAGCTTTGGGTGGGGGAGGCCTTAAGGATCATCCGTGGGCAGGGACACGGACAGGGACATGGGCAGGGACACGGGCAGGGACATGGGCAGGGACACCCGGCAGGGACATGGGCAGGGACACCCAGCAGGGACACCCAGCAGGGACATGGGCAGGGACACGGGCAGGGACATGGGCAGGGACACCCGGCAGGGACATGGGCAGGGACACCCAGCAGGGACACGGGCAGGGACACCCAGCAGGGACACGCAGCAGGGACACCCAGCAGGGACACGCAGCAGGGACACCCAGCAGGGACACCCAGCAGGGACACAGGCAGGGACACAGGCAGGGACACGCAGCAGTCCAGGCTGCTCCAAGCCCTTGGCACTCGCAGGGATGGGGCGTACAGGATGGGAAGGGGGTACCCAGAGCCCTGCAGGAGCTCTCCCCGTGGGATTTCCCTGCTGAGCCCCCTCACCAATGCAGGTGTTGCCCTCGGCTGTCAGCTCGTGCCCAGGGGGGCAGATGCACTCAAAACTGCCGTCGGTGTTCATGCAGATCCCACCCCGGCACAGCAGCGGGTCCCGCTCACACTCGTTGATGTCTGCAAAGGAAAAGGGGATTGGTCCCTTCCAGCAGCTCCTCCACATCCCAGAATGGGGAATGTCGGGCAGGGAGTGCAGGGCTTGGGTCCCAGAATGGGGAATGTCACAGAGGTAACAGGGCAGGGAAAAGATGGGCTTGGGTCCAGTGGTCTCCTGGTTGGAGTCTGATTGTTGGAAAACCCCAGCAGAACCCTCAGTGACAGCAAAGAAAGGGACTGAGGTTGGATATATTTTTAAAAATTCGTTTTCCTCTCATGTTTATTTTCCTGACTCCAGCCTTGAAGTTAAGACTGGGATATTTTCCCTGACTTGGATAAAACACCAATGAGATTTTCAGGTAAAGAGGGCTGGGGCACATCTGAAAATGGGGGTGACAGGTCCCTCCCAAACACCCCCAGATCAGTGGGAGCCTGTTCCTGGTGAATCCCAGGCTGCATTTTCACTGCTGGTGTTGTCCCCTGCCCCAGGTTGGAAAGAATTCCTCCCACAGGAGGCTGAAGCCAAATTCTTTTGCCAAACACAGGTGGAAAGAAGTTAATCCTTGACCACAGGCAATGACAAAATGTCACCACCCCCTTTGGGGTGAGATGACTCAGCTCCCTGTCACCCAGAAAAAAAGGATAAAATGGAGTTGGACAAGTAACAGTGAGCATTAAATTAAAGAAAAAGAACAATGAAAAGAACAATGAAATTTATAACCTTCTATAAAGATTAGAAATCAGATTACTGCAAGAAGGCAGCAGGTCATGGGTGAGGACTGTGACATTCCCAGAGTCCCAGAAATGGAGCAGAAGGAGGAGGATGATCAGTGGATGCTGTGGAAACCCACACTACAAATTGTAAGGAAAAGACAAAGCCCCTGCCAGAGGCAGTGATTTATTTTAAAGAGCACAGAGAAAAAAACATGAAAAATAAATAAATGGTGTTGAATCATGACTTGAAGTGGTTTGAAAGTCCAAGCCAAAGCAGAATATTAAGAGCAGGTCAATGAGACAAGTGAGTCTGGCTGGACAGAAGAGAGGAACACAGAATGCCAGGAATTAGAGGACAGCAAGAGTCTGGCTGAGCTGCTGGAGACAAACTGAGGTACTGAGGTCACTGATGGGATTTTTTAAGCTCCAAACAAGAATTATTCAATTGAAAACAGATGAGACTCTGACAGAATAGAAACAAGCCTTGGGCAGACGGGAGGAGCTGTAAGGAATTGTGCGGGGATCAAGGGAGGCTAAAGGGGCAGGTGAAGGGAGCCCCCAAAACTGAGAGGTGAGGGGGTGCAAGGGGCACAGAACTCCTCATGGAGGGCTCGATCCACGCAGTGTTTGGGGAGCTGTGGCCCTGGCCGTGGCCTGCCCTGCCCCAGGAGGGTCAGGAGGTGCCCGCGGGGCTCAGCCTCACTCACCCATGCAGTTCTTCATCATCATGAAGCCGCTCTCGTAGCCCTCGAAGCACTCGCACTCGAAGCTGCCCGGGGTGTTCACGCAGGAGCCGTGGCCGCACAGGTCGGGGGAGATGCGGCACTCGTCGATGTCTGGGGACAAGGACAGGGAGTGGAGCAGGACAGGACAGGCCACCAGCGCCCGGCTGCCTGCACTGCACGCCAGGGAGCAGCAGGGGAAGGAATTCCCCATCCCTGGGAAAGCAGCTCCGATGCTCCCCGGGGCAGCGCTGACCCTGCACCCCAGAGGCAGGAGGAGCCTCATGGAATCCTGGAATTCCAGGGTGGTTTGGGTTGGAGGGACCTTAAATCCCATCCAGTGCCACCCCTGCCATGGGCAGGGACACCTTCCATGATCCCAGGCTGCTCCAAACCTCGTCCACCCTGACCTTGATGCTCCTGCTCGTGGTCCTGCCCTTGGCTCCTCCCTAAATAAGTGCCAGGACTTCCCCAGCCCTCTGAGCCCCCCGAAAGCAGCAGAAGCAGCCCAGAGGGGGCTCCCTCACCTGTGCAGTTCCTCTCCTCAGCATCCAGAGCAAACCCATTGCCGCAGATGCACCTGAAGCTGCCGATGGTGTTCCTGCAGGTGCCGTGGGTGCACAGCCCGGAGAACACCTTGCACTCGTTCACATCTGGGGGCGATCAGAGGCTTCCAGCCAGGGGGGCTCCCCACGAACCCCCTTTGGGCACCGAGAGGAGCCCAGCCCAGCGTCCCCTCACCTTTGTAGAAGGGCCGTCCCGACAGAACATCCCCGCGGTTGGCGAAGCCGGGCCCGCGGGGACACAGAGCCTTGAACTCGGCGGAGCCGACGCGGGGACACTCCTCGCAGTCGGAGCCCCAGGCCGAGCCCACGGAGCAGCAGCACATGTCCATGCGGAACTTGCCGGGCAGCGGCTCCGTGCACTCGTCCTCGTCCCAGCGCATGTAGCACTGCTCCACCCGCACGTCTGCGGACACAGCGCGGCTCAGAGCCCGGCCGGGGCGCGGGGTGCTCCCCAAACGGCGCCCGCGTGGAGGAGGAAAGGTTTTTTTGGGGAGGGGTTCCACGGCATGGGCTGCCTGCAACAGGGCCGGAGGATGGAGCCTCACAGAATGCCAGAGTTTGGGGTGGAAAAGACTTTTGAGATCATCGAGTCCAGCCTGGGACCCAGCACCTCCTCGCCACCCCGACCATGGCACTGAGCTCCACATCCAGGCTTTCCTTAAATACAGGCACAAGTGGCCCCTGCAAAGGGCAGGAGTTGGGCACTGGGTGCCCAGGAGCTGTTTCAGGGCTGCTGGGCCACGTCTTTAACCCCTGAGGTTATCTGGTCACTCCTGAAGCCCACCCAGGAAGGACAATGGTGTTACTGGCTGGACTTGGGGGCACAAAACTCTGGTTTTTTTGGGGGGTCTTTCAGGTATGACTCAACCCCCATGAATTCCTGGTGGGCAGGGAGCAAGTGGGAGGGCAGGATCCAGGTAGAGGAGGTGTCCTTACCCACACAGGTCCTGGCAGTGCCATCCAGGGTCAGCCCCTCGGGGCACTCGCAGCGGAAGGAGCCGGCCGAGTTCACGCAGCGCCCGTTGGGGCACACGCCCGGGAACACCTCACACTCGTTCACGTCTGTGGGCACACGGGGGGGGCACCGTGAGGGGTGGCATGGGGGGGGACACATCCAGGGTGGCCTCGAGGGGCTCCTGGAGCCGCTGGGAGGAGCCCAGAGCTGCCCACCATGCACCAAGTGGCAATTTATCCATGAAAACCGGGGCACGAACAGAGCTGGGATCTGGGCACAGACACACAGACACACAGACACACAGACAAAGGGCCAGAGAGTGGAGATCGCAGTGGAGATTCCGGGAGGCAGGAGAGCAACAAGGAAGCAATGAGCACATTCCCAGGAATAGCAGTTTTCCATCCGTGCAGCGCTTTACCTTCGCAGGTGACCCCCTTCATGCGGGCGTACCCCCGGGGACAGGCGGTGTCTGCAAGGGACAGCGATGTCAGCAAGGATTTCCCACGGAATCACGGAAAATCCGGAGCTGGCAGGGACCCGCAGGATCATCCAGTCCAACTCCCGACCCTCCACAACACCCCACCAACCCCACCCCGTCCCTGTCAGTGCCCGACCACCCTGCGGGGATTTCTCCCCGTTCCTGATCTCCATCCCACACCCCGGCACAACTCCAGCTTTTCCTCGGGAATGCCCGATCCTGGTGGAGCCTCACCGATCTCGCAGCGCTCGCAGGGGCTGCCCCAGGCTGCCCCGAGGGTGGCACAGCACTCGGATTTCAGCGTGGCCCCGTTGATGTTGACCTCGCAGCGGCCGTCCTGGATGTTGAGCCAGCAGGTGCCCTTCATGCTGTCTGCAGGGACACGCGGGGCTCAGGGGCTGCTCCGCGCCCCCTGCCCCAGCCCACGGGAGCCCTGAGAGGAGCTGTCCCTCCCCACTGCCCCCGGGAGTCACCGATCCTTTAGGATGCGGCCGTTCCCACAAACCGGGCTGGTCCCCAAAATCTCCAAACCCTTCCAGTGCCCATGGGGACACCTCTGATCCCGGGCTGCTCCAGCTTTGCCCTGGGCATCCATGGGCAGCCCCAGCTTCTCTGGGAATTCCATCCCAGGGTCTGCCCACCCTGGGCTGCCCCCTAAAATCTCCAAACCCTTCCAGTGCCCATGGGGACACCTCTGATCCCGGGCTGCTCCAGCTTTGCCCTGGGCATCCAGGGGCAGCTTCTCAGCTGGAATTCCATCCCAGGTTGTGCCCACCCTGGGCTGCCCCCTGTGCCAGGTGGCCGTGCAGGTGACACCCGGCGCTGGCAGCAGCTGGCCCGGCTCACCCACGCAGATGGTGCCGCTGGGGTCCAGCTTGCTGCCCGGCGAGCACTCGCAGGCGAAGGAGCCGGCGTTGTTCCGGCACAGCCCGTTCACACACGGGTTGGACGTGCACTCGTTGATGTCTGCGGGGACAGAGGGACAGAGGGACAGAGGGACAGCGGTCACTGGGGACACGGCCTCGAGTTGGAGGAGGTGGGAGCACAGAGCGTGAAGAACGGTGGGGTTTTAAACTGGTTTTCACATTGTTGTAAACGCAATAATAAAGTTCAAAATGTGTTAAGATATGTTATGTGTAAATATATAAAGAGGTAAGGTATGTAATAGA
>JAWWMU010000107.1:874603-886104 GCA_035048155.1 Cinnycerthia olivascens
TCCTGGGGGACACAGGGAGAGGGTTGGGGAACCCTTGGATGTTCCCAGGAGCTCTCTGGGGGGATGCCAGAGAGGTCCAAGGTGGGGAGGATGAGACCGAGGTGGCGATGGGAAAGCTCCATTCCTATTTGGAGCTTTTGGGATCCTCTTTGGGAATCAGGGAGATGTCCCAGAGCGGAGCCAGCCCCGCTGGATTTGTGTGCAGGCTCAGCGTGGGTGCCACACCCCAGCTCTCCCCTAGGACAGGGGGACATCCAGGACATCCCGTGTGTCCAGCTGGGAGCAGCATTCCAGCCCTCGGGAAGAGCTCCCCGAGCCAGGCTGGGCAGTTCGGGACAAACCCGGGAATTACCGATGCTGGAGCTGCCCGGGCCCATCCCGGGCAGTCCCGGGATCCCGCCCTGCCCGTTCGCCCCGTTCGGGCCGATGCCTCCGGGCCCGTTGAGTCCCGGTCCGACTCCGTTGGGTCCGAATCCAGGAATTCCTGGGAAGTTCCCGGGGAAGCTTGGCACGACCGGGAGCCCCTCGATGCAGAGCCTGCGGTACTCGTCTGAAACAAAACGGGGCTTTTCCAGCAGTGCCTGGATCCCCCTGCAGGGAGCGGAGGGATGGGCAGGGAGGGAAGGGTGGGAATTTCTGATGGGAATGGGACCGGGAAATGATGGGAACGGGACAGAGGAACGAGGAGAGATCGAACACCCCTCACCCCACGGCACATGCCAGGGGGTCTGGCAGAGGATTTTTGGGACACCTGGCACCGAGGCAGGGAAGGAAGGGACATGGGAGGTGCCGGGAACTGGGAAGCTCCAAGAACAGGGAAGGGATCAGGAGCGGGAGGAGGAAAGGGATCAATCCGACTTTGGCTCAGCCTCAGGTGAGGCCCAGGTAGGGGGAGCAGCACCCCCAGGTGATGGGGATGGGCTTTTCTCCCAGGTAACAAGGGACGGGACAAGAGGGAGCGGCCTCAAGCTGTGCCAGGGGAGGGTTAGGTTGGATATCAGGGAAAAAATTCCTCATGGAGATGGTTTGGCAAAGGAGTGCCCATCCTCCAAGGGGTTTAAAAGCCATGGGGCTGTGGCACTTGGGGACAGGGTTTGGTGCTCTAGGAGAGCTTTCCCAGCCTTATTTTACACCAGGCACGGGTTTCGGGAACCGGGGCTGCACTCACCCGAGCCCCGCACGGGGCACATCTCGGGGGTCTGGCCGATGGCCCAGCAGCGCCCCGAGTCACAGCAGCACTGCATCCTGCTGGCCTGGCCCGGCACGTCCCCGGCACAGCGGCCACCCAGCAGCGCCGAGAAACACGTCCCCAGGCGCTGGTCTGCGGGGACACGGACAGGAGAGGGACAGGGACGGGACAGGGAGAGGGACAAGTATGGGACAGGGAGAGAGGGAGGGACAGGGTTGGGACAGGGACAGGAGAGAGAGAGGGACAGGGACAGGAGAGAGAGAGGGACAGGGACAGGGATGGGACAGGAGAGGGACAGGGATGGGACAGGGAGAGAGGGAGGGACAGGGACAGGGAGAGAGGGAGGGACAGGGACAGGAGAGAGAGGGGGACAGGGACAGGGAGAGAGGGAGGGACAGGGATGGGACAGGGACAGGAGAGGGACAAGGGACAGGGACAAGACACACGGTCACAATGCGCCACCACCACCCTCTCAGGCAGCTCCTGAGGGCCCGTTCCCGATGGAATCTCTCCCGGCCATTCCCTCTCCCAGCCTGACCCTACCCCTGGCCCTGCTGGGGCAGTTTGTGGCTCCTGGCCAAGGCCCAGGGGACCGAGGGTCTCTCGCAGGCTCCACCTGGCACCAACCCCTCCAGGAAAACCTGGAATCTTCCCCTCCTTCGTCTCCCACCTTGTTTTTTCTCAAGTCAATTAATGAGGGGGAAAGTCTCCCGGGATGTGGCTGCCACTTCCCGGGAGTGTAATTGGAATTAATTGCCTGGGGCTGTTTGATCTGTGGGCTGTGGGGGCACTTCTGCTCCCAGCACAGCTCGGGCACCCGCAGGGGACAGTGACCCCAGTTCAAACCAGCAGGTCCCTCCTCAGGCACGTCCCTGATTCAGCGGGAATTGCTCCTTTCAGGGAACTTTATCCACCAAAAACCCCAGCAGAGAGAAAGTCAGGCCTGGGGAAGGGGAATTTGACAGCGGGGACTGAATGCAAAACTGGATCAGCTCCTAAAATCCTGCGGGAGGGCAGGAGAAGCCGTGGGGGCGTTTGGGTCCCAGGGCAGCAGTTTGCACAAAACCCCAGCAAAGCAGAAAATGCTGCAGGAGAGAGGGGAGGGGAAATTCCAGATGGGATTAGAGAGAGCTCAGAGGTGGGGACTGAGCCCAGGGGGCTCTGGGGGGTGACAAGGTCCAGCCAGGGGGGCAGAGCAGGAGAGGCACTTGGTCCTGCTCATCCTGAGGGGACAGGAGCGATCCCAGGCTGGACCTGGGGGTCTGACAGGACCTGCACCCCTCCCAGGATCCCAGGAGAGGCAGGAGGGATCATCCAGCCCAGCTCACCCCACAGAACTGCGCTGCTGGGAGGTGTCCCTGGACATCCCTGGATGAGCTCTGAGATCCCTCCCCACCCACCCCACCATTCCATGACCCTCATGTTTGCTTTTTCCTCTCCCTTAGACCAACGTGGATCAATAAAAGGCTCCTCAGCCCTCGGTGAAACCCTCCCAACCCTCTCGGAGCCCAGACCCGGTGCTGGAGGCACCGAATCTGCTGATGCTGCCCGAGGGGAGGCACAACCCAAACCCTTCCGAGCTTTGCTGCACTCTCAAGAAAAAAAAAGAGCTGAGAAAGGCCAGTGCAGGAGAGCTGAGTGGCAGGGAGGGAGGGAAGGAACACCGTGTACACGTCTGGGAATGCACTGAAAGGTCATTTTTCTTCATTTGGAAATTATTCTTTTAAGCTGCTCTGGGAGAGGAACCTTTGTACCGAGGAAAATCCACGGAGCCCCCCCAGCTGCTGGAGCAGCTCCTGGTGCTGCCCGCAGAGCCCTCACAGTGGAATGAACGGGGCTCTCTTGGCCCAGGGTGGGCTCTGTGTGTCCAGCCCGGGGGCTTGGATCCCTCCATGGATGTTCCTTTGGAGCAGGACGGGTTTTTCTCCTGGAGGGGCTTTACTGGGGCAGGCACTGAAAGCAGCTCCTGGCACTGGGGAGCAGCTCCAGCTCTGGGTGTTGCTGTTCCAGCTGTGAAAACTTTCATTTTTGAGGTGATTGCAGTGCCATAAAAAAAGGTGTTTGCTGAGAAGGGAGGGGAATGGATCAAGTGTTCCTAAATCCCTTCGCTGTGGGCACCTTCAGGGTGACAATCTCCCCTCTCCTGATGCTGGCCAAGTTTTAAAAGTGCCCACAATATTTATCCATCCTCCATTTCCCCAGCTGCTCCTTTGCTTTAATTCATGGGATGTAAGCCTGGAACCCCAAACAAACCCCAAGACCCCCTCGAGCAGAATTTGGGTGCCGGGGCAGCCCCACCCCAGCAGGAGCTGTGGGTTTTGCCAAAACAAACCCTGCCTGTCCCAAAAAGGGAGCTCAGGGAAAAGCTGCAGCCCCCAGCGCCAGCTCAGGTGGAGTCAGAGTCCACTGCAGCTAAATCAGCTCGGGACTATTTTTAAATCTGAGCTTTCTAATTCCATCTATTTTCATTTCTTGAAGCTCTTTGGTTTCAAGGAAAGTAGGGAATGTCCACATGATTCATCCCAGAGCTGTCACACCCCTCTGGGCTCAGGGCAGGGGCTGGGAAACAGCCGGAAAAAAATTCCATTCCCATTAAAATCTATCAGTTTCCCAAGCAAGAGGACTTGGGCTTTACTTTTTACTCACACTTCACAACATTTTTTCCCTCCTGGAACTAAAACATTTAATCCTGCTCCAGGATCTGTGGCTAGAAAAGAATTTGGCCCTGATTTTTTTTTTTTTTTTTCCCCTGAATTCATTTCCACAGAAAGCTGCACCTGACACTTTGCACTGCACCACCAATCTCTGCCTGTGCTGTAAGAATTCCTCTTCCCAAATCTCCCCATCCTCCATCCTCATTTCCCGAAGGCAAATGGACTTCCAGACCAGGGAAAAACCCCTGGGATTCATTTGCACTAAAGCAGGAGCCCCTGCTGGGTGTGAGCACGGAGCTCATCCTTTATCCCAGGAATTGGGGTTTGGTACCAATGGAACATCAAATATTTACAGGGAAGGAGTTTTGATCTGTTAAACACCCAAAATTCGCTCCAGGAACGCTGTGGGGGGAGGGAGGCTCCCAGGGGATGTGGCAGAGCTCTGGCAGCCCCACAGGGACGGGGGTCTGCCTGTGCATCCCCCCCTCTTCCCGGGATGCAGAAGGATCCAGAAAAGCAGCTCAGGGCTAGGAACTCATTCCCGAAGGCTGAATTCAGGGGGATGAAGTCGACTGACCCCGTGGGATATCAGCCCGGTGCAGCTGGGATTTACGGGCAGGAAGCAGCAGGAGGAGGTGATAAAATTCCCGATTGTTGTCCCGGGTTTCCCAGCCCTCGGAGCAGCCGGGGCTGCTGCCCAGCCTGCGCCCGTCGGGGCTCCGGGAGCATTCCAAGCTTTCCCTCGGGCTTCCACACCCCAAACCCACCCAGCCCAGTTGTACTGGGAGCACTGGTGTCACCTCGGGATGACACCAGAGCAGGAGGGGAGAGAGGATCAGGGATCCTCCTGCAAACTGGGAATATCCCAGATGGGAGCAGGAGCAGGTTCTGGGAGAGGAGCTCAGGGACCTTTCCTCACTCCCCCCACGTTCCCAGCCCCACATCTTCCTCCCAACCCTCCTCCTCCTCCCCACCGTGTCCTTGCCCACCCTTTCCAGCACTGAAGCCACACCCCCCCCCCCACCAAAATTCCGGAGAGGGAGAACGAGCGAGAGAGCCCGGATGGGGCAGGGAGCACCTGGAAACCCGAGGACTCCCCACCTACTCCAGCCCCAAATCCCTCTGCGCACATCCCCAGCCCCAAATCCCTCCGCGCACACCCCCAGCCCCGATCCAGCCCCAAATCCCTTTGCGCACATCCCCAGCCCCAAATCCCTCCGCGCACACCCCCAGCCCCGATCCAGCCCCAAACCCCTTTGCGCACATCCCCAGCCCCAAATCCCTCCACGCACACCCCCAGCCCCGATCCAGCCCCAAATCCCGCTGCACACATCCCCAAATCCCGGTATTTTTGCCCTCACCGAGGCAGCGGGAGCCGTCGGGGCTGCTGACGAAGCCGCGGGGGCAGGAGCACACGTAGCTGCCCACGGTGTTGGTGCAGTCGCCGCCGTCGCACACCCCGGGGATGGCCCCGCACTCGTCCACGTCTGCAGGGGACAGAACCCCACGGGGAGGATGCAGAACGGCCCCGTCCCTATCCAAGTGCAGGGCACAGAGGGTGGGAGCTGCGGGCATGGGGTGGGGGCACGGGGATGCCTGAAGTTTGAGCTCTCGTATTTCTCAGATTCTGTGTTCCATTGGTAAATAACTCTGAGTTTTGTATAAAGGGTCAGCCAGTTCCCCCCACAGCTCAGTCACACGGAACAATCCTTTGCCAGCCCCAGAACAAGGACACCCTCAGGCCCAAAAAGTGTAAAAACCAGCGAATTGAAGGGAACAAACCAAGAGGATGGGACTGCATAACCTGGAGCTGGAATTGGACAATTAACCCCAAATGGTAATGGACCAAAACTCATAAAAATGTGAAACCTCCTGACCTGGATCCATTCTGAATCCATCCTGGGTCCATCCTGGGTGTAGCCCTGGCCACTGCCCAAGGTGTTTCCTTTTGGGGCCTTTCAATAAATCCCTCTATTCCTTTAACAGTGTCCAGCCTCTGCTCCAGGGAGCCTCTCAAGGCATCAGGGGGATGCTGGAGGCCATAAAGGGTCTCCCAAACTCTCCCAGAGTGGATTCACGGAGTCTCTGCTTCCCTCCCAGGTTCAGGCTGGACATCAGGAAGAAATCCTTCCCAGAAAGAGGGATTGGACATTGGAAAATGCTGCCCAGGGGTGTTTGGAGTCCTGGCCCTGGAGGTGTCCAAGGCAAGCCCGGGTGTGGCTCTCAGTGCCACGGGTCATGGCTTGGAATTGCAGACCCCTGTGGGCCCCTCCCAGCCCAGGATATTCCACAATTCCGTTCTCAGAGGAGAAGACAAATCCCTGTTTGGCTCTTTAGGACTCTCAGACTCTGAGGGGTCTCCTGAGCCCCCAGTGCTGCTCTGGCTCTTTGATGCTCCGAGTCCAAGACAGGAAAGCCCTGAGAGCTCCCAGGGCAGCAGAGCAGAACACAGAAAACGCCTCCCCCACCTGGGCCCCTGCAGCCAAAAGGAGATTTTATCAGCCAGCCTTGCCCTGCCATTCCATCCCAACCCTGCAACTCCTGCAGCTCGGGAAGAGCTTTAGGAAGGCGAAGTTGGGGGGAAAAAACACCAGCCCAAAACTTGGGGAGGATCCGATCCCTGGGGGCTGCTGCCTCTGACACCCCTCACTCACCCCCAGGCTGCACCGGGGGCAGCCTGGGCAGTGAAAACCAGGGAATCCAAGAGGTTCAACCAAACTACAGCTCCTTTTATCCCCCCCTTGGAAATCCCAGCGCTGAGGAGCAGGCAGAGCGCCCGTTCCTGCCGGGCTCCACATCCTGCGCTCCGGGAACCCGAGCCCGGGGCTTTGTTGTCCTTTCAGCTCTTCCCCAGCACATTTTCCTTCTCAGTTTCCCCTCTGTGAGTGTCCCGTGGTGGTTTGGAGCCGTTCAGGCAGAGCTGACCCAGTGGGACGGGTTCATTCCCCTCTAATTAACACCCAGCGCCGGGCAGGGACTCCTGCCAGCTCCAGCCTGGCTCCTTCCCGACTTTTCCAACCTTCTGTTCAAAATTAAAGCAGGATCCTGTGCTCTGCTGCTCAGACAATGGCAGGATTCAAGGCAAACGTTGATTTTGGAGCCGGGCTGGGGTTGGAATTGGCCTCGTCCTTAAGGCTGAAAATGCTGGAAAAGCCAAAGGCTGCAGAGCCTCTGGGAGAGCTGGAGCTGCAGAGTCCGTCCCACATTCCCTGTGGGAACCCCAACCTTTCCATGGGCTAAAAACCCAGGATTTAAAGGAGAAAAAAAAAACACTCCCAGGGGTCTTGCCTTGGCTTCCTTCAGGTACAGCACCAGGGACTGGCTGCCCTCCCCTCCCAGAAAGGAACCACAGAGGGGGCGGAATGGAACCCCCAAAGCACCCAAATCCAGGGAAATGAGCTCCGGATGGAGCCAAGAATGGAAAGAAAGTGGTTATGGGTTTCCATCCGCCAGTGGAAAACTCTGGGAAGATCCCTCTGGTAAAGGGACATCAGGAAATTCAGGATTTTGTGCCCTGGTGACAAAAGCCTGGCCTTTGGGGACATGAGGAGCACCTCACATATAAGGGGGTGAGGAAAAGAGGCGAGATGTGGAATCCTGGGATTTGTTCCCTCTGGCAGAATATCCTGGAGAGGCCAAACATGGGCAAATCCTGGCTGAGGCTGTTGCACACAGCATGCCTGGAGCCTTCCACTCCCTTTCCTGGTGTCTCTCCATGGATTTTTTTTTTTTTTTTTTTTTTTTGTCTTTATCACCCTGGATGGATTTTGGATGCAGGACACATTCCTTTGGGAAGCATCCTGGATGAGGCACTGGCATTACCTCACTGATAGCACAGCTTGGCCTTTGTCCTGCAGCACAGGAAGGGCTGTTAAAAAGTGAAATTCTTGGCAGAGAAACCCTGGAATTATGGCAGGAAAAGCTTTGTCCAGCCAGTGATTCCCCCTTAACTCCACACCACGGAATTATTCCCTTCGGTGTCATTTTTCCGGTTGCTTCCAGGATAATTTAAAAATGCCACAGCTCCCCCCTTCCCTGTGATTTATGGATCCAGGTCTGGAGCAGCAGGATGTGTCCGAGTTCAGCTTTGATGTTCCCTCTCTCCACTTCGCACCAGGAATTTTCTTGTGTCCTCAACGATTTTCCTCCCGCCGCGTTAAGAGCTCAGCTGGATCCAAACCTGCCCTTTTCATTCCTTTAAAACCCCAACAGATCCTGCTTTTTTTTCCCTTTTTTTTTTCCCCGCCATAATCCAGGCGTGGGATCAGTTAATTCATCCCTAACCTGGCAATTCCTGCCCTCTTCGCTCACTTTTTGCACAACACGAGCACAATTCCCGGTGCTTCCCGAGCTGACCTTGTCTCCAGCGGTTTTTAGGGAGCAGTCTGACTCTCCCCTCCCTAAATCCAACCCTTCCTTCTTTCCCAGCCTGCTCTGAAAGGGAGCGGGGCCAGAAATTCTCCTCATCCCCGGAGCTCCTTGGAATACAATGGACAATGGGATAACACGAGCCACCCTCTGGGAATGTCCCATCCATCAGGGACGAGCCTGGAACGGAGCAGCCCCGGCCTTGGAGGAGGTTCAGGTACAAATCCGGGAGCACGTTTCCCTGAGAGGAAAAGGATTCGTGATCCTGCCGGGGCTGAGGATCCATCCAGGGAAAATCCAGCTGCAGCCGCCTCCTCTGCTCTGCAGATCGGGGCCTCCGTTATCAGCCTGGAATATCTGGCTTTGGAAAAGCGTCTTTATCCTCCCGGGAGAGAATTCCAGGTGGTGGAGATAAAGTTTGTGTTGAGAGATAAGGAAGGCACCGCCGCTATCTCTGCCGGGGGGGATTACGGCACCTTAATTGTCCCGGCGTTAATGAGGGGACATCGCTAATCAGCGAGCTCTGACCTCCGGCTCCAGCACAATCCCAGCTGCTGAATTCCAGCAGGAATTCCCCCAGCACCAAGCACGAGCTCCGGGAAGCTCTGGGAGAATCCCCCCGAGAGGTTTAATCGAGGTTTAATATTCCCTGGATGCCAGGCTTGGATGGGGAATCTGAAAATGAGAGGGAAGCAGAGAATTCCCTCCTTTCCCCGGCTGTAAAATTAACCCAAAACTCCCCAAGGGAACTCCTGCCGGGCTGGGATTCGGAGCCTGGAGCACACCTGGATAACAAATAACAAATAAAATCCAGCCTCTGGTTGTGCTTTGATCAAACTCTTGGGCTCAGTATGGACAGCACTCGGACCAAGGCAGAGATTTTGGCAGTTTCAGCAGGAATGTGAAGCTCAGGAATTTGATTCTCCATCTGCTGGACCAAATTCCTGACGGATCAAAGGGTGCAGGAAACTCGGAGATTTTCCGGGAACTCGGGGCCCAAATCTTCTTGTGTCCATGAAATGGGAGGGGAACCCCCCCGGTTCCCCTATCCACATCATTTTAGGGAATCCCAAAGGTGATTCCACTTTTCCTGGGCTCCTCCTCACCTTCTGGTCGCCCTGGGGGGACGTGGGGGTGCCGCAGCTGGGAGCAAACCCCGTCCCTTCGGAGCATCCCTCCTGTTTATGTCACCCCCAGCAGGACCCCCAGATCCAAAGGGAATCCTCCTTTGTCCTGGTGGTGATCCCGGGGACGCAGCAGTCCCTGGAATGCTGCAGTTCTCCCTTTTTGGGGGCAGGATGGGGAATGGGAGCTGATTGTGGCCACCTGGGGCTGCTCTTCCCGGCGCTGGGGGAAGGGGGAGGCCCCTCACATCTGGAGGACAGATCCAGACAATGGATTTGGTTTAATCTGGGGATGGAGGAGATTCCAGCTCAACTGGTTTCAGATGTGCTCTGCTCCCCAGGCGGCGTGGGAGAGGCAGGAGCAGCTTTCTGCTGCCCCTGGTCCCACCTTGGCCGGGCAAATTCCTGGAATGTCACCGGATTCGGGGAGCTGGTCCTTCATCTGACACAAAAAAAGGGCTGGTTTGGATTCTGCCCCTTTCAGCCCCTGGATGTGGGAGCTCTGCAGGAATTGTGTCAGGATTTTCGAGCCAGTCTCCTGGCGTCCTGCCCAGGAAGATGCTCAGACACAGATGTTTCCTGGGGATGAAGGAATGTCCATCCCGCAGCAGGGATTGACCTCTGCAGCTCCTGGCTCTCTTCGGGAAAGATTTCCTGAGGGGCTGAACCCAGGGCACACAATCCTGGAATGGTCTGGGTTGGAAGGGCCTTAAAGATCATCTCATCCCAATTCCAGAGGCTCCCAGGGGCAGGCAGAGCTGTTCCTGAGCTCCCACCACCAGCCTGATCTCCCATTTCACGGTGATTAAATCTTCACAGCCCTGAAGAAGAGCCTCGAAATGAAAAGATGTTGAGTTTTCAAGGCTCAGACTCAGAACCTGGCAGAGCTTTGGAGACAGCCCTGAGCTGAAGCCTTCCAGAGGTCCCTCCTGTGCCATCAGACTGTGTTCCCATTAAAATATCCTTTTAAAAACCCCTCTGTGAACAAACCAAACCTTTTCCTTCTGGTTTGAGGGAAGATCAGGAGACCAGGCAAAGCCTATTCCTCATTTCCTGGCCTTGGCCTCTGGGAAAATTAAAAACCCCTTTGGCAGGGCTGGCTGGGGAGTGGGGTCCAGCCTGGAACAGGAGCTCTCTCCCACCCTACCTCGTCAAAACCCAGGATTTAAATTCTCCTGGGACACAGGGGAGTGGAGGATCCTGGCAAAGCCAGGTGTGGAGCCTCCCTTACCTTCACACCTGTGGCTGGTCTCGCTCTGCTTGTGCCCTGCAGGGCACTTGCACTCGTAGGATCCCACGGTGTTGATGCAGTTCCCACCCTGGCAGAGGCCGGGGATGGCCTGGCACTCATCCACATCTGGGGAAAGGAGCAGGGACGTGAGGATCCCCGAGCTGGATCCCATTCCAGGGGGAATTACCCCTCAGACTGCACCGGGGAGGAGGACAGGGAACAACACAGACAATTGGGGCTTTGGGGCTCTGCTTTGGGGGTTTTCCTCTGTGTATTCTCTGGTTTAGGGTTCTGGTTTGGGTCTCTATTTTGGGGCTGGTTTAGGGTCCTGTTCTGGGCTGTGCTCTCAGCACTCTCTATTTAGGGTTCTATTTAGGATCCTGTTCTGGACTCTGCTCTCCACACTATTTTGGGGCTGGTTTTGGGTCCTGTTCCAGACTCTGCTCTCAGCATTTTCTGTTTAGGGTCCTGTTTATGGTCCTGCTCTGGACTCTGCTCTCTGCACTCAGGGTTCTGTTTTGGGTCCTGTTCTGGGCTCTGCTCTCAGCACTCTCTATTTAGGGTTCTGTTTAGGGTCCTGTTCTGGACTTTGCTTTCCATACTCTCTATTTAGGGCTCTGCTGTCAGCACTCTCTATTTAGGGTTCTGTTTTAGGTCCTGTTCTGGGCTCTGCTCTCAGTGCTCAGGGTTCTGTTTTGGGTCCTGTTCTGGGCTCTGCTCTCAGCACTCTCTATTTAGGGCTCTGTTCTAGGGTTCTATTTAGGGCTCTGCTCTCCACATTCTTTTGGGGCTGGTTCAGGGTCCTGCTCCAGGCTCTGCTCTCAACACTCAGGGTTCTATTTAGGGTCTGCTCTCCACACTCCCTATTTAGGGTTCTATTTAGGGTTCTGCTCTCAGCACTCTCTATTTAGGGTTCCATTTAGCGCTCCGTTCTG
>JAWWMU010000107.1:904823-924077 GCA_035048155.1 Cinnycerthia olivascens
ATTTCGGGAACATCCCGATATTTCCCAGTTATTTTCCCTTTCTTTCTCTGTATTCTCTGTGTAACTCCAGCCATGAATTTCTCCCTCCTGCTCCGCCAGCTCCTCCAGTTTAGGGAGCAGCTGCTCTGACGGAGAAGAATGGAATTCCCAATTCCCACCTCCACTGTCCCTTTCCTTTTTGGAGATTTTTTTGTCTTTGAGTCTCATCTTAAGCAAAATTTGTGGGAAAAAATAAAATAATCAAACCTTCCAGGAACAGATTCAGCCAATTCCCAACTTGTTCACTTTTTTAAAAAGTGGACTCCAGGTTTTCCCATTCATCCAGAGCCACTTCTGCTTCATCAGGGAAAATTTACCTAATTCCAGGTTAATGAGGGTTGTCAGTGCCAAAAGAAGGGATGTCTGCTGTCCATGGAAAAGCTTCTCTCAGGAAAAGACAGGGAAGATTCTTTTGGGATTATTTGTGATCCCCCTGAAGCCTTTCTCTCATTGTGAAACTCAGAGTCAAACCAAATGAATGTGGATGACTTCAGCCTGTGGTTTTCCAGGGACAATGATCCCACCTCTCCAAATTTTTCCTCCAATTCAGGATTTGCTCTGGTTTTGGTCCGTGCCTGGATTTTTGCTGCGCCCTTGGGATCAGTTCTGACAATGAGTGGGGGCAGCTCCGGAGCCGCCCCGGCCTCGGTGGGGGTCACAGGGGACAACAACTGGTGCCAAATGTCAGGGTAGGTTTGGGAAAGCATCTCCCCCCCTCCCCAGAGGGATTTGGGATGGTGGCAGGGCGTGGGAACGGATCCCAAACAATGCTGGCTTTGGGATCCCGGGTTTGTGTCCTGCTGCTGGGCTCGGCAGATCCCCCCAGTAAATCCCAGCTGAGGGGATTCATTCCAGACAATTCTCACTTTGAGGAGTTCTCTGCTCGCCCCTCCAGGCCCGGCTGTGTTTGAGGAGGAGTTCGCAATGGAAAAATTCCAGAAATCCCCCTGGGAAAGGCAGCCCTGCCCCTGCTCAGTGTGGGGACAGTGACAAGGTGCTGCAAAGGGGGTTTGGAATTCCTCCCACCTGGAGCCCATCCCTGCTTCTCCAAAGCAGCTCCCGAGGACTTTTAGGAATGGGTTCAAGTCCCAACAATTCCAATTATTTTTGGTTTTAAGAGCTGGGGTTTAAAGGTGAGAGGTGCTGGATGTCTGTGCCACGAGGAAAAGCCACAAAGCTCAGAACTTCCAACAGAAATTGGGATGTGTGACACTGCCAGCACAAAAATATTCCAAACTCAGCACGTAGAAACACGGGATCATAAAATCCCCGACTGCTTTGGGCTGGAAGGACCCTAAATCCCATCCAAATCCAGCCCTTCCCTGGGCAGGGACACCTCCCACTGTCCCAGGGAGCTCCAACCTGGCCCTGGACACTTCCAGGGATGGAGCAGCCACAGATGCTCTGGGAATTCTCTTCCAAGACCTCACCTCTGAGAGATTGAATTAATATTTTTAATTATTCTTATTCGGTTTCCTCAAAGGAATGAAGGAGAACAGAAGGAAAGTCTTGCAGAGGCTGTGCAGGGGTTGGGTTCCAGCCCAATAATCCTGATTATTTTCTATTTTACGTTTTTTCTGCAAGGGGGGGATCAATAAAATCTTGTTAAACACCTTTGCTTTGTCCATAAGAGCATTTTTTCCCCTTCATTGAGTTCTTCCCACATCTCCTCTGAGTGGTGGTAGGAAAATCTCCCTTCTTGGTGCGCATTTAATTCAACCCTCACAGACCAGCAAGGAACCTTTTCCTTTGAAAAAAAAAGACTAAAAATCCAACAGATTTCCAGGAACTACTTCACACTTTCATTTGGAAAGCAGCACTACCAACTCTCCCCCCCCTTTTTTTTTTTTCCTCCTTAAATTCTGAAATAAATCAAAACTTCAAATGCAGCCCTTAAAACTTCCAGACAAAACCCATACAACCTCTGGCTCCTCCGCCAGATATTCCTTTGCCATTCCAATTTTCTCCCTCACGATTCCTGCCAAAAACAAGAGAACCCAGCCACGGCCAGGAGGCCAAGATCAACCATTTCACAACATAAATCAGGGCCCGAGGAAAATTGAGGAACAAAAGTCTCGAGTCAGAGGTTTCCAAGTGCTGCCTTCACGTTGTTCCTGGTGCTGTTCGTAGTATTCCAGCTCTGGGAACGAGGTTGGGACGTGGAGCTGGGAGCAGGAATGTGCTCCAGAGGTGGCTGGATCTGGGGCAGAACTCCAGCTGCACCTTTCCTGAGGGAGATTTGGGGCTCTTCTGCCAATTTGGTTTTTTAAGTGTTTCATTGTAGTTAAAGCTTGTTCCCCCCTACACCCAGTGAGGGGTTCTGGCTGCCTGAAATCCAGGGTTGAGTTAAAAATTGGGAAATTTCAGCTTCTGGTGCCTCTTAGGAGCACCTTGGTTCAGAGAATTGTGGAATTGTTGAGGCTGGAGAAGACTTTGAGTTCCTCAGCCAGCGCCACCCCTGGGGTGTCCCCAAGTGTCCCCAAGTGCCACCTCCACAGGAAACCTTTGTGATTCCTGAGGTTCTGGTGGAACTGCAGGCTCAGGGATGGGCTGGCACGAAAACCCTGCTGGAATCACCCGTGCCCCTCTCCAAGGACACCCAGGGGTGCTGCAGCTCCATCCCTGCTCCTTAAATCACCCCCGAGCCAGGTCCAGGCCCTTTGTGACCCCAAATCCCAGCCCCTGGCTTTCCCCCTCCTCTGCATCCCAGCTCAAGGAGATTTTGGAGAATCCCCCTGCATCCCTCAGCTCCTGCTCTGCAGCTCCAGCATTTCCTTCTCTTTGGAAAAATGAGGAGGCGCCAAAAATCAGCTGGAAGCTGCTCCCGGTCCCTTTCCCCCACAATTAATTTTTAATTTGGCCACCTCTGAGTGCTGCCCTCAGGGCAGGGGTCCCACAAACGCCTCTCCCAACATCCTCTCCCCATCCATCTTCTCACTTGCAGCTCATAATTAACGGGTTTGGCATAACGAGCTGTGCTCAGAGCCAGGCTCCTCCTTTGGTCCCGGGAATGGCAGTGCCAGCCCAGCCCTGCCCCTGGAACCTGCCCAGGGGTTATTAATGCAATAATCCCACCCCAATCCTGCCTCAGAACGGGATTTGTCAGGCCTGGGCCCTTCTGGAGGGGCTCACTTGAAATTGTCTCTGCTTTAATGAGTTTAAGACCGGATTAAAGCCAGGCCTGGGCTGGGATTTATTGCTCCCCAATCTTTATTAATTGTTATTTGGGAAAGCAGGGCTGGATAAGAGGCTTGTTTATTTTGCATTTAATCCCTGCTTTGCATTTATTTCATACTTTCCCCTTTATTTGGAGCTCATTCCTATCCCAGCCTCCTTCAATAAACAGAATTCCAGCAGGAACAAATCCAATCTCTCTGCTGGAGCCTCTTCCCAAGGGCTCTCCAAGAGCTCTGGGGCAGGGACAGCAGCAGGGACAGCTCGTGTTGGGCACCTGGAGCCACTGGGAGCAACTCGTGCCTCCCAGTCCCAGGGTTTCACTGGATTCTGGATGATCTTTGAGGCCCTTCCAGGCCAAACCAGTCTGGGATTCTACAAAACCCACAGGAAGCATTTTGTGCCACTTGTGGGTGATATTTAGGAGAAGCTGAACCAAGGTTTGGGTATTTTTGTCTCCCAGAGTTTAAAAAAATCCCTAAAAAGTGACCTGAATCCCATTTCTCTCTCTGAACTTCTGGAGGGGTTCTGTTTTCTCATCCCATTGGGAGCAAAATTCCCAAAGGGAAGGGAAAAATCCAGATCTGGTCAGGGTCGGTGACTGTCCCTTGGATGTGTCTGTCCCTCACCAGGCATTTGGGGAAGGAAAACTCTTCTGCCATGAACAAAATGCTCCAGGAATGGCAGGAAAATGTTGTAAAAGACTTTGGGAGCTGGAATAAAAGGTGTGGGAAGGGAAAACTCCGATTAACTCACATTGGGGAATGAAATTCTTTCAGGGGACAAATAAAGCAGAGCTGCAGCCAGGCCAGGAGGTTTCCCCAGAGAACAGTCAGGGCCCTGCACTGCTCCACACTCAAACCCAACAGCAAATCCTCCACATTTGTCCATTTTCCTCCATCCACACCCAACATCCCAATTTTTGGCCCCTCTCTCAGCCCCCTCGGTGCCCAGGGTATCTCCAGTCCAGCCCATGGGACACAGCTGAGCTCAGCTGGGTTTTAATCCCAGCTCTGTCCAAATTCCTCCTTCCTGGAGCCAAGGGAAGGCTCAGAGCAGGAGAGGCCCCAGGCTGGAACTGATTTTATCTCCCCGAAAGGGAAAGTTGGGGGGCTGTGAAGGAAAAGCCAAAGCAAATATTTGCAATGGTGTCCTGAGCTGTTAAACCAGGGATAAATGGGATTAAATGTTCACTGGGTGGCTTTGGAGAGGAGATAATTCCCCAAAATGCAGTTGTCAAGGTCAGCCACGTGCCTACATTGTGATACAACCCCAGATTCAAACACTGAGCCAACCTTTATTGACATTTCCCCCTTGGTTCATTCCTTTGGCCACTCTGAGGGAACCAAACTGGAATTGTGGCTGATCCCCTTTCCCCAAAGGGAAATTCCACAGCAACAAAGGATCCTGAGGCCTTAAAGCAGCAAAAACCCAAATCTCTGGACAATCATTGTCCCCTCTTTTCCAAGCCCATGGGAGCAGGAAGGGAGGCCAAGCAGGCTGGAATTCCAGGAGGAGATGCCTCCAATCCCCACAGACTGGAATTCCAGGAGATGCCTCCATCCCCACAGACTGGAATTCCAGGAGGAGATGCCTCCAATCCCCACAGGCTGGAATTCCAGGAGGAGATGCCTCCAATCCCCACAGGCTGGAATTCCAGGAGATGCCTCCATCCCCACAGACTGGAATTCCAGGAGATACCTCCAATCCCCACAGACTGGAATTCCAGGAGATGCCTCCATCCCCACAGACTGGAATTCCAGGAGATACCTCCATCCCCACAGACTGGAATTCCAGGAGATGCCTCCAATCCCCACAGACTGGAATTCCAGGAGATGCCTCCATCCCCACAGACTGGAATTCCAGGAGATACCTCCATCCCCACAGACTGGAATTCCAGGAGATGCCTCCATCCCGGGCTCCAGCTGCAGCCCAAACCCGGCCCTTTCTCGGGGCACTGCCCCCATCCCAGCAGCATTCCAGCATTCCCGAGCTCCGGCCCCGCGCGTGGATCCCGCTCTGCTCCTGCCACGGACTCGGGAAACGCAGCCCGGGAGCTGCAGCCAACACGGATTTAAAATAACTCAAAATAAACCCGGCTCAGCACGGCCAGGAACCATCTTAGAGCCGCAGAGCCGAGCTCAGCCCGGGCCGCTCCTGCTCGGGTGGGAACCGGCCCCGGATTTGGGGGGAGCCGCCCCAAGGGACAAAACCTTCCCGGCACAGCCAGAGCAGCCGGAGCGCAGCCAGAGGGACAAACCCCGAGGTGACAGCGAGGTGGGAAGGACAGGAACAGCCAGGACACGGAACGGGCCGGGCTGGGAGCGCCCTTAGAACCCCTCCGGTGCCACCCCTGCAGGGTCACCTCCCTCTGCCCCACGCTGCTCCCAGCCCCGTCCAGCCTGGCCTGGGACTGTCCCAGGCATGGGGAATCCACAGCTTGTCTGGGAATTCTGTGCCCACCCCCTCCAGGGAGGACAAACCCACCCACCAGGTGGGTGTGGGGGCTCTGCAGGTGAGCCCCAGGTGACCTCAAAAGGAGCTCAGTGCCCAGCACTGCTGCCACGGGATAGTCCCTGGCTGTCCTCCCGCCAGCCCAGCCCCGTGGGCTCTGCCGACAACCCAAAATCTGCTTTTCCGAAGGGACGAGAACTCGAACTCACCCTCGCAGCGAGTCCTGGCCCCTCCTCCTCACTCTGCTCGGGGGTCTCTCCTCGTAGGCTGCGAATCTGTCTGTCTGCAAGTCCCCCTCGTACTGTCCCCGTGCCGGGGCCACCGCCAGCACGGCCGTGCAGCCCAGCAGGAGCCTGGCCAGCCACAAATCCCCCATGCTGGCCCCAATTCAGAGAGTCCCCCGAGAGCTTTGTCCAGCTGCAGGGTCCCTGCTGCCCTTGGAGGAGGAGGATGGATTTCGGCAGCAGCCCCCGGGTGCCAAGGACCCGTCCTGGAGTTCTCTTTCTGGAAGGAAAAGAGGGGAGAAGATGTTTTTAAGGACTTTCCTGGTTTTGAAGTCATGGATCAGCCCATGGGAGCCCCTCCTGGGGCTGGTCCAGGGGGTCAGACAGTCCCACCCAGTGTCCCCCTGCCAGTCCCCACCACTGCACCGCCAAATCTTTCTTTCCCAAGAGCTGGGAGGCAGGAGATGTCCAAGAGCTGTGGCTCTGCCCCACATTCATTTTCCTGGTGGAGAAACAAAGAGCAACCAAAGTCCTCCAGGTAAGAGGAGAACGTCAGGAAAGAGCAGCTCCTGTCCCTGGACCATCATCCCAGAGCTCTGCTGGGTGTTCCAGTAGATCAGCTGCTGGGAAAGCTGGGAATGTCCCGGCATGGGGACAGCCCCTGGCACGGCACTGACCCCCCCGGGGTGTCCTGGGGGTGGCCCCTGGCACGGGGTGGGTGGTCTCGGGGGGCTGGGGAGAAGGCAGAGGGGGCAGGAGATGAGAGATCCCACGAGAAATGCTCGAAAAAGGATCCCAGCCCATCCCCAGGGCCCCCATCCCCAAATCCCTCAGCTCTGCCCGTGGGGAGCCCATCCTTCCTCCTCCTGCCGGGATGCAGCTCTCACCTCAAGCCCCCCAAAATTTGGTGTTCCAGGAGTGCGGAATGCTCCGGGATGTGCCCCGGAGTGGGAACAATCTGTGCTGCAAGAGGCCCCGGGTGGGGAAGGAGAGGCCCCCGAGCCACCCCTGACTGTCCCCCCTGCTCTCCCACTGCAGCTTTCCCGGGCCAGCCCAGCCTCGAAAATCAGCCCAGCCAGGACAGAAAATGTGTCTGACCCAAAAAAAAAAAAAAACTCAAAAAAAACCAAACCCAACCTAAAAAGCTCCACCGGAAAAAAAAAAAACAAAACAAAAAACAACACTCAAACCCTAAAAATTATTAAAAACTAATTAAAAATAATTAAAAGCTCAATTTCCCTCGCTGCTCCCAGCGTCCCAGCTGGGAATGTCTCAGCTCTGGAGTGCAGGAATTTTTCAGGCTCTAAGGTTTCAAAGTGAGGAGAGTGGGAAGGGGAAAGGCAGGGCTGGGAGACAAAGAAATTCCCTCCCTGCAGCCCCCCGAGCTCCGGCTCGGCTCTGCGGGCTCCGCTTATCTCCAGCCACACAAAAGCAGAGTGTTCCCTGTCCCGCAGCTCCCCAGGAACGGGGCACACGGAGGGGGACAAAAAGTGACCAAAAAAAAAAAAAAAAAGCACAAAAAGTTTCGAACTCCAGCGATTTAAAGCGAAGGAATTCCAGCTGCATCCATTTCCCCGCGGGGGGATGAGGAGCCTGACAAATGATCGATACACGGGACATTCCCGGAGAGCTCACACAGGCATGGAAAAGTCATTTACAGCCGCGAGGGAGTCGCAGCTTCAATGGAATAAAAGCCTCCAAAAGTTCTTTGCAGCGCGGAGAAATTCCAGCAAACCCCACTTGTGAGAAAGACACCGAGAAAGAAACCAGAGAAACAACCCCTAAAAAAAAAAAAAAAAATCAGATTTTAAACCGGTTGGGAAGGAAGCAGGAAAACATTTCCGAGGCAAGCCTGCGAGTGTGAAATTAAACCAAATCCTTAAAAAAAAGTGTGCAAGACACGATCAAACAGAGAAAGGAAGGGATAAAGAGAGAAAAATCAGCTGTGCGGCTCCGGAGCGAGGCGGAAAGTGGCGAAATACCTTTGAGTCCTGGAGCTGGTGATGTGCCCAGAGCTCCTTTGTTTAGCGGAGGTCTGGGCAGAACAGGAGGGACTGAAAGGCTCGGTCCTGGGGAGAGGAGAAAAGGTACAGCCTCGTCCCGGGCAGGGGGAGGGCCCGGCCGGTGGGAGTAGCTCAGCCCAACTTTGTGCAGCCAAAAGTTCTCCGAGGAGGGGCTGGGGGAGAGCTCGGGCTCAGCACGGCCCCGGGGTCACCTCGGCATTCCCGGGGCTCCTCCTCAGGATTTCCCGAATTTCGGCTTCGCTTCGTTACCCCCGGGGGATAATTCGGGTTCAGCCTTGGTTTTGGGGCAAACGGTGCCGTGGTACAGCAGGGGAAAGTATCGAGTCAAAAGCACTTTTCTGGCTGGTGGTTTTGCTGGTTTTAGCGTGGAACAATGAAGGAAACATGGATTTTTGAAGGAATAGGTGACCCAGCCCAGGATCTTCACACCCAAAAGGTTACCTTGGCGGTCAAGAAGCATTTTCTCAAAATAAATAATTTTAAAAATAAAAGCGTGTTGGAGATATTCAGTCTTCCTTCCGAGGAAGAACTCTGTCAGTTGGGAGTTCAATGCCTCTCTTTGGCTCTGTGAAAAAACAAAACAATAAAACCCAAAAAAACCCCAATCTTCCTCTGCCTCTTGCTGTAGGCCTCATGACCGATGGCTTTTCTTCAAATAACACAGAATAAAATGCACATAAATCCTCTCTCTGCTCCACAGCTTTTCCCAGGGGTGGAAGCCCAGAGCTCTCCCAGGAAAGCCCAAATCCAGGGGATGTGCAGGGCCCTGGTGTTCAGGGGAGCCCCTGCACCAAACGGGATCCAGAGGGGGATCCCGAGGGGGATCCAGAGGGGGATCCAAGGGTTCCCCCACCTCTGTCCCAGCCCCTCCTGCCCCAGCCCGGGCGGCTCCGGCTGCAGCCACCGGCTCCATTCCCAGCAGAGCCGGAATTCCAGGGGAGCCCGAGCCCTTCTCCTGCTGCTGCTCCCTTTGAAACCCTCAGGGGCCTTTGCTCCCAGCCAGCCCCTCTGCAGGGGTCAGGAGAGGCTCAGGCTAATTAACAGCAGCTTAATTAACAGCAGCCTAATTAACAGCACCCTTGTGGGATGCCAGGGAAAAGGCAGAGCTGGGAATGGAGTTGGGCAGGGAATGTAGCTCTGGCAGTGCTTCTGAGCTGTGCCAAGAGACAATTCCCATCCTATTCCCATCTCATTCCCATCCCCATCCTATGCCCATTTCCAATCCCATTCTCATTCCCCAATCCTGCCCCCATTCCAGTTTAAATCACCCTGGGCTTTACCTGCCTGGGAAGGGCAGGACTGGAACATCTCATGGGAAGAAACAGCCAGGAAAGAGTCAAAAATGACATTTTCCTAGGAAATCAGGAATACCAGGAATTGGGATATCAGGAACTGGGATTGTCCAGCTTGGAGAAGTGAAGCTTGGGGTGGCCCAGCTGTGGATTTCCAGTGCCTGAAGGAGCCACAAGAAACAGGGAGAGGGACTTTGGAGCTGGATGGAGGGGCAGGACACAGGGAATGGCTTTACATGGACAGAGGGGGGGGAGGTTAGGTGGGATACTGGGAAGGAATTCCTCCCCGTGAGGGGGATGAGGCCCTGGAATGGAATTCCCAGATCCCTGGCAGTGCCCAAGGCCGGGCTGGAGCCCCCTGGGACAGCGAGAGGTGTCCCTGCCATGGCAGGGATGGGATGGGATGAGATTTAAGTTCCTTTCCAACCCAAATCATTCCAGGATTCTTTGATCTCCCAAACCTGACAAGAGCTGGGAATTTTGGGTGTCAGCTCTGATTCCTTCACCTCTTTCCTTCATTTCTGTATCAAAGCTGAGCTGGTTCAGGGCCTGTCAGGAACCCCCAGCAAAGCTGCCTGAGAGCCCCTTGAGCTTTTCCATTCCTGCCTTTATTAAAAGTGTCACATAAAAACTGCCTCAGCTAAAATTAGCCCCAGGGTGACACGAGCGCTGTCAGGGCAGCGACAGCTCTGAACTGGGATGTCATCTCAGGAAAAATCAGGGGGGAAAAGCAAACCCAGGCTCTTGTGCTGCAATCCCTGCAGAGAGCCGGGCTCAGGGAATGTGGGATGGGCGCTGCTGCTCGGCCCTGGCCAGCCCAGGCTGCCCACTCTGTCCTGGGAACAGGGAACAGAGGGATTTATCCATGGGAATGGGGTGAGAGGGACTGAGGGGGGCACAGGGATGGGGATGTGCTGGACCTGCACTGCCCAGAATTCCCAGAACCTCCCCATGGAATTTTGGAAGATCCAAAGTGGCAACAAGGAGGCACTGAGGGACACTCAGGAACCAGCCCAGACAAAGCTTTCCTCGGGGAAGTTGTTCCACAGCATGGATTCCTCCCCTGGCCTCCCAGCCCCACTCACACCCTGCAGGGTTTTGGCCCCAGATCAGGCTGGGTTCTCCTCCTCCCTGACCAATATCGAATCAATAATCAGCTTGGAGCACCTTGCTGCCTCACCTTTGGCTCAGTCCAGTGACCTCTGAACCCCAAAAATGCATTGGAAAGGTCCCGTGTGAGCACCAGGGCTCCTGAGACCTTTCCAAGGCAGGGAATTCAGAGGATGAGCCCAGGGAACAGGTGATCCCAAGGATGGGAATCATCCTTTCTCCTGGAGGCAGGGAATCCCAGGCAGTGGCTGGCACCTGCTGGGATGAGCCACACAAATCCTCTCCTGCACCTTAAAATGCACCCAAAAAAATCCCAAACGCAAAAAACATCCCAAGGGATCCGTGTGGTAGCCTCAGCTTCTCTGGGAATCTCTTCCAGCGCCTCCGTGCCCTCTCAGGGAGGAATTCCTGGCTCTGCATTCTCTGTGGATTCACCGGGATGAGTCTGTGCCCATCCCAAGGCTTTGGGTTGAGACAGGACCGGGTCAGAGCTCAGGGAGTGACCTCAGGGCTGGGGCAGAATTCCCTGAATCCTCAATCCCCAGGGCTGCAGAAACTCCCGGATTTTACACAGCCGGGGAGGAATTGTGCTCCAGGGATGTGGGGCAGGGCTGATCCCGGGTCCCCGCCGAGGCTCCCGGCCGGGTGTAACATTTCCAGCCTCCGAGCTGGTGAGCACGGTTGCAACATTCCTTTTGTTTTCTAGGAATTCGACTCCACCAAGGAGGGAAACCACAGGGAAATTGTTTCAGTGTGTGCTCTGGATTTGGGAGAAGGAGGGATGGGGCCGAGGGATGATGTATCACACACGGCTCCACAGCCAAGAGCTTTAAAAAAACACCCTTTGCTTTAAACCCGGGGAAAGGGACTTTTTCCCTCTTTGGCTTGGCAGGGGCTGAACCCAGGCAAGGGGAGATCAAAGCCAGGCGAGGCTGCTGCGAAAAATCAAGCCCTGGACATTTATTAAGATTTTATTCATAAAAAGCCCTGCTCTGAGTGCAGTGGGATTTCGCTGTGGAACTTTTGACACGGGAGCTGCCTGATTTAGAAGGAAAATTGCCTCTTTCTCCTGCCAGCAGTAAGGCGATCCCTCCATTTCCTGTGAAATTCCAAGCAGGGATACAAACACCTTTCTTGTTGCCCTCAGGTGGGCTGGAGGCACATCCAGCCCTTGTTCCTGGGGTCTGGAGTGTCCCCACCACAGAGTGGTCACTCCCCAGGCCGAAGTGACTCTCCCCACCACATCTGTCTGCTCCAGCCCCACCTTACACCCCTTGCCCTCGGCTGAATTCCGAGTTTCCCGTTTTCCAAGGTTTTTTCGCGGCTCTTTTCTCCTCTTTGTGCGATCTGCAGCACAGAAGTTTAACTTGGCAGCGGGGCTGGAACAGATGGAGAGCCCTGGCCCAGCTCCCCAGATCCCAGGAACTCCTGCCCGGTGCCGTGGGCAGGATTTCCAGCCACTCGCTGCCTGGATCTGCCAAGGCAGAGCCTAAAAAAATCCACTTTCAGATGGAGGTGCTGGAATTTTCTTTAGGACAAATGACCACACGAGCAGCCTCCCCCTGGGGAAGGTGAGAATTCCACATGAGCTGGTTTCAAGGGAGAACAAGAGGGTAATTTCAGGGAAAGCTGGGATATCGATATCCCTTCCTCCAGCTCACTTTGGGGAAGGCCTGGGATGGTGAATCCACTCTGGATCCTCCTGGAGGTGAGGATGGGGCAGAGCTCTGCACTTCCAAGCACATCCAAGCCATGAGCAGGCGCAGGTTGGAGGGGCTGGGTTTGATCCTGAAGGTCCCTTCCAACCCGGATCATTGTGGGAGCCTGGGATTCCACGATTCCTGTCATTCCAGGAGCACACACAGCAGAGCCTTTGTGTCCGAGCTGCTTGGCCAAGCCCCTTCCACAGCCCCGGGGAGTTACATCACGATTTTGTTGCCTTGCAGGCATTATTAATATTCCAAGGTCTGGGGAAGGAGCTTTTCCTTTGGAATCCTTTGGCTCTGCCTGTCAGGGTCGTGTGCGAGTTGGAGTCAGCCCCTCAGTGATGTCACCCTTGGCCAGGACACCCCCAGTGTCCCCAGCCCGTCCTGCAGGGTCCCTTTCCCAGCTCGGGGTAGAGAGGGAACAAACACAGAGCCAGCAGAAAATCTGTCTCCTTTCCACATTTCCAGACTGGAGGGAACAGCTCAGCTCTGCCTTCCCTGGGAGGTGCAAAATCCTTTCCTGCTGCTCCCTCTGCCCGCCAGGACCCAGCAGCAGGGGAAGATCAACCTGGGTACCAAAACCTCCAGGAGTCATTCCCTGGAAAAGGAGCAGGAGGTGGATTTGGCCTCACAGGGCTGCAGGGGGAGCAGGAATTCTGCCAGGAAAGGTGCTGGTGTTCGTTGGCCCCACTCCCAAGGATCCTTATTTTTGGGATGTGTTCAAGGTGTTCACCAAGAGGAGGAATTAAAAGGCTGAAGGAACAGAGTGACCACCAAATCCACATTTGGCTGCTCCTAACCTGCCCTGGAGGGGCAGGACACAGGGAATGGCTTCACATGGACAGAGATGGGCTTTGGGAAGGAATATTTCCCAGTGAGGGAATTCCCAGAGAAGCTGTGGCTGCCCCATCCCTGGCAGTGTCCACAACCAGGCTGGACAGAGCTTGGAGCAAGAAAGTGTCCAGGTTCTGCTGGGAACATTGGCAGAGCCCAAACTGGACAGGTTTTCCACAGGGATAAGGACAGAGCTGTCAAAGGGAATGAGAGGAGGCCCAGAAGCTGGAAAACAGCTCCAAAAGGGATCAAAGGCCTGGAGAAAGTCGCTGCTCCCAGGGCTGGCAGAGCTGAGGGAGCTACTTTATCTAAACTAAAGCAAGTCTGAGGGAAAACTCGATTGCCAGGCACAGATATCACTGGAGAAGGAGAATGTGGGATAGGAAAAATCCCTTTATCATTGAGAAAAAAATCCATCATCAGCTGGATGCCAAATCCAAGGATTCCAAATGAGAAATAAGGAGAGAAGTTTTAACAGCACCTGGACTGTGGAAGGTGTCCCTGCCCATGGAATGGGAGCAGCTTTGAGGGCACTTCCAACCTAAACCATCCTGGGATTTGCAAGCAGATGCCCAGGAAATCCTGGATCCCCAGTCCTTGGTGCCCTGGGCACGCCTGGATGAGAGGCACCTGTCAGAGGGAGGGAATGGGCTCAGGACCAGGAAAAATGGGTGAAATTCCGTAATCCCTGGGATCTCTGAGGTCACTCTCCATGATGTAATGTCCCTTCTCTGAAGCTCTGTCACCACGCAGGTGCCACCACACCTGCTCACTGGACGGGGGATGATTCCCAGTCCTTCCCAGTCCTCCCCGGGGCTGTTCACCCACATGGAAACAACACAGCACTGCCAATTCCAGCTAAAAATATCCCATTACCCATTTCCCCCGAGACTCCTCCCCTGAGCCTTCCTCCCGGGGCATTCCTGCCCAAATCTGAACTCAGCCCTCACCACCCAGCTCCCCACGGACGCTGTGGCCACTCCTTGTGCCCCAGTGTCTCCAGCCAGGCTGAGAACTCCTGGCAAATCCCACACCTGGCCCTTCTCCTTTCCTGTGAAGTCTCCAGGGAGCTCCACACTCGTTTCCAGGATAATCTCCTCATTTGAGGAGTGCTTGCTGGGTTCTGGAGACCCCAGAAGGGGAGGGGAGGCTGTTGAAGCCCCACATGGCCCAGGGCCTCTCTGATCCTCCCTGGGTGAGGCAGGATCGCCCCGGGCCCTCAGGAATATCCAGGGAATATCCTCAATCCAGCACTTCAACACACACTTTCTACAACGAGCCACGTGGGACAGCTTTCTCCTCTTTTTCCACTCCAGAATTTGCCTTTTGCCTTTTCTGTCCCCCTTGCCAGTGTCCCGCGTTTCCAGGGCCGTTCCCGCAGGATTTGTGCCTGTCCCGGTGTGTGCAGGTTTCCTGGTGCTGCTCACAGGAGACATGAGTTCATCCAGGCTCCCTCCTAATCATTCCCAGGCATGGAAAAAACCCCCTCACACCCCCGAGGAGAACATAAACATGGACGGGATGTGCACAGCTTATGGAGACGGGACTATGGGAAACACATGGTTCCAGTTTAATAAAACTCTTACATTTCCAGGGACTTTTTTTTTTCTTTTTTTTTTTTTTTTATGCCTTTTTTTTTCCCCCCATTTTATGGCTTGTTACAGAGCTGGGAATAGCAGGGCTTGTTTTGTTGTTCTTGTTGTGTTTTATGAGGACAATGCCTTGTCCAGAGCTCCAGACATCAAATTTTTTTTGGGGGGGGGGAAGATAAAGCTTCCGGCAAAAGCTCTTGGCTCCTGCCCAGGTCTCCCTTAACTCCTTCTGGGAATGCTCAGGGTCTGACAGCCGGGGATGGGCCACAATGGGCTGGTCAAGAAGCCCCAGATGCTCGGAAATATTTGATCTAATCTTGCTCTTTAAGTGATTTCAGCCCCTCAGTTGGATTCTTTGTGTTTCTCTGGAGGGATCTGGGGTGTAGGGAAGGAGTTTGCCTGGCTGGGGCAGAGCAAGGGGATGTGGGGCATAAAGGCACGTTTGGATCATAAATCCCAGGATCCCAGGGTGGCTTGGGTGGGGAGGACCTTGAGGATTATCCAGTCCCACCCTAGAGATTCCTGAGCATCCCTCTTCCCACTCCTTGTTCGCAGCCAGGCTCCTGCTGGGTGCTGATTCCAGCTGCTGGGTGAAGGGGGTGAGTGAAAGGAGGAGGAAAATCCAAGTGAGATCCAATCCCAGGGCTTTGGGACTGCCAGGGCTTTGGAGGGGATCACGAGTTCCCCCCTCACAGCGAAGGCTGCACCCACTTTTCCAAGCACTCCTTTGTGTGTGTGCATTCCCCAGGGAAAGGAATCAAGTCAGGCACAAATCCAGGCTCTGAAGCCTCCCCGGAGGGAAGACAGGACCTGACCTAACAGAGGAGAATATCCAAGCACCTGGAAAATCCTTGGAGATTCCTCCTCACTGCCATTCCATGGAGGCAACTCCTGCAAGACCTTTGGCCCCCACCAAAGGCTGTTTTTTCTGCTCCTGTTTTATTCCTGTTACAGGGAGTGGGGAAGTGACTCTGTTCATGTTTTCCCCATCGCTACAAAGAAGAGCCCTGGAACAAACCCCAAACGCTCAGCACTGCCTGGGAAAAGGGAGAGAAATCCCACAAGGAACACTCCTAGGGCTGCAGGAGCTGGAAAAGGATTCAGATCCCACCCCAGCTCTGCTGATTCCCTCAGGATTTTCCTGTCCTCCAGCTCTCTGGGATGCACAGCCCTGTGCTCCTTGCCCACCCCAGCCCCTGGCTTGCCCCCTTCCCTCTCCCCTCCAGTGCTGGACTCTGCTGTTTATTTGGTATTAACTAGAAAATCCCATTTTCTGCAGGGACGAGAGGGAAGGGGATAAAGGGAGGGAAACGAGGGGCAGGGGGCTCCAAACCCCAAACACCACCCAGGCACCGGGGGCTGCTGTGCAATCCCGAGAGAGCAAATCCAGGGAAATGGGGCTGCTCCCGCTGTCAGCACACCAGGAGGCTCCTGCCCACTTCCTAGAACATTCCTGGAACTGAGGAGTGCAGAGGTGCTGCTCTCCGGGGCCGGCACGTTCCACGGGCAAAGCTGAGCTGAGCTCAGGATGGATTCCAAGGCTTTGGCTGCTTCCCCACCTCTGGATGTGCCGGAGTCGGGCTCAGCTCTGCTCCCTCCGCACTTGGGACTAAACACAGGAATCCTGCTGCTCCTTCAACAGGCAAAGAGGGACTGGGGACACGGGATGGAGGGACAGGACACAGGGAATGGCTTCCTATTGACAGAGAAATTCCCAGGATATTGGGGAGGAATTCCTCCCTAGGAGGGTGGGGAGACCCCGAGATGGAATTCCCAGAGCAGCTGTGGCTGCCCCTGGATCCCTGGCAGTGCCCAAGGCCAGGCTGGAGCAGCCTGGGGCAGGGGAAGGTGTCCCTGCCATGGCAGGGGTGGCACTGGAGGATCCTCCAGGATCTTCCCAACCCAGCCCATTCCATGATAAATCGGGAATGTGAAAGATATGGCAAATACAAAGCCCAGCCTGACACACAGAGACTGTGAAAGGGTCACTGGGATGCCAGGAGAGGGAGCTGGGACAACCAAAGTGCTGCAGGGATCAAAGCAGCTCCAGAATTTCAGGTTCACAGGCAACAGAGCAATCAAAATCCAGTTGGGTTCAGCGACTGCCTTGGAAACATCCCAGGAATCTCTGGTTTCAGGCAAGTTGGAAATAAAACAAACTATTCTGCTGGTATTCAGCCTCCGTGTTCAGACAAAACTCAGCAGCCAGGGAGCCTGAACTTGCTGTTTTTGTAGCAGTTTTTCACAGCCCAAGGACGCTGGGTTTCTGGTCAAAGCTGATCCCAGTTTTTGGACTCTGTTGTGATGCAAATTGTCCATCCCAGCTACCGTGCTGGTCATTCCCTGAGGGAGGGGTTGGGATCAGGCTCAGGGCTGGTACTGAGGACACAAACACAGGGATCCCACTGAAGAGAGCAGGGAAATGGGGGGAGTTGGAGCCCAGGGGTGCTGGGAAAGTTCCAGTGCCAGGAACATCCCACGAGGGTGAACCATTCCCTGAGATCCACCCCAACCCCCTGGCAGAGCCCCAGCCGTTCCCTGGGTCCTGCCGCTGCTCCCAGAGGGAAGAGATCAGTGAGGAAGGGCACTTTATTAACAAACCCAGCAGGGTTTGTCTGAGGTCCCAGCCACCGCTTGAATCGCTGCCACTGTCCCTCTCTGTCCCCAGACAGGACTCTGGGAACGCTCCCACTCCACCGCCTTTCCCAGCCCAGAGCTCCGCCCCGAGCTGCTTTAATTAACCGGGGTCGTGTTCAATTCAGGAACAGCCCCGCACCTGCCAGGGCTGCCCCATCCAGCTCCAGCTCATCTTCCTCACATTCCGTGGATCACTGACCCCCTCGGGAGCCGTTCCTGGCCGGACACACCCGGGGACGGGCACAGGGACAGGGACAGGGGTGGTGACGTGTCCAGCCAGTCCAAACAAACGTGGAAATGGTGCTCCCAAGAGGCTCGGAGGAGACACGCCTGGGGAATGTGTGTGGGCAAGGCTGAGGCTGGGATAAATCAGGATAAATCGGGATAAATCGGGATAAATCGGGATAAATCAGGATAAATTGTGCACCTTAGCAAAAGGCTGATGAAGGGAATTCTTGGCTCACATTTCAGGAGTTTTTTTTCCACGGTTTGTCACAGGCACCATCCGCACGTGGAGGGTGGAAAATGTGTATTTTCCATATCTAAATATGTGTTTTCAATATCTGAGACAAATCTGCATTGTTATTACACGGTCCTGCTTTGGAGGAACCCTTAAATCACCTCCAGTGAGAGAGGCTTTAATTCAGCCTCTTTATCCAGCGCCTTTCATCCGTGGAGAACTCTCCTGAGTGGGGTCCAGATCCATCAGGAGGGAGAACTCACACTGGAGGAAGTTGTTTGGAAAAAAACATAAGAGCTATAACAGTTCTGGAAATTCTGAAATGCAACCACCACCCACACATGCACAGATGGACACACACTGAGAACCTCCAATGCAGAGGAAAATCGAGATATTTTAGAAATAGCACTGACATTTAGAATCCCAGAATGGTTTGGGTTGGAAAGACCTTAAATATTATCCTATCCTATCCCCTACCAGGGCAGGGACACCTTCCACTGTCCCAGGTTGTTCCAAGCCCTGTCCAGCCTTGGACACTTCCAGGGATCCAGGGGCATCTTCCCTCGGTGCCTTCAGCAAAAACAGGATTTTGTTTGAACCTGGTAAAAAAGAAGAAATAAGAAGGAGAGATCAGAAAACCCAAGAGTTACAGGTGGACAAAACTGGTGAGACTGAAATCCACTGAGATTCTCCCACTGATGGGGAACAGAGGCCACAGAGAAATTGCTGGCAGATGGAATATGATGTTTCCTGAGTGCCTCATTCCCTACAGCTCCAGAAAGAGTTAAATCCATTCAGGGACTCTTGGAATGGGTTCCACTATTCCCTCAGAAAATGAGACCCAGCCTCACCCCCTGTCCCAGTCATGTTTTCACCTCTAAACTGACTGAAAGATGCCATCAAAAACCACTCCAAAGTTGTTTTCCAAGCTCTCGGCTCAGGGATGTTGAGTTTCTCTTCACTAAGGATGGAAAGAAACTCCACAGAAATTCCTTACTGGCACCACTCCAAATTCAGCCAGATCTGAGCTCGGACATGGAAGGTTGTACCCCCCCCCAAAAATCCCATCTCCAGGAGACTCTAAATTAAACAAATTTCAGGATGCCTCCTGCATGTCCCTGCTGCAAGAGGAACATCTGTTTCCTATGGAGTGGGGAGATCTCCTCTGATTTAATCAGGTTGGGGAGATTAGAAGGATAATGGGAGACATTTGCAAATTCCCAGTTTCCTAAAACTTCTCGTTTTCATTTCAGGAAGCCTGAAGGGAAAGGGTTGAGCGTGTGCTGCAGTAAATGTGGGCTGAACAAAGCTCATTAGGGATCACAGGAAAGAATCATTTGCATACCTCTTATCAGCTGGAACACTCTGCAAAATCCAGGCCTTCCTGACACCATCCTGAGCTTTGATCCACAGCTCCTGCTCCAGGAGAGGTGAGCTCAGATGTCACTGCAAGCCTCAGGTGAGCTCCTGAGACACAGAGGGAACAACCAAAGGTGGGAGACTTGTCCCAGATTTGTGCAACTTCCAGCAGGAAACAGTCACAGATTCCAGCAGGAAATAACCACAGATTACAGCTGGAAACAGTCACAGATTCCAGCAGGAAATAACCACAGATTCCAGCAGGAAACAGTCACAGATTCCAGCAGGAAATAACCACAGATTACAGCTGGAAACAGTCACAACTTCCAGCAGGAAATAACCACAACTT
>JAWWMU010000107.1:975299-985743 GCA_035048155.1 Cinnycerthia olivascens
CCCTGTTTGTTGCCTGTCCCTGTTCCCTGTTTGTTGCCTGTCCCTGTTCCCTGTTTGTTGCCTGTCCCTGTTCCCTGTTTGTTGCCTGTCCCTGTTCCCTGGTTTTTCCCTGGTGTTTCTCCACAGCAGAGGATGCTCCCCTGCATCCCAGCTCTGGATTTTAATTCCCTCCTCCCCGCCCTTCACTCCACTCCTGCACCCATTTCCTTCCTGCATCGTTCACCCCCTTATTTCCCACTGGGAGCCAGGCAGTAAATGTCCCTTTTTTCCCTATTTTGCCAGAGCTGGGGAAGTGCTGGGGGTGAGCTTGTAGCTACAGGTTGCTGCTGCTGGGAGCCTCCTGCCCTGACAGGCAGAGCACAGGGCTCAGCACTCCCTGCCTGCATCCCTGTGCTCCAGCAGGGCAGGAAGGAAGGAGCTCCGTGGCAGGGATGGAGCCCCGCTTGCTCCGGGGATTCGCTTTTGCTCGTCATCACCCCGAGCTGGGAATGGTGGGACGAGCTGTCTGTTAATCCACAAACTGGGAATTACATAAGGGACTGCCCTGCCCTGCTCTCTCACCAAACTCCTGTCTTATTCTTTTGGTTATTTTCCCTTTTATTTTTATTTTTTTTTTTCCCCCTGTTTTCCTGGTGTGGAAAAGGAACAGCCGGGTCTGTGAGGTGTCATTTGAGGTGATGAGATTAATGCCAGAGCCTCGGGCAGGGGGGGACACGGGGGAATCCAGGGACAGGGATGGGTGCTTTGGGGGCTCCTGCAGCAGGCAGAGGGCTGTGGGAACGGGGGGATTTGGGGTTTGAGCAGTTCTTGGGGTTCTGTGTAGGAGTCAGATGTGACAGGGAGAGGGAACGTGGAGTGAAGGGGTAAATTCTATCTTGGACCCGTGGGGATGGGGGGATTTGGGATTTGAGCAGTTTTTCATGGCTCTCTCAGTCCAGGAGGTCACGAGAGCTGTGACAGGAGAGGGGGAGTGTGGGGTGAAGGAGGCTCCTTCTTTGGTTTGTCTCAAGGAAACACTGGAGTGACTTTGGGTGGATTTTGGCTGGACTGAGGGCAGGCTTTGGCCTGTGAAGGGGAAGGGGTGTCCAAGCATGACCTGCTCTGATTTTCTTCCAACCTGGAGCAGCTGGGCCCTGCTGGGGGTTAAAGCTTCAAGTCCTCAATTGCTCCCTTGGCAAAGGGGCCCCACGTTGCCTTTTTGGAATAGCAGCTGCTTATTCCTGCCTGGATCCTGGTGCCTCCCGTGGCTCCCAGGTTGGAAAAGAACCCTCCTGGGAGGGAGCTGCTCCCACAGCCAGCACTGAGCACACTCCCTTTGTGCAGCTTCTTCCCTTTTCCCGTGTAACTCCTGAGACTTTTTAAAGTATTTTGGAGAGCTGTGGCGGGCTCAGCTGTGGCCTGGTGCTGTCCAGGATCTCCCCAAACCAGGGAGTTTTCCCACAGGGAGAGAAGCTGTTGGAGGGGCAGGACTGGGCACCCTTGGGCTCGGCGGGAAGGGTTTGTTTGAGCAGCAGAGCAGGAGTTTCCATGAGTGCTGAGGGCTCTGGGCTGAGCTCAGCTGGACTCAGCTTAGCCTGAGGGTTGAGGGAGGCCCGGGAGCTGCTGGAACAGAGGTGGGTTGGGAGCAGGGATTGAGGGTCTTTGAGCAGCTCTCAGCAGTGTGAGGTTTGTTTTGTCTCAGTGCAGGGAAATTCCTGTGACCCGCTGATGCTGTCAGGACAATTCCAGCACACGGAGTTTGTGCCGTGGGGATGGAGGGGCTGCTCACCCCCAAAGAGCCCCTCACCCTCAGAGCTGGGGTGGGAGACTCCCCTGGCTCCAACCAAGGCACATTCCTGCCGGATTAAATCCGGCCTCTGATGACAAAGGAGAAAATTGGCAAGGAGGGCTGGGTGGAGGAACCAGTTCAGGCTCACCTTGCAACACGAGAGGAGTTTGGTGCTGTCAGGGCTGAGGGTGGCAGCTCGGGGAGGCTCAGCTGCAGATTTGGGATCCTCTGGAGCAGCCCCGGTGTTTGGCCACGTCACCATCGGGGACCACGGCCTGCCTTGGAAACTGAAGTTTCCCAGGAGCTGTGCCACGAAATCCCATCCCAGTTACATCCCAGGGAGCTGTGGAATGTGACATTGGGTCACCCCTCGTCTGCCTGGGCTGTGGAAGTGAATCCTTGCAGAGGGAGCCGTGGCTCTGGGAGCACCTCAGCTTTCCTGGGAGGTGCAGAATCTTCCCCAGCCCTTTGGGGTGAGCCTGTCCTTGGTGACACTTGCCCTCCCACTGGAGCAATCCCACAGCTGGCTTGTCCAGCCTCCTCAGGCAGTTTGGGAAAACCAAGAGGAGCAAGCCCCTTTCTTCCTGGTGGCTCCATAGCAGCGTTCCCAACAATTCCCTGGTGGTGATGAGGAATCCCAGACCTCCAGCCTGACCTGGGTGGTCCCTGCCCCATTGTGGTTCCTGCTTTAATGGGTCTTTATTCCCCATTCAAGTTCCTGGCATGCTCGTGGAGGGTCTGAGGGATGTTCAGATCCAGTGCCCCTCCAGACCTCACTGGGAGCAATTTCTCTCCCTGCCAGGGTTCCCTTGGCAGCAGCTGCAGGATGTGGGATTCTCCTTTCCTGGCTGAGCCTCCGTGCTGTCGAACCCTGGTGTGTCCTGACTCTCCCTGCAGTGCTTCAGGTGCTTCTTCCCTGGGCATAAATGGCTCCTGGAGAGCTTTGGCTCTTCCCTTCCCGAGGGCCTGGAATGCCAGGGGGAATGGCTTCACAATGAGGGCAGGGATAGGTGGGATATTGGGAAGGAATTCCTCCTTGGGAGGGTGGGGAGACCCCGAGATGGAATTCCCAGAGCAGCTGTGGCTGCCCCTGGATCCCTGCAAGTGTCCTGAGACAGTGGAAGGTGTCCCTGCCATGGGATGGAACAGGACAAGCTTCAGGATCCCTCCCAACCCACCCCAGCCTGGGATTCTGGGATTTCAGGGATCTATCCCTGGGATCTGCAGGGTTTGGGGCAGATTTCCTTTCCCTGGGAGCAGCTGCCTGGTGTGGAAGGGCTGTAGGATGGGGTTTGGCTGTGCTGGAGCTCCCTGTGCTGCCCAGGCACATCTTCCTGGAGCAGGGGGAGGAAAAGCTCCAGGTTGGATCTGGCCAGGCTGTTTGGGTCGGGCTGGGACGGGGGGAGGCTCCTGGAACACCTCGGATTTCTTCCACTTCACCTCGAATTTGAGACCTTGACTCATCACAGACTGGTTTGGGTGGAAGGGACCTTAAATCCCACCCAGTGCCACCCCTGCCACGGCAGGGACACCTCCCACTGCCCCAGGTTTCTCCAGCCTGGCCTTGGATGCTTCCAGGGATGGGGCAGCCACAGCTTCTCTGGGAATTCCATTCCAGTCCCTCCCCACCCTCAGAGGGAAGAATTCCTTCCCATATCCCATCTAAACCTACTCTCAGTTAGAATCCCTTCCCCCTTGTCCTGTCACTCCCCATCTCTCTGGGAGCCCCTTTAGGCCCTGGAAGGTCTCCAGAGCCCTTGCAGCATCCCAAGGCCCTGCAGGAACTGGGCTGCTCTGATCTTTGGGAGCACCAGAACAGCCCTGGAGTGGGATTTGGTCAGGGCTGGGATCTGGAGCCTCTTTGGGAACCAGCTGAACCCTCCTGGTGTGGTTCAGTCTCATTCCTCATCCCTCACTTCCCCAATCCAGAGATGTGGTCGCTTTTTCCCTCTTGAGGGGCTGGAGGGGATGGATGCCCACGCTTGGAAAACAGAGCCAGATTGTCCAGAGCAGCCCACAGATATTTGCAGGGCGCTGCTTCTGCTCCCATCTCTCCACTTCAAGAGCTGCATGATCTTGGTCATGTTACCCCAGATGAGATGTCCAGGCAGGACAGAAGAAAGCTGGGATTCACTCTTTGCCATTGATGGCTCCAAAACCAAGCATTTCTTCCCACTGCATCTTTAAAAATGTAGTTCTATTTCAAATAAAAGCGTGCTGAGGGCTGTTTTAATCTTGATTTTTCCCACAGTGTTGACATGCAGGGTCTTCCTCCCAGGAAAATCCATCCAGCTGTTCTCCAGGTCCAAAAATCGGGAGGGTTTGGCCCTGAGGCACTGACAGCACCTCGCTGGTTGGGAGCAGTTGAGTTTCCACGGCTCTGTGGAGCTCTTGGATTTGTGATTTCTCCCAAGCAGGCAGAACAGGGAAGGTTCCCTCCTTCCCTTCCCTTCCTGCCACGTTCCCACCTCCCCTGTCCCGAGGCCTCGGCGGGGTTTGGGGTGGATCCTGGGCAGAGGGAGACCTGCTGGGGCCTGTCCTGGCAGCTCAGGCTCTGCCTCCTGCTCCCCCTGGCCCTGCAGCCGCCTTGTCCCGAGGCCTCTGGGCGTGCAGGGCTGTCCCTGCAGCCGGGACAGGGATGGGGGATCGGGGTGGTCTCTGCCCAAACAGAGGGGAGGGTTTGTGGGGTGTGAGCTGGAACACCCCTGTGTCCACTGCTGGGTGCTGGGATCGTGTTTGGGTGTTGGGCAGCAGGCTCTGGGGTGGTTTTTTTTTTTTGTATAAAGCGTCATTATTTTAATAATTCTTCCCTGGCTGCCCTGCCTCGGTTGTGTGTGTTTGCTCCAATAAATCCCAGAGCAGCTTGGGATCCTCGGGCCCCTTGAGCAGGAGGCTGAGTATCCCAAATTCCAGAATGGTTTGGGCTGGATGGACCTTAAATATCCCTACCATGGGCAGGGCCATCCTCCAGTATCCCAGGCTGCTCCAGCCTGGCCTGGGACACTGCCAGGGATCCAGGGGCAGCCCCAGCTGCTCTGGGAATTCCATCCCAGCCAGGAATTCCTTCCCAATATCCCATCTCAGCCTGCCCTGTCGGTTTGAATCCATTCCCTCTCACCCTGTCCCCTCCACACTCCTGCTCAAAATCCCTCTCCATCCTACAGCATCCACGGGCCACCCCCCAGAGCTCACCTGTTCCCAGGAAATGTTGCTCTGTGGAATTAGGATTCCCTGAAGCTGTTCTGCCGTGGGGAGGGTGATGCTGCTTCTCCCCTCCTGCCCCCAGCAGGTGCCAGGTGTTGCTCAAGTTCTCACCTGTGCTGCTGCAGTGGGTGGCACCTCTGCCTTTGGAAAGAATTTTGGGATCTTTTTCCGGGTTAGAGCACGCAGAGAACCTTGGCTCTTCCTGGTTCCCCAGGTGTGACCCAGCTGCTCTGAGCCCTCCCAAACTGCTCAGTTTCCTCCCAGTTTTAAGGCAAAGAAACGAAGGGAAAAGGAAAAAAATAAGAAAAACCCAAACCAAACCCACGGTGGTTCTCTGTGGAAAACTGGTAATTAAAGAGGTGTTTTGTCAGCACTTTTGGTTGTGATCCCATCTTGATGTGGTCGTCTCATTTGAATGTAAATGTCAAATTCCAGAGCTCCTGGAGGAGAGGGATTGGGTGACATCCTGCTGAGGGAAGCACAAGCTCCGGGGTTTCACTGAGCTCTGGGTGCTGCTCTCGGGCTGGGGAGGGTCTGGGAGAGAGGAGAGAGAAATGGAGTTTAAAAAAAGAAAAGAAAATGGCAGTGGTGAGGTCACAGCTCGGGTGCTGCGTCCTGGTCACTGTGAGAAGGACACGGAGGGGCTGGAGCCGGCCCAGAGGGGGGAATGGAGCTGGGGAGGGTCTGGAAAAATCTGAGGGGGCTCAGGGGGGCCCTTGTGGCTCTGCTCAGCCCCTGCCAGGAGGGGACAGCCAGGAGGGGTCAGGTTCTGCTCCCAGGGGACACAACAGGACAGGAGGGAACGGCCTTGAGTTGTGCCAGGGCAGGCTCAGGTTGGATATTTGGAAACTTTCTCCTTGGGAAGAATGATTGGACATTGGAGGGGCTGCCCAGGGAGGTTTTGGTGTCCCTGGAGGTGGCTCTGGGTGGGCTTTGGGAACAGCTTGGTGATCCTGGAGGGCTTTTCCAACCTCGGTGATTCCATTTTCCTGGTGAGGAGCAGCATCCAGGGGCGATCAGGAACCAGCTGGATGTGGAACATCAGCTCAGGGAGATGCAGAACTTCCCTCACTCCTGTTCAGTACCCAAAAAATGACATTTTTCCTGGCTGGAGTCGGGCTGTGTGTGCTGGGCTGGCTGGTGGAGCTGGAATAGCCACGGCTCCCTTGTGTTGGGATTTTGGGAGAGCTGGGGCTGCACAGGGCTGTCAGTGATGTCCTAAATCCCCTGGAGGGCTCTGCTGTTGCTCCAACCCCTCTTTCCCATGGTCTGTATTTCACCTCAGTGGTTCCCCCTCAGTGTCTTCGAGGGCCATTCCCAAAATCCTCCCCCTCAGCCACTTTTGGGGTGGAATGTGGCACCTCTGAGCCCAGCCTGGGACACACCTGGAGCAGCCAGGCAGGGAGAGAATGGAGCTGCTGGGAAATTGAGGTCAGGAGTTGAGGCTCCCCCTTGGTGGCCCATCCAGACCTTCCCTTGCCAGGGAGGGGCCGAGCTGTGGCTGTGCCAGCGGCTTTTGTCCCTTGTCACCTTCAGGACATTCCCAGGTGGATTTTGCCCGTCCCATCGTGGTGTTGAGCCCTGTTGCTGTGAGCCAGCAGCGGATTCGGGGTGCTTGGAACTCCCTTTGAGTCACCCACCTTAGGAAGAAGACTCAAGGAGTTCCCAAAACCCCAAACCCACGTTTCGGAGCACTCCCACTTCCCGTTGGGAATTCCGAGGCTGCTCAGCCCTTTGGGAAGGGAGTGGGGGTGATGCTTGAAGGACTCAATCTCTGGATGTGGCTGGAGCAGCCAGGCCCTTCCTGGGGGGCTCGGGCTGGCCCCAGGCACTGCGGACACAAAGGCCGTGTTGTGTGCGGGGTGGCCGAGTTGGAGCAGGCTCCAGGCCGGCCCTGGGCAGTCTCATGACCCTGCAGCCATTCCCACAGCGTTGGGATCATTATCCCGGCCCCCGGGCTGGGGGGTGGCCCTGCCTGGGTGCTCTGGGTGCTCCCCCTGCTCCGGGGGGGTGTGGGGGGCACACACGGGATCCCTGCCCGGAGCTTCCAGCCCCGCGTGCAGCTCGGATTCACTGCGGAGGGGGAAAGGCTTTGGAAAACTTTGGAAAACTCTCCCCTGGAGAGGGGAAAACGCCAGTGCTGTTTTTGGGGTGGGCAGGGGTAAGGGATCTGCTTTCATGTGGATGCTGGCCACCATCAGGAGGTGCCCCAGTGGGAATGGGGCAAGCGGGGCTGAGGCAGCAAAGCCTCCCTGGAGTCCCAGCTTGGGATTTTTGGGGATGCTGGCATGGGGTGACCTTGGCCAAGGTCACACCTGAGGCCGGGGCCGAGCGCACGGCAGTGCCACCAACCAGCCCTTTCCTCCCCGATGTAAAAATCCCTGAAATGAGGGTGTAAAGGTCAAAGCCTGGAGCTCAGGGGGTGGCTCTGGAGTTGATCCCGGCTGTCTCAGGAAGCCACCCGGCTTTGGTGGCACATCCAGCTCCCCTGGATCCTCCCTCACCCCCATCCCATTCCTGCCAGGAGCTGCACTCGGGTGTCCTCCTGCTGCTGATGATCCAGGGATTTGCTCCACAGCCTCAGACCTGCCTTTCCTCTGTGTAAAACAGGAAGGTGCCCAAAGTTAAACTTATTTTTCTGGGCTTTCAACAAAACGCTTCAAAAATAAGTAAATATGGAAAACTACTGAGGAGGCCGGGGGTGGGTGGGGGAGGCCGGAGTTGTGCAACCTGGGCTCCTGCTCCGTGCTGGGACCCGGGGCTGGGAGTTGCTTCCTGCATAATTATTCCTGTTCTGGATCCATCCTGACTCATCTGTCCCCCCATGGCGTGGGACAGGCTGCATCCCGCCGTGCCTCAGTTTCCCCATCTGGAAATCAGGAACTTGGATACTCCAGCCTCGGGCCAGGCTGGTTTGCGGTCGGTTTGTGCGTGGATTTCTTGGCTCCTGCTGCTCCCAGTGCTTGGGATGAGGGGAATTACATTGATTTTCCAGCAAAGGCATCGCTGCTTCAAGGAGCGTGTGGATTTGCTGCTTGAGATGGACAAGAGGGAAATGTTATTCCTAATTTTTGGGGTCAGAAGACTGGGATTGTGGGAGAATCCAGGGCTGTTCAGGCCCCAGTGCCCCTTTCCCAGTAAAGAGGATCCCTCTGCATTTTTCCAGCCTTTGGAGTCAAGTGGATCTGTCAGGAGTGACTTTATTTATTTATCTTGTCCCAAACCAACCCTTGGTGTTGGGAAGAGCTGCTGCTTCTTCTGGAAGCCATCCAAGATCCGGGTCTGGTGCTGGCACTTGGTGATCCCGGTGCCCTTTCCTCCCTCAGGTTCCAGGGATCAGCTCTGGTCTGTCAGAGCTGCAGCAGAGCCAGGGATGGTTGAGGATCCCCTCTCCCTGCCCTTCCCAAAGGATTTTCCCTGCCTGCATCTCCCCAGGTATTCTGGCACCTGGCATGAGTGATGTTCCTGGTGTTCCCGGTGATGGCACCACGGTGTTGGCTGCTCCCAGAGAGCTGGGGACGTTCCCAGCAGGAATGGGAGTGGGAAATGATCCCAGAGGGGGCTGGGGATGCACTGGGGAGGCTCAGGCTGCCGTGGCACAGCTGTGCCCGCTCCAGGTGCTGGCTGATCCCAGCTCCCTGCCAAGGCTTGCTGCCCTGGCCTGGATCCGTGCTAATTCAGCTGTTCTCACTTGGGAGCACCTGGGCTCTGCTCCTCCTCCTCCTCCTCCCAGGTAAGCACAGGACGGGCAGGATGCCGGGCAGGAGCACGGGAGAGGCGCGGGGGGGACACGCGTGGCAGGTCTCTGAGGAATTTGGGAATTCTCCCGACGCCCCCGAGCTCCCGACTCACGGCCTTGCCCTCCCCTTCCCCACAGCCTTCAGCGTGGAAGATGGCGGGTGGCGTGGACGGCCCCATAGGGATCCCGTTCCCGGATCACAGCAGCGACATCCTCAGCAGCCTGAACGAGCAGAGGAACAACGGGCTGCTGTGCGACGTGGTCATCCTGGTGGAAGGCCAGGAGTTCCCCACCCACCGCTCCGTCCTGGCGGCGTGCAGCCAGTACTTCAAGAAGCTCTTCACCTCAGGGTTAGTGGTGGACCAGCAGAACGTGTATGAGATAGACTTTGTGAGTGCGGACGCGCTGTCGGCGCTGCTGGAGTTCGCCTACACCGCGACCCTCACCGTCAGCACTTCCAACGTCAACGACATCCTCAACGCCGCCACGCTGCTGGAGATCCCGGCCGTCAGGGATGTCTGCACGGATCTCCTGGAGAGGAAGATTCTGGCCAAAAACGACCAGATGGATACAGTAGATCAAATTGATCAGAGGAACCATCTCAGAGCAAAAGAGTACCTGGAGTTCTTCCAGAGCAACCCCGTGAACGGCCACCAAGGCAGCTTTCCGTGGACCAACCCAGAGTTGAGAGACCTGCAGAGACTGAACTTCCGAGGCCAAGAGGAGGAGGAGGAGTCGAACTGCAACGGCCTGGACTTCTACTCGCAAGCCACCCCAACCGAAAGACCAAAGGCAAGTGACTGTGACCCCGACAGCAACCCGGCCATGTGGCTGGACCGCGAGGACGAGGAGCCGGCCAGCGGCGGGATGTTCTCCCCTTCCCAGAACGGACATTACAGCAGCCGTGGCTTGGCCACCCCGGGAGAAGAGGAAGGGGGCACCCCCAGGGGCCCTCTGGACCCGCAGGAAGCCGGGGACTCGCCCAGCTTCATGCCCACGGGCACGGAGACGGAGGATGACGGCAGGGAGGTGGATGAGCTGGCCGCCAGCGCCCTGCTCCAGCAGATGATCAACTCGGTGGGGCGGCAGCAGCTCGGCGACGACGACCGCAAGGACGAGGACGGGGTCATGGATTATTACTTGAAATATTTCGGCAGTTCCAGCGAGGGCGACGTGTACCCGTCCTGGTCGCAGAAGGTGGAGAAGAAGATCAGGGCGAAAGCATTCCAGAAGTGCCCCATCTGCGAGAAGGTGATCCAGGGCGCCGGGAAGCTGCCGCGCCACATCCGCACCCACACCGGGGAGAAGCCCTACGAGTGCAACATCTGCAACGTCCGATTCACCAGGTACAGAGCACGGGGGCTGTGCACACACACCTGGGGATGTGCACACACCTGGGGATGTGCACACACCTGGGTGATGCACACACCTGGGGATGTGCACACACCTGGGGGAGTCACACACACCTGGGGGAGTCACACACACCTGGGGATGTGCACACACCAGGATGTGCACACACCTGGGGGAGTCACACACACCTGGGGATGTGCACACACCTGGGGATGTGCACACACCTGGGGATGCACACACCTGGGTGATGCACACACCTGGGGATGTGTACACACCTGGGGGAGTCACACACACCTGGGGATGTGCACACACCTGGGGGAGTCACACACACCTGGGGATGTGCACACACCTGGGGGAGTCACACACACCTGGGGATGTGCACA
>JAWWMU010000107.1:1003050-1017990 GCA_035048155.1 Cinnycerthia olivascens
AGACAAACCCCCCCCAGACCCCCTCCCCGCTCCCCCCCGCCCGCCCCGCCCCGGACTCACACGTCCAGCAAAACCTTTAGATTAATTAAGGAATGGTTAATTAACAAGAGGATCAAACTGCACACGGCTTTGGAGATGCAGGGGTGGGTGTCCTGGAGGTGTGCAGGGGAGCTCCCCCGATCCCGGGATCCAGGTGAGGGAGGATCCTGCCTGGCTTAAGACACTTTCTTTACTTCAGGCTCCAGTTCAGGCTCAGGCTCTGAGTGGGGTCGTTTTCCAACCAAAAAGCAGCTCAATGGTTTTTGTTTTGTTTCGTTTGTGTCGTTTTTTGTTTTTGTTTTTTTTTTTTTTTTTTTCTTTTTTTTTCTCTCTCGTTTTAATGAGTAATTTGGAATAGGAAAGTCACAGGAGATGAGTGAGGGAAGGAGATGAGGTGGGAGAGGACCTTCTCCCCCTCCTCCAGTTTAATAAGCACCAGAGTATTCAAGTCTGTCCGTTGGGAATTGCGAGCCGTGGCTGCAGTCAGCAGGCAGAGACTAAACCTTTCTCATAAGAGCAGCGTCGTTTGGGCTGGGGTCCCTCATCATCATCATCCTCCTCCTCATCCTCCTCCTCGTCCTCCTCCGAGGAGGAGCTGTCCAGTGTTAAATCCACAACGTCCGCCGGGGCTTTTCCGTTCTCGCCGGTGCCGTTGGGAGCGGCCAGGAGCCCGTTCACCTCCGAGGAACCTGCCAGGGCAGGAGGGGAAACCACTCAGTGTCCAGCTCCTGCCTGGTCAGGATGGACAAGGGAAGGCTCCAGGGAGAGCTCAGAGCCACTTCCAGAGTCTAAAGGGGCTCCAGGAGAGCTGCAGAGGGACTGAGGACATGGGATGGAGGGACAGGACACAGGGAATGGCTTCCCATGGACAGAGGGGTCATTGGGGAGAAATTCCTCCCTGTGAGGGTGGGCAGGCCCTGGCACAGGCTGCCAGAGCAGCTGTGGCTGCCCCTGGATCCCTGGCAGTGCCCAAGGCCAGGCTGGACAGGGCTTGGAGCACCCTGGGACAGTGGGAGTTGTCCCTGCCCACGGCAGGGGGTGGGACTGGATGATCCTGCAGGTCCCTTCCAAGCCAAGGCATTCCAGAATTCTGTGATTTCCCCCAGGGAGACTCACCTAGAACCAGGATTGGACACTGAGGGCTGCAGCTCCTCTCCTTCTCGGCTCGGATGGGGCACCAGGAGCCATCCGCCAGGTACTCGATCTCATCTGCATCTTCACATTCTGTCAGGATTTTGGACAGGAGCCTGCAGAGGGCACAGGAGGAGCTGTCACACCCCTGGCACTCAGCAGCCTGTGTGCACTGACCCTGCATTTAAAAGGAATCTGGTGCTGGCTCCTGAGCTGAGAGCCCTTGCAGTCACGGATTTTATTCCCCATAAAACCAGTGCAGATCCATCCCAGCCCTTCCTGTCCATGCACCCAAACCATCAACTAGCAGCTTAATTAGCTGCAATTAAAGACAGTTTTGCCTCTTCACCCAGTTTCCCAGGCATTGCTTCCAGACAGGCAGCTGCTGCCCCATCCCATGGGACATTCCCAGTCCTTTAGCAAAAGGTGAGATATCCCCAGGCACTGGGAACTCAGAAATCCAACAAGTAGCACTTCCTTTCCTTCCTAGCTTTATTTCCCAAATCTCTACAACAGCAACATTCCTGCAACAGGAACAGCATGAAACCATGAAAATACACCTGGAATGAGGCCCTGATTCCAGAGAAACTGGGGACTGGCTTTATTCCCTGTGTCCCACCTTTTGCCTGGGGTGTTTATTTGGAAACGCTGCTCTGACAGGCCTCACTCCCTCCTGGACTTGAGCATTTTCCTTCAGGAGGAAGGAGAACTCCTAGTGACAAGACTTCCAAGGTCAGGAAAACTTTGTGGAACCCCAGTGGGAGAGTTTCAGCTTTCCCCAGCTCCTGTAGGAATTGTTCCCACAGCCAATCCCATCACCAGCACAGCAAGCACCAAACTGCTGACAAGGCCCTGAGGATCCCAGACCTGACCAACCACCTCCCTCCCTGCCCGGGAGCCTGCGGCTCTTCCCCGACTCCCAGCACCCAGCTGAGTGCCAGCTTCCCTCTCTCACTTCCAGGGAATCTGGGAAGGACTTCACCCAACAGAACTGGCATCACACCCAGCCCTGAGAGGGACAAAAGTCTGCTGAGCCTTCCCCAGGGACATCCTGCTCCTCCTTGTGCAGGACACGGGCACGGCTGACCCGTGGGGGCTCCACAATCCAGCCCCTCGCAGCTTCCCCTTCATCTCTCCCCTGCCAGAGATCTCCAAGGAACTGGATTTTCCTGTCAGGGTTGGCCAGGGGACAAAGCAAACAGGTTATCTGTGGGGAGGCTGCTCCAGGCTGCCTGGAAAGCCACAGCTCCTGGATCTGCCCAGGGCCCACAGAGGCAGCGACGCTCCAGGAGCCCCCGTTGAGTCTGGAACAGACTGGTCTGCTCACTTCTCTGTGCCAGGGCAGCTGGAAGCACCCCAAAATCACTCCCCACTCTCCCTGCTCTTGAGGGAACCTGCAGTGGAGGCCAACCACACAGCCAGGAGGGTGGAGATCACTTCCCAGCAGGCAGGAACCACGTGTGCTGTTCCAGCAGTCCTTGGCCACGAGGATGTTGGTGGTCCCAGGGCACAGAAGGCTCCCAGAGTTTGGGGGCAACAAAGCTGCTTCCAAACTCACCCCAAAAGCGCTGCACCACAAGCCTGCTCCCTCCCAGCACATCCCCACTTGCTCTAACACACCAAAACACTGAAACCAGAATATTTTGCACCAGCAGAATAAACTTCCAATAGTTTCAAAGCGAACTTCAACCAAGAGCCGCACGCTGCACGCAGTGGGGAAGGGGAAAGGTGCAAAACTCACCCATCAATGATGAGCTGGTCGTAGGGGGCAGGTTTGTCACACACAGGGCACATCCATGTGGGCTTTTTCTCATTCATCTGTAGGTAGAAGACGGCATCAAAGCACTGCAGGTGTGCACAGGTCTCGGCCCGGCACGGCACCGACAGGCGCATCTTCACCAGCTGTGGGACCAGAGAGCAGAGCATCAGCCAGGACACAGGGCAAGGAACCCCCACATCCCCCCAGGGAAAAGCTGCTGGGAGTTTGGGAAGCTGCTCTGGGAGAATGGTTTGGGTTCCTGACAAAACCAGAGCTGGAGCTCCTTGGTCCTGGAGCAAACTGGGAGAGCTGGGGGCTCCAGGGCCTAAAGGGGCTCCAAGACAGGGACTGGGGACAGGGGATGGAGGGACAGGACACAGGGAATGGCTCCCACTGCCACAGGGCAGGGATGGGTGGGATATTGGGAAGGGATTGTTCCCTGGGAGGGGCTGGGATGGAATTCCCAGAGCAGCTGCCCTGGGAGTGCCCAAGGCCAGGTTGGAGCCACCTGGGACAGAGGTTGTGTCCCTGCCCATGGGTGACTTTTATGTCCCTTCCAACCCAAACCATTCCAGAATTCCCTGGACAGGGACTGGGGACAAGGGATGGAGGGACAGGACACAGGGAATGGCTCCCACTGCCAGAGGCAATATTGGGAAGGGATTCCTGCCTGGGAAAGTGGTGCACAGAGTAGCTGGGGCTGCCCCTGAGTCCCTGGAAGTGTCCAAGGCCAAGCTGGAGCAGCCTGGGACGGTGGGAGGTGTCCCTGCCATGGCAGGAGGTGGCACTGGATGGTTTAAAGTCCCCTTCCATCCCAAAGTCCAGTGCCAGGGCAGCCTTGCAGGGACTCACCGGACAGATGAGGGACACTCGGACACCCGTGGTGGCGATTTCACTGTCTGGGTCCAGGCGTAGCTTCTCTTTCACTGCAGCCAGAGCAGAGGACACAACATTGAACCAAACCCAGCCATGCAGCACAGGGGAAGCAGCTCCCCCCAGCCCTGGGGTGGGGATGGATCACTTTCCCTGCCAGGGAGGGAATGAGCACGTGGATTCAGCCCCAGCCTGGGCATGGGGGGGTTTATTTTTATTCCCTCCTGAGCTCTGTGGCAGCTGATGGGGGAAATGTTTCAGCTCAGAGCAAGTCCCCCCCCAAGTGAGCAAACAGTCAAACTGAGAGGGAGAACACATCCCATCCTTTTCCCATCAGGTTATCGAGCCTCCTCTCAGTCCTCCTGTATTCCAGAACATTCCACAGGCACCACAAACAGGCCCAGAGGCACCCAGGCAGGCAGCTCAGAGCAAGGCAGCCATGCAAAACCATCCAGCACAGATCTGGGGAGAATCACACGTTAGGAAAGGAGGAATCCTGCCCCTGCTGCTGCAGCCTGAAAGGAAAACCCAGAGCAGCAAGCAGGGAAATCAAAGAAAGCAGCAGATGGGCAGGACCCACACCAAGGTGCAAAAATCAACAAAAGCAGCTTTGAACTGCTCCCCAAGTCCTGAGGAGGAGCTGCTGCTCCCACTGCTGTCTGCCACTGCCTCTGCCACTTCCATCACCGTTTTTCTTTGGAGCAAGTCAAGCATTTCTTCTGACCTTTTGAGATCATAACAAGATGTCTCCAGACAATGAGGCTACATGCAGCTCTGCAACACCCAGCTTTAATTAGAGAGTGACTTCTCAGATGCGAAATTCCCAGGAGATTACAAGATTTGGGCTTGTTTTCCTCACATTAGGAGCCTTTTCATCCAAGCTTAATTTTTCATGAAGTTCTTTGTAAGAGCCTTCCCTGTGCATCAATTACTGGGAGACATGGGAAGGAGAATTTTCTAGGATGTCCTGATCAGGATTTTGGATCCAAAGCCATAATCTGTTCTCAGGCAATGTTCCTGTATTCACTTCCACAGAATTTTATGCAAAGGAAGATGAGTCAGCACCGAGATGTGACTGAAGCCAAAGGGCAGCTTCAGTGACAGGGGATTATTTGCAGAGCAGACCAGAGTTAGAAAAGCAAAGTTTAGGAGCTCCTCAGGTTGGTCAGTTCTGGATATCCAAACAACTTCCAAGTACAAAAACACAAAGGAGCTGAACTAAGACATTGCTCTTATTTGGTTTTATTTAAAGTCACCAAACACAAGTGACCCCTGCCCGAAATCCAGGTGTCTGCAGGTGGATACACCTGGAATTCACCTTCCCTGTGAACTACAACCCAACTCCAAGACTGCCAGGCTGAGGAAGTTCAGCCTGGAGAAGAGAAGGTGGAGTGGAGACCCCCCAGCAGCACTGCAGTCCCTGAAGGGGCTCCAGGAGAGCTGGAGAGGGGCTCTTCATCAGGAACTCTATGCCAGGATAAGGGCAATGGCTTGGAGAGGGGAAATTGAGGTTAAGATGTGCAGGAGAAATTCCTCCCTGTGAGGGAGGCCCTGGCACAGGGTGCCCAGAGCAGCTGGGGCTGCCCCTGGATCCCTGGCAGTGCCCAAGGCCAGGCTGGAGCACCCTGGGCTCAAGAAAGGTGTCCCTGCCACGGCAGGGGTGGCACTGGGTGGGATTTAAGGTCTTTCCAACTCAAACCATCCTGGGATTCCCTAACAGTTTCTTATCCTCGGGATGGGTTTTCCAGGATCTGGACAGTTTTAAGGAGCATCAGGATCACAGGATCAGTTCTCCCACACAGAACTAGAAAAATTCCACTTCCACTGTCATGAGCTCCAAGTCAGACTCCAGCATGGAAAGGCAATTTCCCCCCTCATTTCCAGTAGTGTTTCACATGTGCCTCACACCAGGAGGATTTACCTGAATGGTTTGTGATAATCATCTCTGGGGACCATCTCTTCTCTGAAGCTCTCAAGGCATATCAAAGTGCTGCTGGTGACATCCCACTGCCACCCCAAGGGTTCCCAGGGACTGGGGCAGCAGGACATTGTCACCAGGATCCCTCGCTCCAGAAATCTCCTTTGGAAATCCCGAGGGGTCAATGCTGCTCACACTGACTCAGGTGAAGGCATGAAGCCCTTCCAGCCACGACACGACCCGGCCCAAATCCTAAATCCAACTACAGAGCTGCCGCAGAGCCACCAGAACCACGGCTTTGGGCTGACCTCCCACGACTCACACACAGCTCAGCGAGTCTGTTCAGATAAAAAGTGGGGTTTACACAGCTGGAGGGAAGCAGAGGTGGGAATGGTGGTGGCTCATTCCCCAGCAGGCTGCACACAGGCCCTTCCTGAGCCACTCACCCAGCGCTTTGCACAGCTCCGGGTGCTTGACGCCGATGGTTTTCAACCTCTGCAGCAGCTCTGCTGAGGTCATCTGCCGCACCAGGTACAGCCCCACCGAGTAGCTCTGGGGAGAGAGAGGGACCAGAGGATGAGGAGGCGGCTCTGCAGGGCACCCTGGGGAGCTGTGGCTGCCCCCTGGGCTCTCACCTTGCCGTAGTTGCCCCAGGTGACCGTGATGCGGTTGGTGGCCGCCGACAGGTACATGAGGTGGGTGAGGTTGATGGGCCTGCAGGGCCTCTTGGGTTCTACCCCGGGTTTGTTTGAGGGGTAGTAGCCCTAGAGCAGCAAGATCAAAAACAGGTATTTAGTTTTTACTCAAGGTACAGCTGTTGATCAGCCCTAACTCTCAGGGATGGTGGGAAGGAGGACAAAGCAAACAAGAGCGAGCCTTTAGACAGAACAGCTCGTTAACAACGTGGCTAATCCATTAAAAAATTCGCTTTAAACAAAGCAATGCATTTCTACAGTCTGGCATTCATCAGGAAAGCAATTTCCTTCCAAATTCCCCAAATTTTCCCCCCCAGATTCCCCAGATTTTGCTCCCTACCCCTGCAGTCCTCACCGGCACGGAGCAGTAGCTGTGGTTCACCTTGACGGCGATGTTGGGAGGGTACTGATCCTCCTGAGGGGAACTGGTGTCTGTGTAGCAGATTCTGGGCAGAAACAACACATCCCATAATATCCCAACACTCTGCACATGCCCAGCTCCCCAGGTCTCATCCCAATCCCAATTCCCATCCTAATCCCCATCCCAATCCAGGTGGGGCTCTGCCGCTTCTGCTTGAGGTTCAAAAGTGGAATTTCAGACACTCCTGTGAAGCCCAGGAACGAAAGGTTCACTGGAAATTCTCTCCGGAGCCATGAAATCCGTGCTGGAACTTGCTGGGTTTTGCTGGAACATTCCCTCCTCCCCTCATGTTTCAAGGAACCCAGCCCAGACTTACCTGAGCACCACCTGAACCGATTTCACACCGGGCTGCAACTCCCTGGTAAAGAAAAAACAGAATATTCAAATTAATTATGTAAAAAAAAAAAATTTAAAAATCCCTACCTGTCACTGTGGTACACGCAAGAACACACACGGACACTCTTTGATGAGAAGGCTAAAAACTATTTATTAAAACATCTGGCTCTAAATGTATAGTATTTGCACACAGACCAGGGATTGGAGGGGAAGGCTGACACCTCTCCCATCCTGTTGGTCAAGACAACTGCCCATCAGTTGTTTCTCACACCAAGAGAAAGTATGTAAACAACTTCATCTTAACAAAAACGTATTTCTAATTATAACACCCCTGTGTGAGAAAGAGCCATGAACTATGAAAAATATCAAGTCAAGAAGTGCATCAGAAAAGCTTGAAAAATCTGGGTGACACCTACCCCCCAAAAAAAATCACCCAAAGCAGCTGCCAGACTCAAGAACTTTAGCTGCTCCCAATATTTTTTAATAAAGAATTACCTCAGAGAACTTTATTTAAATTGTAAAATTCCCCCTGCAAATACCAGTGGTCCTGTAATTATGATTTCTTTTCCTCATGCACCAATCTACAGCTTTTCTCTGGGTTTTTAAAACTGTTCAGCTGCCTTCTGGTGATTTGTGAGAATTTATAAAAACTGGGTTTTAAGGTCAGGTTTACCTGACAGTGTTCAAGACTCTCTGTGTTTAATTATTCAGCTGAAGCTGTTCATGCAAACCAAGGGACTGAATATTAAGGCCCCACTGTGAATATTGCAACCTCCATCAGGGCAATTTCTGACAGGATTTTAACTGGAATCAGGAAAGGAATGGAAGACACAAAAAGGATATTTTACCAGAAGGCAAAATAACCAAGATATTCATCCTCCAGCTCCATATTTTACGATAAAGAGAAATATTTAAAGGTTTTATGTTGAATTTTTGGAGGAATTTTTCTGCATGAAGGGAGCAGGTCGGCCAAGAGGAAACCTCCCCTGGCTGCAGTGCCACCTCTGAGGAGAATCTTTGTTTGGCTCCAAAGTTGCATCTGACAGAGGTCAGGGTAAATCCTAATCCCAGATGTTTCCTCAGGCAGCTCCTGCAGCCTCCTCCCCACCAAGGAAGTTTCCTTTCAGATGCAAACACAGAGTGTGACTCTGCCTTTTCACCCTGGCAGGCAAAGCACAGGCTGCAGACACAGCTCAGCAGAGAATTCAGCTCAGGATGCTTCCATCCCACTTTTCCTGCCCAAATGCTCCAGTCCAGAGGGAGATTAGAGCAGCACGAGTGGAATTTAAGGACCTGGATGGGCTGAATTTGCAGCTCCCACTCCCCTCCAGAGCTCTTTGCTTGACATGTCCTCACACAAATCCTGTTCCCTCGCAGGGAACAAAAACTTCCCCAGGCAGGGAACACGGAGCAATTCTGGAATTATGCAGCTGCATTTTCTTGGACTGTTGATACCCAGTGAGGAGTACCTGGAATTTCTGATCAGCTCCACTTGTCTTGGTGTTAATGCAAAAATGCACGGACTTTCCTGCAGCTTCTCATTATTCTGTGGAACTGAGGAGGGAAGGAAAGGAAAGAGTGTCCATCAAACGGAGAGCAGCAGCTCTGAGGTGATTGTTATGCTCTGTTTATCTCCAAGTCTCGTTTTCTCCCACACCCCAGAATTCCAGTTTTCACCTGTTTTGGTAATTCTGCTTTGATTAGAGCTTTGCTCATTTATTGCTCACTGTTCAGTACAACCAGCACAGGCTTTGATTATTTTCCTCTTTTTTTTTAAAATTATTTTTTGTCCCCTCAAATAATTGCAGAGCCATCAGTTCACCACACCAGTGTGGCCACAGTGACCACAACCTCAAGAAGCCCAAGAGGAGACCTGACCCTGACACAAAAGCCCCAAACCAACCAGGCTGAGCAGGCAGGTTCTGGAAAAGAAAGAAAACAACCCCAGCAATAAAAAAGATTAGCTCAGATGATAAAAAAGCAACACAAAAAGCAGCTGGAGGAGACAAAACACAACTTCCAAAGCCCCTGACCTTGAGGGTGGGACAGCAGCTCACCCTCAGAGAGGCTTAAGGAGAAGCCAGCATTGACTGTGGCCTTTTGCACACTGATAATTTTAAGATCAAGTGCATTTCATGGGGGGAAAATGAAGCTTTGAGACATGGGGAACTTTTGTTGCAACCTTTACCTCAACCCAAACGTGTTTTATTTTCAGTTTTGTGTCTCTAAGCAAAGTTCAGCCCCTGAGCTGCTGAAAGTCACGAGAGGGACACAAAGAGGAAGTGCTAAAACAGCTTTTTTTAAAAATTATTTCGTGAGAATTGGGTGTCTGGCTTTGCCTCTCTTCCATTGCATGGTTATTCAAAGCCAGCAGGATTTCAGAAGGAGGGAAATGTAAGAAAAATGTAAGAAAAGTTTTGTATGAAAAAGAGGAGATGAAGGAAGGACAAAACCTCAGCAGCTCTTGAAGACCTGGTGACAACTTGAGTCACTGCAGGTGCTTCCCTTTGGTGCCATTTCTGCTTTAAAAATGCAAATGGAGCTTGCAAAAACAAATTTTAAAAGTTAGAAAATGAAGATATCTTTCAGGGACTTTTGTTTCATTCCAGCTTCCATCCAAATCTCTCCTGAAAAAAGCAACCAGCAGAAAAGAAAGCATTTCATGAGGTATTTTTAGCAAGTGATGATTGACAAGGACAACAACAAAAAAGTAATTTTAATGTTTCTGATTAAGAAACTGCCCATACACAGAGTCCTGCTGATTGCTGAGCCACACAGAGACAAAGCCAACCTGAGCAGGAAAAGCAAGGACCTGCTCATGGTTTATTTTGCATTTATATCAGCTCACCCTTTATACAAAAAAACTCAACTGCTGCTGGAAAAGGAGCCCAAAATCTGGGTGGGTCCCTGCCCAGGTGTGAGAACTGAAAATCTGCTGGTGCCCAGCTCCTCCAGGCTCCACAAAAAACCTGCCCAGGAGCAGGGAGAAGCAGGCAGGGAGCCCCCAGGGACAGGGCTGGCCCAGGGGAGGTGTCACCTACCAGGGCCAGAGGCTGCATTTAATGAGCCCTGGGCTCTGAGCTCGTGCTGGGGAGGTTTAATGGCAGCCTGGAACAAAATCTGGTAATCCCAGGGAGTGCATGCAGGCTCTTCTGTCTCTGGGTGCTTCCACCTCTTGGAAATTTGTTTTCCTTCAAAATCCCCCACTGGAATTGCTGACTAACAGCCACTGAACAAACCATTCCCCACACAATTATAACGTTTGAGCTTGACTCTGTCACCACTCAGCTGTTTTGTCACAGCATTGATGCCTTCAAATGAAGAAGAAATTCTGTAAAATCTGACTAATTTGTCCTTTCTTTTTTTTGTTTCTGCACAATCGAATTTTTTCTTTTTCCTCCAACCCACAACAAATATCTTTCCAGCAAAAGAAGACTCAAGTTGTAGAATCATTTGGTAGAAAATTCTGACATTACCACACGAATTTATGAGACACTCAGCAGAACACAACTTCTCTGGACACGCTGAATCTGCTACCAGAACATTCTATTTAACACCAGTTAACAATATTCTTTGTTTCTCCAAACTGAAATAATGAAAATTCAGTCTCCACACCCCAGGGAAAAAGCTCTTCTTCCAGTTTTACTGCTTACCTCTCAAAACACACAGCACCACACACAAATAACTGTGACAAGCACAAAAAAAAAATAGTCAAAAATCCAGTCTGAGGTGTTGCCACCCTCTTTTATCCATAGGATGTTTCAGGTCAGGGATTTTTAGTGCTGAAAACCAGAATCAGGGTAGAATATGGCTCCATAAACCAGAGGAACAAAACAAGGTGGGCTTCAAAGTTACATCCCAAAGTGACCACATTGCAGGTCTGAGGAAAATCCCAGGAGCACAGGATTTGGATGGGGAAGGATCATCCCATCCCACAGGCAGGGACATCTTCCACTGTCCCAGGCTGCTCCAACCTGGCCTTGGACACTTCCAGGGCAGCTTCTCCACCCTCCCAAGGAAGAATTGCTCCCCAATATCCCATCAAAATCTCTCCTCCTTTCATTTAAAACCATTTCCCCTTTCCCAGCACTCTCTCTCTCTCTGTGTGAAAAGCCACTCTCCCTCTTTTATCAGCCACCTTTAAGCCCTGGCAAGCCCAGAGATAAATTCTGAGCAGGAGGGGAGAGAGGAGGGCTCTCCCCACCACATCCATCAGCCTCTGTGCTGCACTGCATGTGAATCACTTGCACCCAGGGATGCCCCAGCCAAATTCTCTCTGGGTGTGTTTATCAGAACCTCTGAAACTCTTCAATGTTGCTGAAACAACAATCTGAATGGGTTACAAAGATAAATAGAGAATGAAGGTGCTGAGAGACGGACTACAAAGAATGCAAGCAAAAATAAATAAACACCTGGACTTTGACCAATCACTTTTCCAGAGACCCTTGAGTGAAAGGCACTGAGCAACCAACGAAGCAAAGTGTGAATGTGCAAACAGCAGTCTCAGAAATGCATCATTAGTGTCACAATGCCAGCAATAAATAACTTCTCTAGAACCACATTAGTTCTGTGTCAGGAGTTCCCTTCTTCCCGCACCACTTCACAAACTCCTTTCAAACACTGATTTATTCCTTTTTTTTTAACCAAAAAAGAAACCCCTCACCTAACTCTGTCGGCTTCAACAGCTCGTCCAGGGTGGTGTAAAAGGGCAACTTCACCAAGCGAACCTCGGGCTTGGCCACTTTGGGGGGCAACCTGCCCAGTCCGTTCAGGTATTTGCCGTAGAGGGCCGGGTAGTCGAGGCTGGCGGCGGGCAGGGTCCGGCCCACGGCGCTGCCGCGGTCGTAGGACGAGTGCAGGGGCAGGGCCTCGGCCCGGGGCGGTGCCGCCGCCGGCGCCGGCGCCACCTCCGAGCCCTTCTTGTTGTAGCGAGTCTCGTAGAGCTCCTTGATCTTCTTGAACACCTCGGGGCTGCAGTCAAACTGGACCAGCTGCAAAGCTCGGGTCACTAGTTCGTGTTTTAGTCCGCTTTTACTCCTGCCAACAAAACCCAGCAACATCTGAAGATCTGAGACTCGGAAACTCATCACCATGTTCTGGGGGATAAAAAATTAAAAGATGTTCTCATAGTTATAAAAGGCAAAGGTTTCAGTTCTCACTTTATAACTACAAGGCAAGATATTAGAAATTTCCCCTCAAAGAAAGACCCCCAGATCTGTCCAAGCCCAGTGCTGTCACCTGATTTTGGTTCCCGTTTCTGGTTTGAGCAGCACAAACACAGAGATCACCCACTGAAATATCACCTCAATGACAAAACCACCAGCACAGCCATCAAATGACTCAAAAATCACTCTGACAGATGCTAAGCATCCTCAAGACAGCTCAGCTGGAAGCAGGAGCCACCTCAAGGACCTAAACCAAGAGGCCTCACTTGTGAAAGAGCTCCTGAACTCCTTCAACAGCCTGAGGCATCCCAAATTCCCAGAGAAACGTGGAAAACTTCATCCCAAATTCCCAGAGAAATGTGGAAAACATCCCAAACGGGGTCAGGGCAAGGCACAGGAGGAAAATCAGCGTGAGCTGGGGGAGGCTGAGGTGAACTGGGGTCACCAGTGGTGGATTTGTGGATGGGAGACCCCCCAGAATCCCCTCTACATCCACAGGAGCTTTAAAAAAACCCCATATTTTAGAGTGTGGAAGGATATTCGGATTATTAAAGAGCAGTGTGTTCCCAGGAGAACAATGCCAAGCGAGCCCAGCCAGGAGCTGCCTTGGTGGCACACTGGAATTATCAATTTCAGTGTCTGATAAGCAGCAAAATCAGCTCAGTCTTCCAAAATTCCCTCTCTGTGGCAATTCAGCAGAGGCAGCTCCTCATCAGAAACCAGGAATTCTTCCTGTTAAACCCACAGCTCCAGGCTGGCATTTCAGTTCCCTAAACACCAAACAGTCTTAAAATTGCAAAAAAAGCAGCTTATAAAGTACATGGGTTGGAAAATTCGAGTTGCCCTGGAAATAAACTTGGTAGATATCCACATATATCCACTCCACATCCTTCCTGGTTTGTGGGGAATATGGGAATTCAAGAAGAAACTCCAGGAAAAAAAAATCCAACAGACCTTTCCCAGCCTCTACCCTACTCTTGAATTAATAATTAAAAAGAAAGCATAAAAGATAATCTAACAATCTTATCATTTCATTGAACAACCCAGCTACAGATTTTTTTTTTTTTTTTAAATTAAGAAAGCTACAACTGTTTCCAGAAACATTTCACAGCCACTTTTGGATGTGTGGGAATTAGATGAGACAGAAAATGCCATTTGATTTTCTCCTTTTCCCTTACATATGTCATTTAATCTGAAACCCCAAAAGCTGTTATGTCACTGTCTGTAGTGAGAACTTCTGGGAGTCGTGATGAGTCCCAAAATATCTCTGATGAAGGGAAAAAAAAGACTGATGACTAAAGAGGAGAGAAAAGATATTTAATTGCCACAAAGTCAGGATTTCAGAGCTCCAGATTCATGGTGCTGCTCCACCAGATACAACCTGTGAAATCCTGGAGAAATTTACTTTGTGCCTCAGTTTTCTTCAACTAAAAAACAGAACCAGGATCATTAAGGTTGGGAAAGACCTCCAAGATCATCAAGCCTGATCAAATCCCACCAGGATCATTAAACTGTGTTAGGAAATGGAGAGAGTGCTGCTCTCCCCGAGGGGGTTGAGGATAAAAGGTGAATTTGGAAAGATAAATTTATCAGGACACAGCAGCAGGAGGCACCAGGGCATCCCAGGAGCACCGGAGCCAGGAATTCCTCCTGTGGGATTTGCTCCTAGAGCTCTTCACCCAGGACTCTGGGGGAGCCCAGAGTTTCCATTCTGGAGGAACGAAGGCCCAGCAGGATGAGGAGATTTGAGCAGCAGCAGCAGCACAACAAACCCCGCACAAAGCAAAGCGAGGGCTGTGCGAGCAGGGAGAGCACGGGCACTGCCGGGATTCCCGACATTCCAGGCTCTTCCTCCTCTCAGGAACCCTCGTGTGGGACGGCTCAGGCCCCACCGAACACCCTTGGGGCGGCCACGATGCCTGGGGAGCGCATCCCCCCCTCTGGAATTGCAAGGGGAGGGCAGAGCCCCCCCCAAAAAACCTCTCCCGTTGGGATTCCTGCGGCCAGCCAGCCCCATCCCTGGCGAGAAGCTGCTCCTACGGGCGGGGAGCGCTTCCCAGGGAACATTTCCTTGGGAACATTTCCTTGGGAACACTTCCAGGGGACGCTTCCCGGCCGCTGCCGTTGCTCCTAAACCGCCCTCAGCACCGGCAGCCACAGAACCGGCATCCCCAGGGGAACGGCAGAACCTCCCCCGGGGCCGAAACCGCCTCGGAAACACAACCCCGAGCACGGCTTTGCTTCAGCCCGTGGCACAGGGGCCCTGCGGCCGCCCCTGCCCCGGCAGTGCCCGGTCCCGGCGGCTCCGCGCCCCCCGCTCCGCAGCGAGCCGGTCCAGCCCCTGGCCGGGCAGCGGCACCGGCAGCAGCACCAGCGATCCGTAACGCCGGCAATCAGCGGGGGAGGCCCGCAGCACCGCGGCCCGCTCCGGTTCGGCCCCGGGAGGTCCGGCGGGGGCTGCGGCCCTGAGGCCGGGGCGGGGCAGTCTCTGAGGTAAAAATGAGAGAGTCCGGCCCCGGAGCGCCGCCCGCGCGGCTCGCAGCGCCGCCTCCCGCCGTCCCCCCCAGCGCCGGGAGCCGCCCGGTGTCCGCCGAGCCCCGCGG
>JAWWMU010000107.1:1031393-1048740 GCA_035048155.1 Cinnycerthia olivascens
GTCGGGGTGGCTCTGTCGGGGGTCGGGCTGGCTGTCCCGGGGGTCGGGGTGGCTCTGTCGGGGGTCGGGGTGGCTCTCCCGGGGGTCGGGGTGGCTGTGCCGGGGGTCAGGGTGGCTCTGTCGGGGGTCGGGGTGGCTCTGTCGGGGGTCGGGCTGGCTGTGCCGGGGGTCGGGGTGGCTCTGTCGGGGGTCGGGCTGGCTGTCCCGGGGGTCGGGGTGGCTGTGCCGGGGGTCGGGGTCAGCTCCTGGGACACAGCCCCCCCTTTTCTCCCGGTGCCACAGGTGCTGATCCCCGGCTGCTCGCCGCTCCTGACACCCAGCGCTGGCAGCAGCGGGGCGGCTCCCGCTGCAGAGGGCCCCGCAGCCATGTCCACCTTCCGCCAGGAGAGCGTGGAGGATTTCTATGAGATGGGAGAGGAGCTGGGCAGGTGAGGGACATCCCGCTGCCTTCTGGGGGGGCTGCCATGGCTGCACCCCCTGCCTGGAGCGTCCCTGTGATGTCCCTGCGTCCCCTCTGTAGGCATCAGCGCCAGGGGCTGTGCAGAGTCTGGCAGATAGAGATTAATTAACAGTGTTAATTAACGTTGCTGCCCGGTGGAGCTGCCGTCCAGCTCGGTCCGGGGCTGGCGGCTTCCGGCCCTCCTGGCCCAGCGCCTGTGGGAGGGACCCTGCGTGACTCAGAGCCTGCGGATGGGATTTAATCGGGCCGGAATGCAGAGTGGGGAAAGCTGCCTCGGGAGCCCCATGCCTTGTATGTAAATACATAAATGTAAAAAATATAAAATCTGAAACTTAAAGGCATCACCCTCACCCCACAGCGGCCAGTTTGCCATCCTGTGGAAGTGCCGTGAGCGAGCTTAGTTGCCCTCAATATAAAACCCAAAGTTACCCATCAAAACAGCACAGAATGTAAAAAATATAAAATCTGAAATTTAAAGGCATCACCCTCACCCTGCAGCGGCCAGTTTGCCATTGTGTGGAAGTGCTAGGAGCGAGCTTATTAACATTTAACATGAAACTCAAAACTACCCCCCAAAACGGCACAGAATAAAAACTATAAAATCTGAAATTTAGAGGCATCCCCCTCACCCTACAGTGGCCAGTTCACCATTGTCTGGAAGTGCTGTGAGCGAGGTTAGTAACACTTAACATGAAACCCAAAACAGCACAGAATGAAAACCATAAAAGCTGAAACTTAAAGGCATCCCCCTCACCCTGCAGCGGCCAGTTCATCATCGTGTGGAAGTGCCGTGAGCGAGGTTATTAACATTTAACATGAAAACCAAAACTATCCCCCAAAACGGCACAGAGTATAAAATGTAAAAGCTGAAATTTAAAAGCATCCCCCTCACCCTGCAGCGGCCAGTTCGCCATCGTGAGGAAGTGCCGGGAGAGGAAGACGGGCCTGGAGTACGCGGCCAAATTCATCAAGAAGCGGCGGCTCTCGTCCAGCCGCAGGGGCGTGAGCCGCGAGGAGATCGAGCGCGAGGTGGACATCCTGCGCGAGATCCAGCACCCCAACATCATCACCCTGCACGACATCTTCGAGAACAAGACCGACGTGGTGCTCATCCTCGAGCTCGTGTCCGGAGGGGAGCTCTTCGATTTCCTGGCCGAGAAGGAATCGCTGACGGAGGAGGAGGCCACGCAGTTCCTCAAGCAGATCCTGGATGGGGTGCACTACCTGCACTCCAAACACATCGCCCACTTCGACTTGAAGGTGAGCTCTGGGAGCTGCAGGTACCCCCTGTTCAGCTCTGGGAGCTGCAGGTACCCCCTGTTCAGCACTGGGAGTAGGGATCAGTCCTCAGGTGGGGTCTGGGAGCAGAGATCAACTCCCAGGTGGGATCTGGGAGCTGCAGGCAGCCCCTGTTCAGCTCTGGGAGCTGCAGACACCCCCCGTTCAGCTCTGGGAGTAGGGATCAGTCCTCAGGTGGGGTCTGGGAGCAGAGATCAACCCTCAGGTGGGGTCTGGGAGCAGGGATCAACTCCCAGGTGGGATCTGGGAGCTGCAGGCACCCCCTGTTCAGCTCTGGGAGCTGCAGGCACCCCCTGTTCAGCACTGGGAGCTGCAGGTACCCCCTGTTCAGCTCTGGGAGCTGCAGGCACCCCCTGTTCAGCTCTGGGAGCTGCAGGCACCCCCTGTTCAGCTCTGGGAGCAGGAATCAGCCCTCAGGTGGGGTTTGGGAGCAGGGATCAGCTCCCAGGTGAGGTCTGGGAGCTGCAGGCACCCCGTGTTCAGCACTGGGAGCTGCTGGCACCCCGTGTTCAGCACTGGGAGCAGGAATCAGCTTTCAGGTGGGATCTGGAAATCAGCACTGAGGAGTGGGGGTCAGTGCAGTCCTGCAGTGCAGTGGGGCTGGTGTTTGGGGTCTCTCCCAGCTTGAGGCACATCCTCTCCTCTGGTGTTTGGGGTCTCTCCCAACTTGAGGCACTCATGCTCTCCTCTGGAATGAGGAGCCCAGGACAGCTCCCTCAGGCTGGTGTGCAGGCACAGAGGCAGCTCCTCTCCCCCCACAGCCAGAGAACATCATGCTGCTGGACAAGAACGTGCCAAACCCTCGCATCAAACTCATCGACTTCGGGATCGCCCACAAGATCGAGGCTGGGAATGAGTTCAAGAATATCTTTGGGACCCCTGAGTTTGTAGGTGAGCGTTCCTGGGGGCTCCTCAGGCTGCTGAAAGCTTTGGATTAATCCTGGAGAGACACCCCCAGCACCCCGGTGCTGCTGCCAGGATGTGTCCATGGGGCCAGGCTTCCTTCCCCCACAATAAACCAAATTTGTCCCCTTTCCTCCTAAAGCCCCAGAAATTGTGAACTACGAACCCCTGGGGCTGGAGGCCGACATGTGGTGAGTGATTCCCCTCCTGAGCCCCTCCTGTGGCTCCAGCAGCCAATCCCCTCGTGCTGCTGGATCTCCAAAAGCTCTGTGTGACTTCAGCCTCCTCTCCCTCTCTCTCTCCCAGGAGCATCGGGGTCATCACCTACATCCTGTGAGTATGAGGCAGCTCTGGAGGGGACAGGGCTGCAGGATGAGCCCCCCACCTCGGCCTGGAGCCTTTCTGGGGTGTCCCAACCCTCTCTCTCCTCAGGCTGAGCGGAGCCTCCCCGTTCCTGGGGGAGACAAAGCAGGAGACACTGACCAACATCTCTGCTGTCAACTACGACTTCGATGAGGAATATTTCAGCAACACCAGCGAGCTGGCCAAGGACTTCATCCGCCGCCTGCTCGTCAAGGACCCCAAGTGAGGGACGGGGAGCAGAGCTGGGGGCTCCTCTGGGAGAGGGGACAGTCCCCCCCTGCCCACCCTGCTGTGTACAGGCAGCTCCCTTTGCTGCCTGCACCAACGTGGGGTGAATTCTGGGATCCCTCTGAGGGTGCAGGAGTGGGGGGGTTTGATCTGGGCCCCCAGGGCTCAGGGTTTGGGAAGGAGCAGTGGGGTTGGGATCTGCTCCCCGTGTTTCTCTTGGGAGGCAGTTTGAGGAGTTGGGGGCTGGATGCAGCTCCTGCCTGGGGAGATCCCTGAGTGCAGGAGTTTGTCCAGGCTCAGCCAGACCCCAAAGGTGATCACAGGATCCAAGCTGCTTTTCCAGGGCTTTAACAGGGAACGAGGAGCAAAGCCTCTGCCCTGATCCCAGCCTTGCTGTGTTTGCAGGAAGCGAATGACCATCGCTCAGAGCCTGGAGCACCCTTGGATTAAGGTGAGAAGTTAAAGGATGGGCACTTTCTGGGTGTCTGACCCCCCGAGGCTGGGGCTCTGCTGCTCCCCCACCCCTGTGGGGGCTGGTTTGGTGCCTCTGCCTGTGGGTGGGTGCTGCAGCCACAGCTGTCCCTGCCACAGGTGATCAAGAGGAGGAACGTCCGCAACGAGGACAGCTGCAAGAAGCCCGAGCGGCGCCGGCTGAAGACCACGCGCCTCAAGGAGTACACGATCAAATCCCACTCCAGCATGCCCCCCAACAACACCTACATCAACTTCGAGCGCTTCTCCAAGGTCATGGAGGAGGTGGCTGCGGCCGAGGAGAGCCTCCGAGAGCTGGAGAGGAACAAGAAATCCTTCCAGGAGGACATCGAGGCGCTGCTGTCCATCTACGAGGAGAAGGAGTCGTGGTACAAAGAGGAGAACGAGAGCATCAGCCAGGACCTGCGGCAGATCCGGCAGGAGCTGCAGAAGACGGAGGCGCTGAAGAAGCAGGCGCAGGAGGAGACCAAGAGCGTGGGGCAGGCGGCCAACGGGCTCAGGCGGCGCTACCGCAAGCTGGAGAACCACTACGAGGCGCTGGCCAAGCAGGTGGCCTCGGAGGTGAAGTTTGTGCAGGAGCTGGTGTGGTCCATCGAGAGGGAGAAGCTGCAGAGCAGCGAGGGCGACGGCAGCATCCGCTGACCCTGCCCGGTCCCCCTGCTCGCCCCCGGGCGCTGTCCCCGTGTGCAGGGGGTGCCTCCCTGGAGCTCCCAGCTCGGGGGGGCCGGGGCTGTGCCACCCCGGGGTTTGGCTTCCTGCGTTCAGCTCCTGCCTGGTTTGTGTCCCTGTTTGTCCCCAGCCCACCCTGGGGCCCTGAGCTGCCCCAGGGGGGCTTGGTGGGCAGAGCCCCTCTCTACACTACAGCAGCCACGCGTGGGCTGGGAGCAAGGACTGATCCCTGTGTGGCCTCGCACTCTGCAGCCCCCCGGGTGCCCCTGTGCCCCCATTCCCCACTGGGTGCTGCACCCCTTGTCCCCCTGTCCCAGCCCTGGCTCCCCTTTTCCCAGAATAAAGGTTTCTGTGTAGTGGGGCAGCTCCCTCAGCTCCTGTGGTGGGAGAGGGGTTGGGAGGGGGATAAGGATGCTCCCACCCCAGAGGGATTTCCTTAATTTGGGGGAGAAATGCTTTTATTTCCTTATGAGACCCAGCGCTGGTGGGTGAGCTCTCTGTGGGTGTGGAGGGAGGTTCAGGGATGGTTTGTGGGGTGTTCCCAGCCCCCTTTACCTGATGTCCCTCACTCCTGGGAACAGGGGGAGCCGGATCCCAGAACACCACATTCCAGAGAACACTGAGCAGGGAGCAGGCTTCCCCTGGGAGCACCCAGGGCCAAGACCCAGCTGAACCTGATGCTGGGAATCACCAGCCAAACCCCAGAGCGCAGCAGGCGCGGCCCCTGGCTGTCCGGGGTGGGGTCACCTCCAGCTCAGCTCCGGGCCCAGGAGATTTGCTCCGTTTGGGATTTATTTGTGGCTCGGCTGTGGCTCCTGGGGATCAGAGGGGCCGTGCCCCACGTCCCTGGCCCTGCTGACGTTCCAGCAGGTGTAGGTTTCATCCCCATCCGTGGGACACGTGGGCCTGCTGATAATTTAATCCGCCCTGGTGTTCCCTGCCAAGGCACTTGGCTCCCACGGGAGGTGGCGTGACTGGGGCTGTCCCAGTGTCCAGCACAGCCACAAGCTCTGGGGGGGCACCCCCAGGGGACACCCGGGGCCCTGGAGCCCTCAGCGTGCCCTGGGGAGGCTTTGGGGTGCAGATTTGGGCAGAGGCAGTGGATGAAAGGATGTATGGAAATCCTATAGCCCCGGCTGTTCACAAGCCGGGCAAAGTTCAGAGTGAAAAACCTTCCCGGATTCTTTTCGTGCCGAGGGTTTGGGTTTCACCCTCCCAAAAGGCTCTTGGGAGTCACTGGTCATTCACCCTGGAGCAGCAGGGGAATCTCACCCACGTGGATGCACGAAATGACACCAGAATAGCCCTAAAAAAGCAGAATTTGGGGGGTGATTCATGATTCCCTGAGTCTAGGAACTCGTGCTGGGCACGAACAGGACGCGCTGCCCCGGGGGGATTCCGGTGCTGTGACGTTACCAGGATGTTCTGCTGGAGCTGCCACCACCCCGTGTGGACAGAGACACCAAAACGCCTTTTTTAGGCTCCAATTTCTGCTTCCCGGAGTTTGGCAGGAGGTGGGACCGAGGCCTTTTCCCTTATAAGTCTTCACAAACCCCAGACACTTTAGCACAGCTGAAACCAAGCCGGGAAGGCACAGGGGAACCCAGGGCTGCATCCCCTGGGATCTGCTCCTGCCAGGGAATGCCCCCTGTGGGAACCAGGGTGTCCCTGCCCCTGGCACGGTGACATCAGAGTGGGCTGGGGGTCCCAGGAAATCTCCCTTGTGTAGCCCAGGGGTGCCGGAGCTCTTTGTGGCATCCCTGCTCAGGACAAGAGGGAAATGATCCGAGTGAGACGAGGACAAGGAGGTGGATGAGGCTCCCCTCTGGCTGCTGACAGCCCCCCCTCGCTGGGTTTTGGGGTGACTCCTCATTAATGGGTGGCAGCTGCTTTTCCAGAGCCCCAAAATCTTGGGAAGGGACCCCCCAGCCAAGTTATTTCATTTTGTAGGGACAGGCACCGTTCAGGGGTGGCACTCCCTTCTCTCGTGCTGAAATTGGGATGGGGTTTCAGCTGTAATGCCTGAAATGCTTCCTAGGGAAGCGGAGTTTTCATTTCTCATTCCCTGAGAAATCCCCCCCCAGTTCACCTCAAGGATTTAAATTCACAAACTGAGCCGTGCCCACCTGGCTGGGTGCACCCAAACCCACCCAGTGACACCTGGAAGGAGCTTTGAGGCCACCCAGGGCTGGAATTTCAAACACCCAGGAAAAAGGGGCTGCTGTTGTGTTTTGGATGAGCTTCATACCCATTTTTATTGCAACAAAGCTGAGTGATGGACTAAATCAGGACTTCAGAAGGAGACTGAAGTGGATTTTTACTGAACTGATGATGTTACAAACAAGCCTTGCCTGAAGCCTTCCTGTCTGCAGGAGCTCTCTCATTTTCCCAGCACAGCTCTGCTACAAAAATGCTCTTTCCAACTTCTCTGTAAGCCAGTGGAATATAAAATAATTACAAAACAAAACAAAAAAACCCCACGGAGGCAATCCTGTCCATGTGGTGGGAATAAGTTATCCTCAGTTTCCAATTATATACAGAATGGATTTGCCAAAGGGCAGTGGGAGAGGAGTTCACACAAACAATCCCATTCCCACTCCCAAGGATTATTTACATCGCGCTGTACACGGAGCTCTGGATCTTCCCAGACCCTGGAAAAAGCAGGAAGGGAAAAAGGGTGAGATCCAGGCTGTTCCCAGCACAGCCCCTCCTGTTCAGCCCTCTGGATTTTAGTTACCTATGAGCAGTTTAAGAGCTTGTTGTGAATATCTTCAAAGACTTGGTTGTAGAGTTCATCCCTCGACTTCAGGCCGTCTAAATAAACTGGGAGAAAAAAGGGGGGAGTTAGGCTGGGGCTCCCCATCAGAACAAGATTTTGGGAGATTAGTTTTAAAATATTTCATATTTTACTGACCCAAAGGACAACTTGTTTTTCTATTGGAAAAACAGAACCACGGTGAAAACACAAATCCTTATTCTGTTAAAAATGCCTTATTTTTCTTTTAAATGTTTTATCCCCTCTAAGTCCTTAAGAGTACAAAGCAAAGGCAATAAGTTCTTAGCTCTAAAACTCCCTGTATTTATCCAAAGTAGGCCAGGATTACAACTTGGGAGTAAAAATAGCACCCTGCATCATCACAGTGGAAGTTTCCTCGAATGAAATCACCCAGTTCCTTAAATCCCAAGTGCAAGGCTGAAGGATTTGTGTTTGGGGCAGACTTACCCACATCCACCCCAGAGTCCTCCATCTCCTTCCTGTGTTTGAGGTACTTGGGCCACACGTGGCCATCGAAGAGGCCCGGAGGGTCAGGGACGGTGTAGCTCCGTGTGCTGGGAACAACAGCATGGGAAAGGGATGTCAGGAGGGCCTGGGGATCAGGCTGGGTATTGGGAAAAGGAAAATGGAAAAGGATTTTTCCATGAAGAAAAGGGATTGTAAAGGATTGGCACAGGCTGCCCAGGGTGGTGCTGGGGTCCCTGGCCCTGTGTTGGCTCCTGGGGAGGTGGGTGATGGCTGGACTGGGGTCTCAGATCTTCTCCAAACCCAAGCTCACCACATCAAACTCCCTTCCTCCACCCCTCAAATTTCCCACTCTAACCCAGTTCATGACACCAGCACATCCCAGAAACTGTGAACTTCCAGCCCTGGAAGTGCCCGAGGCCAGGCTGGAGCAGCCTGGGGATGGGGAAGGTGTGGGGTGAGGGACCTGTAAGGTCCTTCCAACCCCAGCCACTCCATGATTCCATGACTCAGGGCAACGTGAAGGCCCAGAGGGAAGGACTGGAATGTTCTGCAGAGCCAGGAATGCTCTCACCTCCTCCTCCTCTTGCACTCGTCGTAGGGCACCGCCAGGTAATAGCGAAGGTCGAACAGCTCCACCAGAGGTCTGGGGAGGGGACAAGGACAGAAGGAGGAGATGTCACTTTTACTGCCAGGAAAAAGCATGAAATCACCCCAGGCACCACAAAGATCCCTCTGCCTCTACAGGATTTGTGTCTGTTAAAGACAACTCAAGGGTTTCCCTCACAGGTTTGTTAACTCAAAACCAGGGAAAACTTTCTGAAGGACAGAGTGGCCCAAGCAGGGACTTTTCCCACCCAAACAGCTGCTGCTGGTCCTGAGGGGGTCAGAGGGGATCCTGTGGAGGATCAGGCACTGGGCTGGGAACCCTGGCTCGTTCCAAAATCAGTTTGCAGCAAAATCTGGGACAGGGTAACTCCTCAGCTCGTGTTCATAGAAGTGCCCAAGGCCAGGCTGGACAGGGCTTGGAGCTGGATGGGCTTTAAGGTCCCTTCCAAACCATTCTGTGATTCCATGTTACTCCAAAAAAATCCAGGGATTGGATTCTCTGCCACAGCTTGCTCCTCTGACTAAGCTCAGTGTTAAACAAGCATGAGAGAGAGCAGTTCCTAAATTCCAGGAGAAATTCCAGGCACTGAAAGGATTTTTGCCTTGCTCTCACCAAGGTGGGGGGATGAGGGAAAGCCTGCACCCCTCTGCCAGCAAAAATCCTGCTCTGAAACCCCCCTGGAGTTCAAGGCTGTGCCCTTAATCAGAACCTTAAATTCACCTCCCTTCCACATTTAGGAGTTAATTTTACATCTTACAGCAGAAAACCCTCCGGGGTGAGAATTCAGAACAAGACAGGGAGGGGAAATTAGTAAAAAGGAGTTTTCAGCTCTGGCACGAGGGGTTTAAGAATCTCCCCTGGCAAACCACAAAGAATTCTCCAAACCTTACTTGTAATTATAAAGCAGGAAGCCTTCAATGACCAATATATGGATATCTTGGGAGCTTGGCTCTCTAGAGCCAGGTGTGACATTCACCCCGTGCGAACGGGCAAACTTCACTGGGTTCTCAATCCAGGCCCGCACTGTGCTCACCATTGCCTCCATATCCAAGGAATCCAACACTAGTCAGGAGAAAGGGGGTGGGTGGGAAAAAGGGACACCATCAAACACCATCAAACACCACGGGCTCGGCAGTATAAAATTGATTTGGCTCGGTAAAGTTACAATTACGGAAATTTACTGTTAAAAGCTTTTAATAACGAAAAAGAAATACTTAAGAAAAGAATATACATTACTGCATCCTATAGGGAACACTGCTCTTACCATCCCATTGTTTAAAGCCGTCTTCCCCGACTTCTATTTGATCTTGTGGCTGAAATATAGTGAGCAATAAAACATTGCTGCAACCTCAGCGGGACCAGTTCCCTCCGATGCCATCAGCATCTGCCACTACTGCAACACACAACCCCCCCCTGGGGCTGCAGGAACAGTCACAGTCCCACATCTCCCCAACCCCAAGACTCTGGAAAGTTCCCTTGGCTCGCCTCAAACCACCTCGGATAAGGATTTTTATGTTAATCACTTGATACGTTGTTTGTTAGTTGGTAAAGTGCTACAGGGCATTGTTGTAAGAATTTACAGTGCAAATGCGGTTAAATAAGTGCTAGAATGTGTGTTTTTTAAAAACAATTGGTGTTTGAAGTCCTCTAATAAAAATGCAGGTGGGCATAGCAGCACTTTGGTTCCTCAGTTACTGCTCTCCTCGTGCTGGCATTCAGTCAAAAGAGAAGTCACAGATTTTTATGGAAAATCAAACAGAATTCCTCCCCCCAAGGGATCAAATCTTTGCAGGACAGACTGAGCACACGATGCTGGGGCTGGAGCATTTCAGGTTTTGGGGATGACCCACAACTGCTCCAATTCCATTCCTGCATCTCTTGGACCTCCACATGTGGTGAGGTCCAGGGATGTCATCATTCCCATGGAACGGTGCAGGGTTTAGGAACATTCTACACTCCCAGGCAGGAGGCAGGGAAGGTTTTCTGAATTAATCTCTGCAATGTTTTAATTGGGTTCTGATGCAGGTCTATCAAAGCTGCCCCATAAAACCCCCTTTCTGCATTTAAACCAACACAGAGGTGCTTAAATCCTGAAGTATCATTTAGCAGTCTCATTCTTAGTTTAATAAAATAAGTTGGGAAATCCCAATATGGAGAAAATCATTCACGCAGAGCGCAGTAAATAACCTCTGCCTGAAATCAGTACTAAATTTAAATCTGTTGTTAACACTTAAAGGTGGTTTTGCTGTGACTGCTCTGAGCTGGGTCATGCCAGGCTCCTGTGGCATTTGTAAAGGTCAGGAACTCCCCACCTGTCCAGTCATTTAAAAATTAAATATATATATAAAAAAACCCCACAAAACCAGAAAGCTTGTGGCTCCCAAGCTGTCAAAACTCACTTGCCCTGCATGTACAATTAACGCTGCAAGGAAGAGGGGATTCCACGTACCTTGAAGAAATCATCCTGATGGACCACGCAGCAGTTGGGGAGTGCCTTGATGAGCCTGTTGGTCAAGGTGGTTTTGCCACCATTGGTGACCCTGCACGGAGCGAGAGAGACAAGAGGAGGAAGAATCGCGTTAGAATGGGGTCTGGGAGCCACTGGGACCCCCGGTGGGACAGACACCGCTGAGGGAGCAAAATCCTGAGGGATCCAAATCCCCGAGAGCCCCTCAGGGGACGCAGGCACTGAACCTGAGGGGACCTGAGCCCCTGAGGCAATCAGTCCTTGAAGGGACCCGGGCATTGACCCTGAGGTGATCCGGGCACTGACCCTAAGGGGATTTGAGCCTCTGAGGGGACTGAAACCCTTGAGGGGGCCCGGGCACCAGCCCTGAGGGGACCGGAGCCCCTCAGGGGACCCAGGCATTGACTCTGAGGGGATCTGAGCCTCTGAGGGGGCCCGGGGATTGACCCTGAGGAGACTGAAACTCTTGAGGGGGTCCGGGCATTGACCCTGAGGGGACTGGAGCCTCTGAGGGGGCCCGGGCATTGACCCTGAGGAGACTGGAGCCTCTGAGGGGGCCCGGGCATTGACCCTGAGGAGACTGAAACTCTTGAGGGGGCCCAGACATTGACCCTGAGGCAGTCTGAACCTCTGAGGGGACCGGAGCCTCTGAGGGGACGCGGACACTGACCCTGAGGGGATCTGAGCCTCTGAGGGGACCCGGGCACCAGCCCTGAGGGACCCTAATCCCGCCCGCGCCCCCTTTTGAATTTCCCGCCTCTGCAGCGCCGGCCGCCGATTGGCTGCGGCCACCCCCGGCCCCGCCCTTTCCCGCGCGCGCTCGGCCGCGTGTAACGGCCGCGCCGCTTCCCGCGCGCGCGCAACGGCGGCGCTGAGGGGGAAACGCGGGGCCGCCATGGCTGGTCCCTCACAGACCCTGAACCCTGAGGGGAGCGCGGGGCCGCCATGGCCGGTCCCTCACAGACCCTGAGGGGAGCGCGGGGCCGCCATGGCCGGTCCCTCACAGACCCTGAACCCTGAGGGGAGTGGGGCCACCATGGCCGGTCCCTCACAGACCCTGAACCTTGAGGGGAACGGGGCCGCCATGGCCGGACCCTCACAGCCTCTGAGGGGAGCGCGGGGCTGCCATGGCCGGTCCCTCACAGCCCCTGAGCCTTGAGGGGAACGGGACCGCCATGGCCGGTCCCTCACAGCCTCTGAGGGGAGCGCGGGGCTGCCATGGCCGGTCCCTCACAGACCCTGAACCTTGAGGGGAACGGCGCTGCCACGGCCGGGCCCTCAAGGCCCCGGGGCTGCTCAAGATGGAGCGGGCCCAATAACCCGTTTAATATAAAAGCCCTGAATGACTTCCCTCTATCTTGCTTTATTCCTTTTTTTTTTTTTTTTTTTTTTTTTCCATCCCGAGGCTGTATAAATCGCTCGGTTGCATATTATTAATGTATTATCATTCTAATAACCTGCATTACCCCATTACCCTTCACTGTTCCATTTCTCGAGCACTCCCCGCCTCACTCTCATCCCGTCCCAGCGCAAACACACCTCAAATCCTACTTTTTAAAATTAAAATTACTACCCGTTATACACCCCCATTTTATTGGACACGGGATTTTCCCCCTCTTCGTCTTTCAGAGAAAATTTTAAGATCATTTTTTCGGTCTATCTGGCCTCTAAATTTACTTGAAAGAGTGTTTTTGCCATCTCAGCATCCCTCCTGTTAACCCTATGAAAGGATATATAAAACTATGGATAAAATATCTCTAAAATATATAAACGTGTAAGTAAATTTGTGTATATAAACATGTATATAACATAAGTACATAAATATAAGGTGTATCTAAAATATAGATAAGTCTGTATGAAAGGATGTGCTGCCCTGCAAAACTGTCGTTGAAGCAGCATCCATCCTTTTAATCCTATAAAAATATATAAAAGGAGATATAAAATAAAAGTATAACTAGAAGTAAAGGAGATATAAAAGTGTATTTCACCCTGCGGAGCTGTCTGTATTTACGCAGCACGAATTAACACTCAGCAAATTGCATCATCTCTCAAATCCTGCATCCCGAGTATCATTTTATGTTATTACATTATTAAATAAAACCCCCATCATCCTTGCAAAAAATCAAACCGGGAAAACCACAAAATAACCCAGATTTTAGCAAAAAAAAACTTACCCTCCGATGCCTATAATATATTTCATTTTGCCGAGCTGAAGCCGGAATGTGGCGAGAGAGAAGGTGGGGGGGGAAATCCCAAACAAATTGGGACGGCTGTAAGAACTTTGAGCGGAATAAAAACCCCGCTCAGGCTGTTCCCTTTTATTTTCTCTTTTTTTTTTTTCCTCTGGTCCTGCTCTGCCTCCCCGAGCCTTTCATTGAGGAAAAGGCGATTTTTGGGGCGGATTTATAGGGCCGTGTCCCCGCCCCGCAGCAGCCCTGTGACCGTCAGGAGCCGCGGGGTCACGGCCAAGCCCCAAAGTCACATTTTGGGACGGATTTAACCCCTCAAAGTCACATTTTGGGAAAGATTTAACCCCTCAATGTCACATTTTGGGAGGATTTAATATAACTCCTCCAATGTTTCATTTTTGGGGGGTTGAACCCCACGTTGTCGCATTTTGGGGGGGTTTAACCCTCCAATATTTCATTTTGGAGGGGTTAACCCCCCAATGTCACATTTTAGGGGGATTTAACCCCCCCAATGTCACATTTTAGGGGGATTCAACCTCCCCAATGTCACATTTTGGGAGGGATTTAACCCCCCCAATGTCACATTTTGAGGAGGTTTAACCTCCCAATGTTTAATTTTTGGGGGAGATTTAGCCCCCAAATGTCACACTTTGAGAGGTTCAACTCCCCACTGTCACATTTTTGGGGGGGTTCAGCCCCACAGTGTCACATTTTGGGGGGATTCGACCTGTCAATGTCACATTTTGGGGGAGTTTAACCCCCAAATGTTACATTTTTGGGGGGATTCAACCCCCCAGTGTCAAATTTTGGGCAGTTTCAACCTGTCAATGTCATATTTTAGAGAGGTTCAACCCCACAATATTACTTTTTTGGGGGTTAACCCCCCAGTGTTATATTTTGGGGAGGTTCAGCCCCCCAGTGTCACATTTTGGGAGGGATTTAACCCCCCAATATCACATTTTGGGCAGTTTCAACCCTCTAGTGTCATATTTTAGTGGGGTTTCAACCCCCCAGTTTCACATTTTAGGGTTTTTTCACCCCACCTTTCAAAATCACATTTTTTGGGGGGTGGCATTCAACCCCCCAAATCCCATTTTAGAAGCATTTCCACCAACCCTCAGTGTCCCAATTTTTTTTGAGGGGGATTTTTCCCTTTCATCCCACCCTCCAACTCCCATTTTCTGGGGGAGGTTCCAACCCTCTAACCCCACATTTTTAACATCACATTTTCGGGGAGCATCTCCCCCACTCAGCATCGCATTTTCGGGGGGTTTCAGCCCACAAATGTCACATTTTTGGGGCTCGTCCCACCCCGTGTCACACTCTGGCCCTGCACCTGTCCCTCTCCCTCGCTGGCCCCGTGCTCTGCCATCACTGCCGTGGCCAAAAATAACTTTTTTTGGCCGGCTCTTCCTTTTCCTAAATTAGTCATGGGGCAGGTGGAAATGTCACCCCCACCCCGATCCCCCTGGGAGCCCGGGGAGCTGCAGAGGTGTGCGGGATTTAATTAATTCAGGGTTTTTTTTTTCCTTGCTGTCTCCCCTCCTTTATTCCCCAATTCCCAGCTGATTGTTTGAAATTCATCCAGGAGTGGCACGGGAAGGGATTTTTCTCTAAACTCCTGGAAAAATTCAATTTTAAATTTATTTTTTTGCCTTTTTCAATCAAGCTGTTCAGAGGAAGGAATGTGGAGTGAATCTTTCCCGGGATGTCTCTTTGCAAGGGATTTTTGGAACAGTTTATTTTTTGTAAACAGACACAAATTCCTGAACTATTATCTCTGCAGAGAGCCTCCTCCTCCCCAGTTAACTCACATAAAAAAGGCTTTTTAAGGTAAGTTAACTCTACACCTTGTGGAACCTGTGCTTTAATTTGAATTATTCCAGATTTTTCTTAATTGGGCTTCTCTGAGCAATGTCAGGCTTTACAACAATATTTTTTGAAGTTTATAATGTGCATTTTTAAATAATATCTTGCCTTGTTCTTTCTTTTTATAAAACCACACCATGGCAGGACTAAAAGGTCACTGATAAAAGTATTAAAGGTTCCTTATCCTACTGTGGGTTGTAAAGTCATGGTAAAAATAATCAGTAACAACAAATTTGGGTATTTGGGGTCCTGGTTGACATTTTGCCTTGGGGTCTTCAGCTTTTACAGTGTAAAATCCAAATATCCAGAATTCCAAGGGAAGGTTTTGAAGGAATATACATAAATATTTAATATATATTTTCAGATATTTCCTAATTAATAAAATACAGGATCCTCCAGACCATTTGCCTCATTAATTTTTGTCCAGACCTGCTCCTCAGCTGTGTTTAATTTGAATTTTTTTCTCTTTCAGGCCTGAAGAAGAGGTTTGGTGGCCTCAAACCTCCTTAGTCTCAGCCCAGCTGTGTCAGTTGAGCTAAAATAAAAATAAAAATAAAAATGTTATTTTTCTCTTCAAAGCTGTTTCTGCTCCTCAGCCACCAGACCAAGGCCAAGTGCTAAAATGAATTGCAAATTAAGGAAATTTTAACTGTCAGAGGTCAAGATTCTGGAGGTTTTGCAGAGAAGATACTGAAGGCAAGAAAATAAATCAGGTTTAAGGTAAAACCTGGTGAATTTATGGGTGGGAATAGAGCAAATGAGCTTTTCCAGTCCTAGTTCAGTGTTCTCACTGTTATTATCATTAGGGGGACTATTAATGTAAATATTAATAAATAATTTGGTTGTTCCTGGAGGCACCACTTGCACTTTCACCATCGATTCCAGAGTAAAATGATCATTCCAGAGAAATTTGGATTCTCCCAGGGAAGTTGAATTTCCAGCCCTGCTTGGCATTTGCAGGCTGTGCCCAGCTGATGAAGATAAAAAAAAAAATTGATTAATTACCCTCAAATTAGCCCCTACTCAATTTTTTTAATGTTTTTTATTGCTTTTCTCACCCATCCCTGAACTAGGAAGTTGTCTGGGTTAAGAAATCCAACTCCAGGGATTATTTTACTCCACATGAGAAGGGAAAAAGAAACCAAGAGGCTCCAAAATTGTGTCAAAGGTCCGAGGGGACACCGACCCCGGCCACCCCTGCTCCAGTTCTCTCACCCTGCAGACCTGCTAATCCAAATATTTTTGGAAAATTCCATCCCAGTGAGTGAAATTTGTATTCTGAAATCTGGATTTGCCTGCAGGGATTGTGGCTCGAGGAATGCACGTGGGGGTTTTTTACCCTTGGGAAAGGGTAAAAAAAAAATGAGGATTTGGCCCAAGTTGTACTGAAAGAAACAATGAATTTTTTAGTGTTGGAAGGCAGAAAATAATAATTGTGTTTGGGATCAGGGAATGCAGAGAGTGCCCCACTATCTCCACAAGGAATGTCAACACTTTGTTTTTTCTGGAAATGGGAGGGTGGAGGGACACGGGGCCCTGTTGTTGTTGTTGTTGATGATATTTGGGGTTTTTTGGGGCTCACAGCTGCAAACCCCATTCCTGTCAGTGTAAAACTCCTTCTCCTTAGTGTAAAACTCATATAAAAGCTCATTTCTGCTCTTTTAAAAGCTCATTTATCCTCATTTAAACTCTCATTTCTCCTCATTTAAACGTTCATTTCTCCTCATTTAAAAGCTCATTTCTGCTCATTTCACCCGTGTGTTAAAACTCACTTCTCCTCAGTGTAAAAGTTCCTTTTCCTCAGTGTAAAACTCATTTCTCCTCGGTGTAAAACCTCTTTTCTCCTCAGTGAAAAAAACTCACTTCTCCTTAGTGCCAAAGCTCCTTTTCCTCAGTGTAAAAGCTCCTTTCTCCTCCGTGTAAAAGCTCATTTAAAAGCTCATTTCTGCTCATTTAAACACTCATTTCTCCTGGATGTAAAAGTTCCTTTTCCTCAGTGTAAAAGCTCCTTTCTCCTCGGTGTAAAGGCTCATTTCTCCTCATTTAAAATCCCACTTCTCCTCAGTGTAAAAGCTCCTCCTCATCAGCGTAAAAGCTCCATTTTCCTCATTTAAAAGCTCCTTTTTCTGTGTAAAATCTCACTTCTCCTCAGTGTAAAAGCTCCTTTCTCCTCAATGTAAAACCTCATTTCTCCCCAGTGTAAAAACTCACTTCTCCTTAGTACCAAAACTCCTTCTCCTCAGTAGAAAATCTCATTTTAAACCTTTTTTTTCCCAGCCCCTCAGTGCTCCTGGGGCTGTTCCTTCCTGCAGTTGGTTTTTAGGCTCCTCAGGGTGGTTTTTCTCTCTCCCCCATTCCTCTCCCAACCCCAGCCATGCTGGGAGCTGGAATTCACCCACATAACTCAAATTCCCAAATTCCTGCCTGGCCTGGGAGCTGCTGGAGGTGCCTGCCTGTATTTGGAGATCTCATTCCAGCTGTCCCTTTCCTTTCCTTTCCTTTCCTTTCCTTTCCTTTCCTTTCCTTTCCTTTCCTTTCCTTTCCTTTCCTTTCCTTT
>JAWWMU010000107.1:1067494-1079193 GCA_035048155.1 Cinnycerthia olivascens
TCCCTTTTCCAGGATCCTTCCCTTTTCCCGGATCCCTCCCTTTTCCCGGATCCCTCCCTTTTCCCGGATCCCTCCCTGCCCCGGATCCCTCCCAGTCGCGGGCGATGCTCGGCGCGGGCTGCAGAGGTCCCCGCTCACCAGGAGATGGAGGCAGGAAAAAAATTCCCTCGGGATTTCTCCAAGGGAAAAGCAGGAATTGTGGATTTACCCCCGACCTAGGCCTGCTGCTCCTTGAAGACAGGCTCTGATGGCTTTTCCAGCAGCCGATGTCACAGAATTCCAGACTGGTTTGGGTGGGAAGGGACCTGAAATCCCACCCAGTGCCAGCCGTGCCAGGGCAGGGACACCTTCCCTGAGCCCAGGGAGCTCCAGCCTGGTCCTGGGCACTGCCGGGGATCCAGGGGCAGCCCCAGCTGCTCTGGGAATTCCATCCCAGCCCCTCCCAGCCAGGAATCCCTTCCCAAAATCCCACCCAAACTCCCCTGTTCCAGTCTCAAGGCATTCCCTGTGTCCTGTCCCTCCATCCTTTATCCCAAATCCTTCCCCAGCTCTCCTGGAGCCCCTTTAGGCTCTGGAAGATTCTTGCTGACCCTCATGAGGTTCCCACAGGCTCCCTCCTCCGGATTCTCCAGGGCAGGAGTTGATTCCCTCCAAGGATGGAGACCCCACAACTGCACTGCCCGATCTGCTCCAGCAGATTCAAGTAAAAAAAAAACAACAAAACCCTAAAATATAAAATTTCTCCTCTGTTTAAAGGGAATTTCTGGGTGTCCACTCACTGGGCACCTCTAGGAAGAGTCTGGCTCCAATCACTGAAAGCTTGGCAGGCTGAAATTAAAATGAAACATTTGTTGTAGTGAAAAATAAAAGTTATTTTCGGTCCTTTGAAATTATTTACAACTTGAACCAAAACCAAAAGGAGTATTTTGGGGATGAAAAGCTGCAGCTTTCTTTGAGATATGCTTGAAATTAAACGCTTTGCCTTTTATTGAGCTGTGGCATTTCCCAGTTGAAATCTGCCTGCCTTTAATTAAAGAAAGCGGGGGACCACAAGAGCCTTCAAAGATGCATTTGCAAACCCAGAAATGTTTTATTTTGGGGAGAACAAGATGTTTTCATTGACTCCACTTAAGGGAAAAAAAAAAACAAACCAACAACAAAACTGTTTTGCTGGGACAAATGGGAAGGTTTCATTCTGGCTTGACCTAAAGAGGAAAAATCTTGCTTTTTCCTAATTTTTTAATTGACTCTCTAAAGGCCAGAGCTGCTGTTTGCACAGTCCAGGCTTTGAGAAATCCCTGGGAGTGTCCAAGGCCGGGCTGGATGGGGTTTGGAGCGGCCTGGGATTGTGGAGGAGGAGAGCCAGGGCCACCCCATGGGAGCCATCCCTGAGTTCCTGCACCCGGGGTGAGATTTTGGGGGTGAAAATCGACTCTGGAGAGAGAAAGCAGCGGGTGGGGGTAACCTGACACCCCCACTTTCGATCTGAAGCCTTAAATCAGGCCCCAAAAAAAAACATCTGGGAGAGATTCTGGCCCTGCCCCGGGGCTGGTGTTTATTCCAAGTGCAAGCACTGGTGATAAGGGGGCACCGGAGCCTGACCTGCTCCCGGGGCTTGTTTACATCTCATCAGGAGCACAACTTCACCCTCACCGCGGCGATGAGCAGCAAATCCTCCCTCCCCCGGCCTCCCCGGGCAGGAGAAGGCACAAACAGAGCTGTCCAGGGAGCTGCTCTGGCCATTTTGGCTGACCCTGGCTCGGGGTGGGGATGGTTTGGGGTCGTGGCTGCTGGGCCGGGTGGGGCTGCCCGTGCAGGATGCAGATTTGGGAAGTTCCTCGTGTTTTCGGTTTCTCCAGGATGTGTCCAGCTCCTGCCCAGCTCTTTGTTCTGCTCCCAGCTCCTGGCTGGAGCCCGAGGGTGGATGTGACCCCACCTGGGCTCCCAGCTGGGTCTGGTTCTGGGATCTGAGGGTGTTAAAGCTGATTTGGGTCCAGAGGAAACCAGGCAAGGGACAGGGTGGGGATGGATTTGGGTTACCGAGGGCTCAGGGATTCCTCTGGAGACAGGGAGAGGATTCAGGATATCAGGATCCCAAATCCCTTTGGCCCATTCTTGGGTGTCTCTGGACCTCGTTGTGGTCACTGCTAAAGAGGAGCAGTGAGGGGTCAGTGGCTGGAGTGGGGATCACGTCCCTTGGCTCAAATTTGGGGTCATTTCCTGCTGCTTTGGTTTCCTGTGCAGGGATCCTGGACTCTGAGGCAGCTCAGCCCTGCCCTGTGGATGATCTGGGAGCCCAGAATGGAGGAAAGAGAGGAGAGGGAGAGGGGAGGAGAGGAGCCTGGTCCTGCTCAGGTGGACGTGGGGAAGGCTGCCTGGGACTGACCCTTCCTCCATCCCACCCACATCCTCTCCCCACCCAGCTGTGCCAGGCCCTGAGCACCTTTTGGGGGAAGATATTTTTCCCAATATCCAATTTAACGAAGAAGTTTTTCACATCCCCGAATTACCCAATCTTTCTCCTCGAAACCCCCCGGTGCAAAGCGGATCCTGCCCCTCGAGGAGATGCTCCAGCTCCTCCTGGATGCTGACAGAGCCCGGGCAGGAGGTGCTTTTGCTCTTGTGTTTTATTATCTGCTATAAACATTTATTCCTGCTGCTCTTCCCGAGGCACAGGGAGCGCTGATCATTCCCTCCCAGCCCCTGCCCCGAGCAGGGCAGGACATTCCTGCATTTGGGATTCCCAGGCTGCTGACAGGTGACACCGGCTGCCCTTGGCATTGATGTGGGAAGGGTTAATTAGGGCTCTGCTCTGCCTCCCTGATTAATTCCAGCCAGGTGTCCACGGTTCAGGTCTTAAAACAACAACTGCTCAGGAGTCTGGGAACACTTAGCCAGGCCTGACGCTGCAATTCCAAGTATGGATAAATATTTGCACCTCCGTGGCTCTGAGACACCTTGGAGATACGAAGGCGATTGCTGGGGGAGCTCTGTCAGGGGGGTAAAGATGAATTTCGTGGGGAGCAGTGGTGCTCCAGCAGCGGGCAGGGCTCCTGGGCTCCTTTTGCTGCTCTGCCTGGGTGGTCCTGGGGAAGATCCCGGGGTTTTGGGGGTTGGAGGGGGGGTGGCACCTCCAGGGAATCCAAACATCTCCCGCTGATGTTTGGCCTCCCAGCTCCTGTCCCCGGGGATGGATTTACATGGGAGAGTGAGGAGGAGAAATGTAGAATCCAGGGAATGTGCAAAGCCCCTTTCTTGGGATACCCTGAAGGAAAGGCTCAGCCACCCCAGAAAATCCATCTCATTCTCGGGGTGCTTTGGGGGCTCTCAGGTTCTCTCTTTCCATAAAATTCTCCAGAGGCTTCCAGCTCTGCCCTTCACCCCTGTGAGTGAATTTCTGGCTTTCAGCAGTGTGTGATGAGTGCCAGCATGACAGAAAAATTGTGTTTGCTTTTGGACCAGGGCAATCCAGGTTTTCCAGGCCTCCTTCACACCTGGGAAATCCAAGGAATTCCATTACCTGCTCTTCTACACCTTCTATCACAGAATCAGGATGGAGAAAACCTCTAAGGTCATCCAACCCAACAATCCAATGGCCCTGCTGGTGCTCCCCTGATAATTTTTTATTTTTAAAATATTTTTTCAGCCTTTTTTTCCCCTGTATTTGGTCTGAAAATCTCATGGGGTCCTGCAGACCTTCCTCTTGCTCTGGCCAGCGATGGCAAAAGCAAAATCAACCCCAAGGTTGTGACTGACTGGATTCAGGGATGTCTGGGCTGCAGAATCCTAATTATTTGGGTGAATAAAGAGCCTCACAAGAGGGCTCTTCCCTCCAGAGTGTGATGGAGTTGTTCTGCACCTCTGGGGAGTCTGTGCTGTATTAAAACTCTCGTAATAACTTCACAGGCATTTCCACATTCAAGTGATCATAATAATGCTCATAAAGCACACTCCAGAGTGAAGTATTTATGAATTATTTGACTTAAAGTAGGGGAGAAATAGTAAAAAAAAAAAAAAAATAAGAATAAGAAGAAAAGACCTGGGCTGAATTAATAGCTCTGGGAGAACCATAAATTGAGAGGAATCATATTGCAGAGGGTAATTTCGTGTGTGCAATAAAAGGAACGTTTATGGCTCCGCTGCCTAAATTTGGTTTGGATGTTTTTGAAGCAAAGAGCTTTGAAATAACTTACAATATTTCCCCTTTCATTTTTATATTGCCTGGAAGAGAAACACCAGGCACGGCTGCGTTAGGAGGGACCAGGTGGGAGCGCCGGGATTTTGGCGGGGCGGAGCAGGTGAGGAGGGAGAGCAGGAGGGAGCTCCGGGGCCCCGGGGAGATGCTGAGCTCCCTCCGAGCCCACCCCGGGGTTTGGTGGCCACGTGGCTCCCATTCCCGACCGGGGGAATAAAAATAATCGGGATCCCAAATGCCTGGGGAGGGAAGGCAGAGCGGCCGGGGGGTTCCTCTGCCCTCCTTTCCCAGCCTGGGGGATGATTTTCCAGGGGGAGGGAGCCGGGACATCTGGGGCAGGCTGGGTTCATCCCAGGCCTCCCTTCAGCCCGGGTCGGGAAGAAGGAAAAGGATTGGGAATTGGAAATTTACCTAAAAAAATTTTTAGGAAAGTGGGACAAAACTTCCACAGGGACAAAATTCCACCGGGACAAAACTTCCACCGCATCCCTCGAAACTGTTCCCAAGTGACGGGGGAGGATTTCCAGCCCTGAGAAGGAGGGGAGGGAGAGCGGAGCTGCTTTGGGATGCGGCTCCGGGAATGTCGGGGATGAGCAGCAGCCGCTGCACCTTCCGCGAGTCCCCGCAGCTGGGGAGCGCCTGGATCTGCCCGGAAACCTGATTCAGGCAGCAGGAATGCAGACACCATCCCTCCTTGTTTTGGGGCTTGTTTTTTGGTTTTTTTGTTGTTTTTTTTTTGCTCCTTCCCTACATACCAGGATCAGGCAGAGCAACCCGAAGCGAAGCCCCAGCTCGTAAATCCTCGCCGCTGCCAGGACCCGCAGGGATTTCTTTCCCTCTGTCAAATCCAGTCACCAAATCCCTCCCAACACGTTTTTAATGGGGGAACTGGAGGCTCTGACGTTCCCTCCGGGACATCTGCTCGCAGGGAGACTCTGGCTCCCATTCCTGGCCCAGCAGCCGCCGGGATTCTCCCGCCTGGAAGCGCTCAGGGCTGGGATGGAATTACACGGTTTTTGTGGGATGTGGAACCCACCTGGAGCTGCCTGGGGCTCGGGATGCGCTCCCTCAGGGCTGGGATGGCTGCTGGGGAGGGTGAAGTGTGACAGGCAGGGATTGAGTAATACCTGAGGAGAAACCATGGGATTTGCCAGAAAAGCGCTGGAATAAATCAGCTGGGGGTGGAGGCGCCTTTGTCTCCTGGATTTGAAATTTTCAGGTTACAAATTTGCTGCCTGAGGCGGTGAGTTCCTCATGGGCTGTAGAATTCCCAGGAATATCTCTGCTGGAGATAAGGAAAAGAGCACGAGCACCACCACCACCATCATCACCATGGAATCTCCTGAGCTGGAAGGGATCCAGAGGGATCCAGAGGGATCCACGTGGCACTTCACATTTAGTGGGAGTGGGGACACTTGGTCACAGGCTGGATTTGATCTTGCAGGTCTTTTCCAACCCCAGCGATCTCACGATTCTGTGATTTTAAGTCCTTACCGGTTCCATAAAACAGAATAAACATGAAAACAGAATAAACATGAAAACAGAATAAACATGAAAACAGATTAAACCTTGCACTGAAGATGAGAAGTTGGGATAACACAAAGCTGGACCTCCTGGGCTGGGATCCCCCGTGGCTTCGTTAATGAGAGGAACCAAAAATTAACACCGGGCAAGTTGATTTCTCTTGGCTGCTGCTGGAAAAAGTTCAGCTTGGGGGGACTTTTTAACCTTAAACCAGACATTTTCAGGTCTGGGTTAAATTACGCCTCCACAGGCTGTCATTAGAGAATAAAAGGAGCAGGTAATTTTAACATTTTTGAACAATTGCCCAGATTAAATTTTTTTAAAGAAGAAACCTCTGTGAGTGTTTGTGGATGCAGAGAGGGAACCGAGGCTGGAATGCTTTGATTTATGAGCGGGGCTGGGGATGCCCGGGCAGGAGCAGATCCTTGGACAGCGGCCACGAGCGAGCGGGGCTTGAAAGCCCCGCTGAAATCTTTGTGGTCAGAGGGTTTTCACTGCTGCTCTGATCCCTCTCTGATTATCAAACAGAGCCCAAATTCCTTCCTGATGACACGGAGGAGGAGATTGTTACTGGAGAAGCCAGCTGATGGATTCAGACTGAGCGTCCTTTGGCTTTTTTGGGGGAGGAATTCTGTGCTGCGGTGACTCCTGGAGGTTCCTGCAGCCTGCAGAGCTCAGGATGTTGTTTTATTCTCACTGTAGATGTGGCCATTGAACCACAGAATCCCAGAATGGCTTGGGAGGGGTCTTAAATTTCATCTCATTCCGCCCCCTGCCATGGACAGGGACACCTTCCCCTATCCCAGGTTGCTCCAAGCTCCATCCAGCCTGGACTTGAAGGCATTTTTAAGGGGAAAAACAACTTCCTTGTCCATGACACATTTTGCAGAGCCTCTGCATCCCCCAAACTGGAAGAGGAAATCCCAACCAGCCAGCCCAGTGTGAAGCCAGGGCTGTTTGGACCTCTCCCTTTTACATTTTCCAGGGAGGAATAAAGTGGGAAACAGACACTGTGCTGTGCTCCGAGCTCCCCAAACCTTCACAAACCCCAAAATCCGACCCCTTGAGAGGCTGAGCAGTGGGGGAGGCAGCAGGAGAAGCATCTTGACCCCATTTGGGGAGTGAAGAGCAGCAGGATCAGCGCTGGGACCTCTCTGTGCGGACTCTGCTGGCGGGGGCAGAGCTCCAAACGCCCCTGGCTGGTGTGAACGAGGCTGGAGGAGGCTCCCGGGGGGAAGGGGGGGTTCTGAGCCACCCCCACCACACGTGCAGGGAGGCTGGGGCTGCCTCTGAGCGAGTGCAGCTGACGAGCCCAAAATCCATTTCCCCCTCCGAGGATTTTTTGTTCCTTCAGCTCTGCCTGGCTGCAGCCCCCGAGCACCAGGGACGGAGAAGAAGAGTCAGAATCATCAAATCATGGCATGGTTTGGGTGAAAAGGGCTTTAAAGCTCACCTGGTGCCACCCCATGCCTTGAGCACCTTGCACCAGACCAAGCTCCCCTTGCTGCTCTGGTTTCTGCTGGGTCCCTCTCCAAGCAGACAGGCTGAGGTCAGGAGAGTTTGGGGTTGTGCCAACCTGAGCAAGGAGCTGCCCTGAATCAAATCTCACTCTGATGGGGTTTGTAAAACACTGAGCACCTTCTTGGCAGAGCTGCAGTAAATAAGAGTGAGTAAAAAAAAAAAAAAAAAATTTAAAAAAAAAAATTTGGCCTGGTCTCCTGGGAAAGGGGGAGCTCCTGGCCTGGCTCATTCCCAGCCCTGCTGCAGCAGCCCTGTGGAAAAAGGGCTTATGGCTGAAGTGAAGGGGGAAAAACTCCTCAATTTGATGAAGTTTGATGGATGAAGTAAGGGAAAAACGGCTCAGAGAGGAGGACGGGCCCAGAGGGGGTTTCTGTGCAATGGGAGATGACCTGGATGTGTCACTGACACCTCCCATGGGCAGGGACACCTTCCCCTGCCCCAGGCTGCTCCAGCCTGGCCTTGGGCACTGCCAGAGATCCAGGGGCAGCCACAGCTGCTCTGGAAATTCCATCCCAGCCGCTCCCCACCCTCCTAGGGAGGAATCCCTTCCCAAAATCCCACCCTGTGGCAGTGGGAAGCCATTCCCCCTCATCCTGTCCCTCCAGGCCTTGTCAAAGTGGCAAAGAGCTCCTGGGGGAGCCTGGGGAGTGCAGGATGCTCTCCAGGGCTGCCTTTGCCTGGCCAACATCTGGCACCTCACAGAGGGGCTGCTGGGGCATCCAGATGTTTCCACAGCTCAGACCCAACACGGGCACCAGAAATAAGATAAGACAAAAATAATTCCCAATAAAGCTCGCCTCCTAAAGGCAATAAATAACCCTGAGCAGATGCTGGCTGCTCTCAATCCAATTATCCATCAGCAGGGCTGGGAGGGGGAACTTTTGCTGGGAGTTGGGGTTTCAGCCTCTTTGGCCACCAATTCTGCCCCAAATCCAGCAGAGCTCTCCAGGAGCAGGACACCCATGGGCACCTCTGCGGCCTCTGGGCTCTGCTGCCAGGGAATTTCACTCTGCAATACCCAACCCTCATCCCCATGGCTGTCACAGGGCCCTCAGGAGCTCTGAGGTGTGGGGAAAACCTCCTGCAGCCCAGCAGAGAATCCTGGAATGGTTTGGGTTGGAAGGGAGCTTAAGGAACATCCAATGCCACCCCTGCCATGGCAGGGACACCTTCCACTGTCCCAGGCTGCTCCAACCTGGCCTTGGGCACTGCCAGGGATCCAGGGGCAGCCACAGCTGCTCTGGGCACCCTGTGCACCATCCTCAGAGCGGGAGAATTCCAGTCAGGATGGGCTCAGAGCCTTCAGGGTACCCCAGGAGGAGGACACACCTGTGGGGAGGTGTCTGGGCAGGGCTGGACGTGCCCTCCCTGCTGCTTGACCACCCCCTGGGACACACTGCAACCAGTGGCCACTCTTTGGCCTCCTCAGCCACAGCTGCTGGTGCTGGGGAGCTGCTGCAAGGGTGCTCCATGTGCCAGCAGCAGAAGTGTTCCTGGAGGGGTGCCCTCGCCAGAGTGAATCCTTGGCAGCCGGGCTCTGATTCCCTTCCCACAAACAAAACCAGGCAGCAAAAAGCAGCCACAGCCTCGGCAGCTCCCCCCAGAGCAGCCCCTGCACACCCACCCCCCATCTGGAGCTCATTGGGGGCAGCTGCCGGGGCTGGGATCCAGCTGGGAGGGAGCTGCAGAAACGGGGCCCAGTTTGGGCTGGGAGCTGGGGTCACGCCCGTGGTGGAAGGTGGAACCACGGCCTGGGGCTGGACAGGGTGGTCCTTGGGGATCCCTTCCAGCTCGGGGGGTTCTGTGGAGCAGAACAGTGAGGTTTTATGGGGTTTTAGGGGTGCTGGAGGGAATTCTGCCTCACCCACTCCTCACTCCCACCAGAGCCACAGCTGAGCCTCAACCCTTCAAACCCCGAGGCCGGCTGTGGTTTTACCTCCTGAGAGATTTTTGTTGGGTTTTTTTTTTTTTATTTGGTGGACACCCAGGGCAGACAGCTGACAAATCACCCTTAATCCACCTGAGCTGTTAAAGCCTCCTGGTGACCCCTCCCCGGCGCTGCTCCCCTCCAAGAGCCCCTCTTAGCTCCATCCATCAGCGTCCTCAGCTCCTGGGTGTCCGTCTGTCCTTCAGTAAAAACCTGGGGACCTCCCACAGCGTCCCTGCGAACCCAGAGAGGGCTCAGTGAGCTGGGCAAACCCGTGGGGAGGGCAGGTTTCCATATTTCTACCATCTCCCAGTCCACCTCTTGCCTGGCCTTCGAGAACTCGCAGCGCCAGGATGGCATCACCGAGAAGCTCCGGAGGAACGCGCTGGGCTCCGGCACCATCCCCGTGGTGCTGGGACCTCCTCGGGAGAACCACGAGCACCTCCTGCCCCCCCGACTCCTCCATCCACGGCTTCGGCAGTGCCCCGGAGCTGCCACGGTTCCTGCTGGGATGCTGAGAGGTACCGGGGCTACTCCCAATGGTGCCGGTGGTTCCGGCCGGTGCTGGGCACGGGCTGGACCTGGCAGCTTGGTTTGTGTAGCTGCTGGGGGGTCAGCGCCCCCTCTGTGCCCCCCGATGTTCCCCGGGAATGGGGGGACAGGAGGAGCGTTGGAGCGAGCAAGGACAAGGAAGTCGTGGGGTGTTTGTGGTCTTTGTTTTGCTGGAAGAGGAGTTTGGGGTTTGGCTGCTCCCTGAAGAACTCGTTTTGCCAGTCTCGGAGGAGTTCACCTTCAGTGCCTGTGGACAGTTCTGGAGCAGCTCCAGAGGTTGGAGAACCAAAGCCAAGAGTGGCCAAGAGGGGCAGGTGGAGCAGAGATTCCCATCACAAACCTGTCCCAAGGACTTCGTGCTGTCCTTGCAAGGGATGGCACTGCCAGGCTGCTGCTGCTGCTGCTGCAGGGGGAGCAGGGCCTGATCCTCCCTCCCAGTCCCATTCCTCTGTCCCAGTCCCATTCCTCTGTCCCAGTCCCATTCCTCTGTCCCAGTCCCACTGCTCTGTCCCAGTCCCATTCCTCTCTCCCAGTCCCATTCCTCTCTCCCAGTCCCACTCCTCTGTCCCAGTCCTACTCCTCTGTCCCAGTCCCATTCCTCTCTCCCATTCCCTCTCCTCTCCCCCAGTCCCATTCCCCTCTCCCAGTCCCATTCCTGTTTCCCAGTCCCATTCCTGTTTCCCAGTCCCATTCCCCTCTCCCAGTCCCATTCCTGTTTCCCAGTCCCATTCCTGTCTCCCAGTCCCATTCCTGTCTCCCAGTCTCTCTCCTGCCTTTCTCTCCCCGGCCACCTTTGGGTGCCACCTCAGGACATTCTCCCCGTCCCCGCTGACCCCCTGGACTCTCTGTTCTCCTGACTCTTGACCCCTGAGCCCTCCAAAGGTCTGTCCTGGCCCCGGGGCTTTTCCACGAGGGGAATCAGCTCCCAGCCCAGCAGTGCACACAGGGATGCGATTGTTTGCTCCATCAGCAGCGTTTCACAAACATTTCCAAGAATTCCAGCTGCTGTTCCTCCCGCAGCCCTTCCCTAGGGTCACCCACAACCATCAAAAATCCTTTATTTTCATCACCAGCCTTCGCCACCTTCATTTTCCCTCTGCTTTGGTAGAACACGAGTATCAGCACAAACCAAAAGGAGATTTTTTTTCTCACTGGGAGTTAATTTTGAGAATCTCCAAGTGATTTTTCTCACTGGGAAATAATTTTTGGGAAGCTCCAACACTGGGGTTCAACACTGAGCATCCCATTTCCTGCCTCGTTCTTTTTTCCATTGCAAAATGAACTGAACATCATCTGGGAGCTGGGAATCCTAAACCAGGCCTTAAATGAAACTGCTTTACTTAAAGCAACAAAAATTTGCCACTTACACTGTGGAAGCTGACAACACACACCTCACCTCCAAGGAATTACACCCAAACCCATCCCTGATCCCAGCAATTCCCAACTTCACATTTTTTTCCCTGCCACCGCTCTTTTCATCCTGAATTTATTTTTTCTTTTTAATGCTCTTGGAGGAGTCAGATTTTCCAAGCAGCCCTCTGCAGTTGGATCATCAAACTTTAATTTGTCCATTTTTTATGTTCATTTATTGCATTTTGGACGGGCTGGCAGCGGGGTTTGGGTTTCCCTGGGTTTTTCTGGAGCGCGCACACGCCGTGCACGCGCACAGGGGGAGATTTATGGCTCTCCAAAGATTCTTCCCAAAATATTTACAAAGTGGAGCTCAGAGCGGGAATGTTTGACTCGGCCATGGCTGTCAGGCCTCTGGGTGGCATGAAGGGGAAATATAAACAGACCTTTTTTTCCATTCCCCAAAAAAATCCTATAAACATTTTATCCTTTTTTTTTTTTTTTTTTTTTTTTTCAATCCTCCTTTTGGTTTTTGTGTGGGTTATTTTTTTTTGTCTTTTTTTTTTATAACTTTTTTTTACCTTTTTTTTTTTTTTTTGCGTTTTTTTCATCTCATTTTTCAGAAACTCA
>JAWWMU010000107.1:1085407-1103419 GCA_035048155.1 Cinnycerthia olivascens
TGGAGATTCCCAGGTGTGGGCTAACATCCACCTGGATGGAGATTCCCAGGTGTGGGCTAACATCCACCTGGATGGAGGTTCCCAGGTGTGGGCTAACATTCACCTGGATGGAGATTCCCAGGTGTGGGCTAACATCCACCTGGATGCAGGTCACCTGAGATGGGAGATCCTCCATGGATGAGGATCTCGGGGTGCTTGGGGATGGAGAGGCCTTGGGGTGGGTTGGATAACCCCAGGATGGAGATTCCCCAAGGTGGGTTAACATCCCTCAGAATGAAGATTCCCTGGGGTGGGTGAACATCCCCTAAGATGGAGGTGCCTTGGGGCAGGTGGATTTGGGGAGAAGCACCCCAATAAATTTGATATTTTCACTTCTTCACTGTGGCCTGGGAGCCCCAAAACCCCAAGAGCTGCCCCTGAGACCCCAGGGCCAGCAGCCAACACACAAACTGTGCAACTCCCACATCCCTTTGTCCCTGCCCTAAATCCAGGGTTATTCCAGCTCAGCTCTGCAGGAGGCACAGGAAAGACAGAGGAAAGAGTGATTTGACAGCTTGTCATCGATTTGCAAAATTCCACCCAAAAAAAGAGCAGTTCCTCTGGTTTGGAATCAAAACTAACACGTGGGGATTTCCAGCCCTCAGGGAGCACCCAGGGGCGAGCGGGGGGAGCTGCTGCCGTGCCCACATCTGCAGCTCCCGTTTGACATTTTCCATTTGCAAAAAAATAGCACAGAGCTAAAAGAAAAATTACATTTGGAGGGAGAAAAAAAAAAAAAAAAAAAGCAGCTTCTTTGCAGTAAATGAGCTGTTTGAGTTTCCCTCTGTGGAGAGCTGCTGTGTTCACACCAGAGGGAGGCCCAGTGCCTCCTGTTCGCCCAAAATTCTTGTTTAAAGCCTCCAAAAGGGGATGTTTGGATGCGGGAGAGGGCAGAGAGTGACCCCACGGGGATTTGGGGGATCTGTGGGATCCGTGGGGCTGGGGAGGGGACACGATGAGGAGCAGGAGCTTACACTGGGCCAGCAGAGAGCCGTGGCGTTGCAGCGCCCGTGGGGATCTCCGCGGAGCCGCCGGCAGCGAGGAGGAGGAGGAGGAGGAGGAGGAGGAGGAAGAAGAAGAGGAGGAAGAGGAGGAGGAATCCCGTGAGGAAGACGGCGAGGAAGGCAAGGGGCTGAATTCCAGGCTTCCGCTGAACATGTCTCTACAAACTAAAATGGATAACATGGAACTGAGGAGCATCGAGGCAATGGCTGCAGACTTCCATACCTTCATCTTAGAGCAAGTCAGAACATTGAAACTCTGCAAAACAGGCAAAACAAACATCCTTAAACTTCCAAACAGCCCAACCAATGTCCTTGATGCACCCCCGGAGCCCCTTCCCTCCCTCCCTCCCTCCCTCCCTCCCCGAGGCTCAGGGTTGGTTCCCAAGGGATCCCCTTGGCTCCAGCTCCTCCCTTCCTGCCACTGGGGAAACTGAGGCACGAGGGCCAGCCCAGGGAGGGTGATGGAGGATGGATGAAGGAGGATGGAGACAGATTGAGGATGATGGAGGATGGACTGAGGATTCCAGGTGTGCTCACATCCGTGCTCATCATCCTGACAAGACATAGTGGGACAACGGGGGATGGTTCCCACTGCCAGAGGGCAGGGATAGATGGGATTTTTGGATGGAATTCCTGGCTGGGAGAGTGGTGAGAGGATGGGATGGAATTCCCAGAGCAGCTGTGGCTGCCCCTGGATCCCTGGCAGTGTCCAAGGCCAGGTTGGATGGGGCTTGGAGGAACCTGAGACAGTGGAAGGTGTCCATGCTGGTGGGACTGGATATTTAAGTTCCCATTCTGGGATTCCACGATTATCAGGTGCCTTCAGTTCAAATTTCACCCTGGAAATAAGAGCAGGAGCAGGGAACAGGCCCTGAAAATTCCCCGGCATCCAAACCCTTCCCAGCAAGGATCGGTGCTCGGCGGCACAGGACCAAGAAAACCTCAATTTGCTCCAGGACAAAATCGGTGGAAATGAAGGATTTGTGAAGAATCAGCAGCCCCAGGGGAGGGTTTGGGGAGGGGAAAGGACACTTTGTTCTGCTTTCCAGGAGGACAAACAGCTTTTAACAGCTGATGTTGGGCATTTTGGGGAGATTAATCCCACGGTGAGCGATCAGCAGTGGGGTCACACAAAGCCCTGAGCTGAACCTGCATCACCCAGGGGGGCTCAGCCCCCTCTGTGCTGCTCCGGGCAGGAAAAGGCTGGGCTGGAGCAGGACACTCGATCCCACCACCTGAGAAAGGGCCTCTGGCTTCTTGCAGGCCCATAAAAATTTTAGGAGAGCGGTTCCAGCCTCACTGCATGTCCCATAAAAAAAGCTTCCCATTCCGGCAGCCAGAAATGCTGGCCCCCACCCACTCGCCTGTGACCTTTCAAAAGACTCAAATCCCAGCTCCAATGTGCAAAACGATAACAACAAAGTTATTCCAGGCTTTGCTGTTGGTTTTTTTAGCTCTAAAAAGCCCCAGAGCAGCCCTGTCCAACCTGGCCTTGGACACTTCCAGGGATGTCGGTGTTTCCATCTGTTTTTCCTGATAAACCAAAATCCAGCAGCTCCATCCTTGCAGACATTTTTTGCCTACAAAAAGCATTTGGGGTCCTCTGACATCTCTCACTTTTCACACTCTCATCTTTTCCCATCACTCTTATTTTTCAACCCCACTCCCAGTTTTTCCAGCAGGCTCTTGTGATTTGTTTCTGATATCCACAGGCTCCTTAAAGCTTATGGAGTCATGAGATGAGGGAGAAAAGTGATTTTTTTTTTTCCCCCCCTAAATCCTCCTTGCTGAAGGGTTGAAAGAAGGAGATGCCAAAACTTCCAGTGCTGATGCTCCAAAGCAGAGGACCCAAAAGATATTATATTCTAAGTGTGCCATAAATTTTCCGTCGATTCATGTTTCCGGGCATTGATTCATTATTTTCCAGAGCCCAGCCTCAAGAATGGATGAAGCCACGGTGTGGCCAGAGGATTTTTTGGCAACACAAAACACTTGGAAAGACGGAGGCCTTGACGGGACATCAGAGAGAGCTTCCACCTGCCACACTCTGTTTATTTGAGTGCCTTACATGGGAGCCAAGCTGCTTTGAAATCCCGGCTGCTCATGATTCATCCCGCAGGAATTAAACAATTTCCATGGGCAGCAGCTCCGGAGGCTGCTCCTCCAGCAGCAGCTCTGGCTCAACCCTGGTCCTGCTCACAGGATGGGGCTGGGTTGTCCTGGAGAGGATGGGGGTGGTGGACAGACAGACTGTTCCCAAAACTGCCCCAGATCTTCCCCAAAACTGCCTCAGATTTCCCCCCAAAACTTTCTCAGACTGTTCCCAAAACTGCCCCAGGTCTTCCCCAAAACTGCCTCAGATTTCCCCCCAAAACTTCCTCAGACTGTTCCCAAAACTCCTTCAGATTTCCCCCAAAACTCCTTCAGATCTTCCCAAAAACTGCCTCAGATTTCCCCCCCAGAACTTCTTCAGATTGTCCCCAAAACTCCTTCAGATTTTCCCCCAAAAGTTCCTCAGATCTTACCCAAAACTGCCTCAGACCATAAGAAAGTCTCCCTCAGATTTTCCCCCAAAAACTTCCTCAGATTTTCCCCCAATATTTCCTCAGACTCTCCCCAAAACGTCTTCAGATTTTCCGAAAAAACTTACTCAGACTGTCCCCAAAATTTCCTCAGATTTTCCAAAAAATCTCCCTCAGACCATAAGAAAAACTCCTATCAGATTTTCCCCCAAACTTCCTCAGACCATCCCAAATTTCCCCAAAATTTATCATAAGCTCCCAAAATGCTTTCTCGGGGATTGAACCTCCCCAAAAAGCATCGGTGTCTCCAACACCCCTGGCCAGGGCAGGTGCTGCACTGGCGGGACTGGAGCCCGCAGTGCCCCTGGATCAAACTGGTCTCAAAATGCCCAAACTGGCCCCAAAATGGGGAGCACTGAAAGGAAAAAAAATCCCATATCCTGATCTGGGTGGAGCTGTTGGATTTTCCTGCTCTTTTGACAGCAAGTGGGTGCACAAAGGAGGGGGAAATGTCCCTGTCCCCATCTCCAGGGGACAGAGAGTGCCACCACCCCCTTGGTTGGGGACAGGGGACACCTCAGCCCGGCCGCCAGCCCAGCCCGGCACTGGCGCAGCCTCGGGGCATCCGGAGCTCATCCCTGCTCCTCCTCCTCCCCCTGCAGCTGTTCCCACTCCCCGTAAGCAGAACCAGAGCTGGGACAGACACATGGTTCTGCTTTGCCTCAGTGAAACCCAGCCCAGCTTCCCCAGCTCCCCGACCGCAAACCGGGCACCCCCTCATCCCTGGGACACGGCTCTGATCCTCTGGGAAAGGTTTGGGGCCCTCCTGGGTGAAGTGTGAGCCCGGGGAGGGAACCGGAGCTGGGCCTGGACCCGCGGGATGGGAGAGAGGGAAATGGGATGGGGGAGAGGGAAATGGGATGGGGGAGAGGGAAATGGGATGGGGGAGAGGGAGGTGGGATGGGGGAGAGGGAGAAGAGATGGTGGACAGGGAAATGGGATGGTGGAGAAGGAAATGGAGATGGTGGAGAGGGAAAGGGACATGGTGGAGAAGGAGATGGTGCAGAGGGAGGTGGGATGGTGTGGGGCGGGAGGAGCTCCAGCACTCCCGGAGCCCCCGGGCTGAACACGCCGAGCGCCCCCGTTCCCACGCTGCCATGACATTTATATTCGGGCTGAATTACGGCGGGTTTGGTTTACATCTCTCCAAACAGCTGGAGAGCAAAAAACCCAACCCAACCCCCTCAAGGCAGTGGAAATAATAAGGAAAAGCCTCCCCCACCGAGCCCGTGGGATGTGAATGGGGCGGCCAAGGGCACCCCGTGGTGCCGGGGGCGGTGCCGGGGCGGCCGCACCAAATCGTGCTTGGAGGAGGAATCCTGGCGAGTTTCATCCAACCGAGCAGCTCTTGCTGTGGCCTCATCCCATAATATTCCCACCATTCCACAGAATCACGGAATCCCAGACTGGTTCGGGTTGCAAAGGACCTTAAAGCCCACCCAGTGCCACCCCTGCCCTGGGCACACCTTCCACTGCCGCAGGCTGTTCCAAGTCCTGCCCAATCCCGCCGAAATTTTCCCTCATTTTGGATTTGGCAGAACCAAACCAGCTCAAAGGGCTGAGCACAGGAGGAGGCCTCAGGACAAGGCAGGAATTTTGGGACACCGGCCCATCCATCCGCTCCGTATCCACATCCAGGGCATCATCTTTGGGAAGGAGCAGGCACAGGACCCCCCCGAGCCCCCCGAGCCCCCCTCAGACCCCGCACTGAGGAGGAGGAGATGTCCTGTCCCACATTCCCAAACCCCACGGCACCGATGGGAACGGAACAAACCCCGCCAGAGGCGGGGCCGGGAGCTCCTCCAGGAGGGAAAGGAGCACGGGGGAGGAAAATCCCAGTTTGTCCCAGGGCCAAGAGACACCTGGAGTGTGGCAGGGACTGCATCCTGCGCCCGAGCCGAGCCGGTTTGCGCGGCCAGGAACCAAATCCCCCCGGCACGGAAATCCCAACGCGGCAGCAGCTCCGATGGTCCCAACCCAGAGACCCCTCCTGCCTCTCCCCACCCCCGGGAGCTTCACCCAGACCCATTTTGGGGTTGGATTTCCGCACGGGACCCTCGGCGCGGACAGCGGGGCGGTGCTGACCCTGCTCACCGTGTCCCGCGGGATCCGGCGCCTGCCCCGGCACGGCGTTGGGATGCGGGGAAGCTGCCGGCCCGCAGGGATAAATCCATGCCCTGGGAAGCTGCGGAGGAGCCTTTGATTCCTTCCCCGGAGGTCTCGCGTGGGCTTTCATGTCATTAATTAACGGGATCCGCAGCGGGCGCCCGGCGGGGAGGAATCCCGCTGGATGCGGGGCCGAGCGCGGAGATTTCCGTCCCTGCTGGGACCGGTCTGAGACCAGTTCAGCCCCAGTTCAGCCCCGAGCTGGGTTCAGCTCATCCCTGCAAGGGCAAATAATGATGCTGCTTGCCCTCCAGCCTCAGCTTCCCTTGATTTCCTCCCGTCCCCGGCACTCGCCGGGACACGCCGGAGGCTGGGAATGCAGCTGCAATATAAATCAGCAGGAAATAAAAGCGTGGTTTGATGCAGCACAGCTCCCTGCAGTGTCACCCAGCCCGGCTCGGGGACACCCGGGGGTGTCTGTGCAGAGCTTGGGGACACCTGGCCGGGATCTGCCCCCCGACACCCCCCAGCTCTGACAAACCTCATTAAACCCTGCACATTTCGGGGATATTTATTCCCCTTCCACCTAAAAAGCAGGCGAACCATTTAAAAATCTTTGAGGGGTGGGCAAAGGCGGTGTGATCTGAGCTTGTGCTCCCAGTTTGTGCCCCCAACCCAGCCCAGTGTCCCCACCGACCCCGGCAAGGTGTGACAGCCCCGCCAAGGTCACCGAGGCTGCAGCAACCCAAAAACCTCCCTAAGCCGATTCCGTCAGGTCTAAGCAGCAGCAAGAGCCGCCCTTCACGGAAAGAAGTGAGTAATTAGAGATTAATTGCCGATAAAATCCCTCAGGGTACTGCCGGGGGCCGCAGAGGGTGGCTCGGGGTGAGGTAACACCGACACGGGGAGCGAGGTGGGGATGGAGGTCTGCAGGAAAACTCCTCGCAGACGGATCCCGTTTGCTGAACGGCTGAGAAAATCAAATTATACCGCTTGAAATCCCACCCAAACCGGGATGGTTTGTGTGGCCGTGGAGGAAATCAGGGATAACCCCAGCCAAGGACCCCCCCACCCACTGCTGGGAGCCTTTGGGTGTTGCTGTGCCAATCTCCTGCACGCCTGATGCTGCTTTTCCAGCCCAAATTTTCCCTCTTGTGCCAAAACCTGGATCCTGAATGTCAATTATTTTTGGATCCGGAGAGACGCTCCCCCCCCCCCCCCGGAATTAATAAAGCTCCCGATGCCAAAAAGGGGCGGTTTGTCAGAGGAAACTAATTACTGTGGCTTGTTTGAACAATCCCAGTGCCTCGGGAAGGAGGGTTAAAAGCTTAAATTTTGGCAGCGAGACGGAGCCCAGGCCCCAGATGTGCTTTGCTCTGGGCCCGTTTCGACACCGCTGGTATCTGAGTGCTGCCACGGCTGCGCTGGGGGCAAAATCTCCTTTTTCCCAAGAAAGGAAAAGCCCTCGGTGGGATCAAGGAAGGAGAAATGCCAGAGGCAGGAGGGCAGCCACGGCAGCGTCACCTCCCACAGCACAGCTTGGCCTCTTTCCCCTTCCCTGTTTTGTGGGGTTTCCTCCGTTGTGGATTCCCCAAATCCCTTGGGGGGGGTGGGGGTGTGAGTCACTGTGCCTCCGTTTCCCCCTTGGAAAAACACCCTGGGAAGTCCTTGAAGGACTCCAGGTATTAATTCCTGATTTTTCCCTTCGCCCTTTTCCTTTTTCCCTTTTTTTGCCTTTTCTACAAGTCTCAGGTGTGCTGGCGCCAGCCCTTCCGCTCCCACCTGAATAATTCCCATTCCCATCCCTTGGGAAACAGATCCTGCCCTGCCCCAGCATCCCGGGATGGGGCGGGCCGGGAGGAGCGCTGGGATGGGGGAACCACATCCCTGCGGGACGAGCATCCAGCATCCCTCAGCAGCATCCCGAGCAGGCAGCACAGGGGGTGCCGAGCTGGGAATTCCCTCCTCTCTTCCCCTCTCCTCTCCCCACGGATTCCCGGCTGCACAGAAGGAGCCGGCTCGTCCCTGCGCCCGCCGGGGATTAGGGCGCTTTGCTGAGGGCACCGAGACCGCAGCGAGGTTTGCAAATCCAATTTGCACCAAACCCTTCCAGTGGGTTTTGGCCGGAGCACGGGCTGGGATCCCATCAGGATTTACTGCCCGACTCCAGCCTCACTGCCAACACATTGAACCATTTAGCGCTGCCGAGGGTGAGGAATTCCGCCCGGGACGGCAACAGCAGAGCGCTGGGAACGGGGATTTTAGCCAGAGGGATTTCAGAACTGGGAGATGTTTGAGGGAAACGGGGCTGGAGGTGATGGGAAGAGCTGGAGGGTCTCCAAAGGGCAGCAGGTCAGCTCAGCCGGACCTTTGGAGATGGCGATACCATGGAGATGGACACGTCCCTGAGCTCTCCTGTCACCGCAGGGAAAACCTGCTGGGATCCCTCAGCGGTGAGAGGTTTTCCACTGGGAAGAGCCACGTGGTTTCCAAAAAAGCAAAGTTTTCCCTCTGCTCCCGGCCAGGACATCGGTGTGTGGCCACTCTGCCCTTCCCACCCCGCTGGCCTCTCCCGTGGCTCCAGCTCAGACCCAGCCGAGCCGTGGGTAAAAGATTTGGGATCGTTTCTGCTGCTGCCATAAAAACACCGATTCCAAACGGAGCACAGGCACCCAAATCCTGCCCACACTCCTGCAGAGGAGCTGCCACCGGCAGCGAGGGGAGGGCAGGTGACACAGACAGGGACAATCTGCACCTTTGCTTGCCCATTTTCCACCTTTCCCTGACCAGAGGCTGCTCAGAGCAACAAGAAATTCAGGACGGTGCGGTCGGAAGAAAACGGCCCGGCCAAAGAACTCCGGCAAAACACGGACTGGGGCATTTCTCTGTCGCTGCCCGTGGGATGGGGCTGGCAGCCGGTCCTGCTGCAGCTCCTGTGCTGGTGGTCAGGGACAGAAAACATCGACCGTCCTCAGATTCATCCCTGGGAATGTCCAAGGCCAGCTCGGACAGGGCTTGGAGCAGCCTGGGACAGTGGGAGGTGTCCCTGCCTGAGGTCCTTTCCACCCCAAACCATTCCAGGACCTTCTCCTGGAGACAGGTGAGGGCCGGGCCAGACCCCCCTCTCCTCCCCATCCCTCCTCTGTCAGGGAGATCCCCCCACAAGCGATGCTTTGCCAGGGCACAGCTCCATATCCCCTGTCCATGCTCAGAGGATTCACACCACCCCAAATCCTGCCTGCATCCTCCCAATCTCTCCTTTCCCCTCCCTAAACTTCTCTTGGATACCACACAGGTGGGTTTTTCCCTCTGCTCAGGGTGATGCTGTCGGTGCCCAGCCCGGCTCAGCGGAGCTCTGCTGCCTCCCCCAGCTCTGGCACCGTCCCTCCCAGACGGCTCCGAGGAGCTGCTAAGCCTCAAAAATGTGCTTTTAATAAGCCAACACCACTTAACGAGGACAGCAGCTGCCCTGTTAAAGCAGAGGTGAGCCCTCCCTGCGGGGAGGACGGGATGGGTGCTGCCAGCTGGGACCTTCAGCAATGAAGGTGTTTTGGTTCACACCCGAGGTCTGGGCTTTGCTGTCCCCCTTTGCTGCACGGGGGCACAGAGTTGGGAAGGCAGCAGAGAGGGAAAAAGCCCAGGGAAAACCAAAAAGTCACTCCTGCACCTCGCTGGGAACATTCCCTGCCTGTTCCTCCCAGCACAGCTGCAGCTTGGGGAGCACAACCACTGCCATGGACCCTGCAAGGATTTGGGATTTTGGTTCTCAGACCCTGCTCTGCTCCAGGGCAGCAGGACTGCGGGCTCTGCCCCGTGTCACGGTGCCATCGGCCACCAGGTGCCATCAGCAAATGCCACAGCCCTGGCGGGGGTGACAACAGAAGCAACAAAACCACCTCGGGCTCCCAGGCAGCTCCTTCAGCCAAAACCAACATGATTAAAGGCAAAAAGGCCCCCATGAGCCACGGGGCTTGGTCAGTTGTGCATCACTGCCATTGCCAGCAAGACCCAGGCACGGCAACCATGGAGCAAAGTCGGTTTTCTCACCGGGAAGGACCAGGGCTGGGTTTACAACCACCCCTAAACCAGGCCAGGATTTAATTGAGAGACTCCTTAAAGCCTGGAGCCACAAACCCTGCTCCTGAATTAGCTCCACTCCCAGAGCCCCGGGATGGGATTCATCACCCTGCCCAAGCACCACAGCAAAAAATGCTGCTGAGACAGAGAAAAATGCAACTCCTGCTCTGGATTATCGCAGCCTGGGAGCGATGCTAGAGGAGGAACTTCCCCTCCTGGTTTCATGGGGAGAAGTGATGGGAATGGAGCTGCTCGTGGTGTTCCCTGGATGGTCACAGGAGGTCCCTGTCACAGGAGAGCCACATTGCACCACGCCTGGCACAGCCAGGAGGGAGCCTCTCCTCCTCTTCTCCGAGTTTCACGGGGATACTCTGCTCCAGACTGGCCAAATTGCAGAAAAATCTGATTTGGGTGGGATTTCTCCAGTCCAACCCATTAATGGTGGCGCTGGAGTAGATGGCTCACATTGCCCGGGGGACTGGACCACCCCGTGGCTTCACTCCTGGGATGGCAAATGAAAATAAACCCACAGCAGGAAAACAAACCCACAACAGGAAAACAAACCCACAGCAGGAAAACCCTCACCTGTCCTGTCACCTCCCCCACGACGGGAACCCACACCAGGCCTCCTCCGCTCCCTCCAGCCGAGGCTCAGCCCTGCCGGGCACCCTGAGCTGCTCCAGGGACAGCGGTGACATCGAGAGGCTCCTGCCAGCTCTTTGTGCCCCCCAAAGCCACCCCCGTGAGGGCATCACCTCAGCATCATGAATCATTCCATCATCATCATCCTCAGCACGGCAGGATGGGGAGAAGGCAGAGCTCCGAATGCCACCCCCCCCGTGCTGCACTGGGGACAGCCAAGGTGACACCTGCTCTGGCCACACGATTGGCTGGGTTGCGTTTGGGGCTCATGAGAAGTCCCCTGACCTCACAAAAGGGGATATTGCAAATTTTACATCCATCCCTGCAGCCCCCCCAGAGGTGCAAGTCAACCCCAAAACGCTTCCTGGAGCCTCCGCGCCTGGCACGGCCCGAGGGAGCTCCCGGAGGGAGGTGGCCGAGAGCGATGTGACTCGTGGCAGTGCCATGGGATGGCACCAGTGCCACCACAGCCGGGCCCAGCACCCCCCGGGCGTGCCCACCCGCTGTGTCACAGCACAGACCCGCTCCTTTTATTTCCAGCCCAACCACGAGGCCTGGAAGGCTCTGGGCTCTGCCCTTGAGAAGCCCGGGGGATCCCGGCCCTGGTGCCGCATCCTGCCGGGAGGTGGCCGCTGGCAGAGCGGGAGGGCCAGCTCGGCATTCCCGGGACTCGCCACACCTCCCGTGCGCCTTCCTCCGGGCAGCACCGAGCTGCACCGGGGCTAAGCCAGCCCTCCGACAGCCAGCGCTGCTTAAAAATTCGGGATGTGGGAACAGGGAAGCCTAATCCTTCCCCCCAGCCCCGGAGCTGCTGGGGATGGAGGCGCAGGACGAGCCCGGAGCCTGGTGGTGACACCGAGGACGTTCACACCGGGGCACTGCCACAGCACGGAGCAAAGCCGAGGTGCAGCATCTGCAGCCGCCGCAGCGGGCAGATTTGGGTCGGAACCAGAGGGTAAAACGCAAACCCAAGCGCTCACACCTCCTAAAATCTGGCACAGAGACGCCCCTGCCCTGCTCTGTGCCAGGCAGAGGCTCGGCTGCTTCTGCCACTAAACCCAGCAGCACCCACGACCACGAGAGGAGGAATTTGGGATCCACTGGGATCCTGCCTTTCGGTCCGGGATCTCAGCACACATCCCGGACTCACACGGCACTTCCAACCGGCACCAGCCCCTTCTCCCGCTGGGATAAACCGTGCCCTTCACCCAGCGCCGGATCGCGGATCGGCTCCCGGAGCGGGGATGGGATTTAAATCAGTGCTGGCTACAAGCTACCATATATGTGCAATACAGACACCCGAGGTCTGCCTTGTTTTGTTACAGCCCTCGTAGAGACCGCGGCGAGAGGGGGAAATTCCCTCCCTCGAGGATGGGGGGAAATTCACCCCCCAGCCCCAGCTGAGCTCTGGACATGGTCACCACTGCGGCGCGGCCGGAGCTGGGAGAAGGTGACGGGGCTGGAGATGCCGGCTGGAGATCCTTCCGTTCCTTAAACTAATATTTAGACAGGACCCATCTCCTCCCTCCCGCGAGCGCCCCGCGCCCGGAGCCGTCCCGCGCCGTGTTTGTGTTCCTGCGTGGCGGGACGGGCTCCAAGTATGAAGCAAAGTCCTGCGGCGGCCGCACAGGCGGCCCCGACCCCGGGACGCTGCCGGGTCCCCCCGTTACCCCCAGCCCCGGGGGAGCCCGAAGGCTCCGGTTCTGCCCCGTTCGGCGGCGGCAGCATCCGACCCGCCGGGCGCGGGCGGCGGGGAATAAACAGCGGCGGGGAATAAACAGCGGCGAAGCCCCAGGGCTGAAACCGAGCACGGCGCGGGTGCCCCTGGGGGAAGAGGCTACACCGAGAGCCCCGGAGCCGCTCCCGGTGCCGCAGCGCGGGCGCGGGAGTGTCCCGGACCGGGCAGGTGCCCGGGGCCGGCGCTGCCGAGCCGGGGCCGCCCGCGGCCCTTACCTGGACGCCGGGCCGGTGCCGGTGCGCAGCGCTCAACGGCGGCTCCGCGCCGGGGCCGGGGCACGCGTGGGGCCGAGGGTCGCCATGGGCGAGCGGCGCGGGGCTGGCTCGGCTGGAGCGCGGCGGGGGGGCTCGGCCACCGCCTCCTCCCGCGCCGAGGGGCGGGTTTGGAGCCGGCGGGTTCCCCCGCCCCGCCCGGTCCCGAGCCGGGCTGCGCTCCGGTACCGCTGCCGGTGCCGCTGCCAGTGCCCGCCTCTCCCCGTTGCCTCCCGGTGTCGGTCCCGCTGTCACCCGCGCCCCGCAGCCAGGCGAGTCCGCGGCTCCCCCGGAGGAGGCACCGGCTGCTTCTCGCAGCGGAGCCGACGGGGCCGCCCGGCCCCGCCCCGGTCCCTCCCGGTGCCGCCCCGGTCCCTCCCGGTGCCGGTCCCGCCCCGCCCGGGCTCAGCCAGACGCGCCGACGCTGCCCCGGTGCTACCAGCCCCGAGCCCCGGTTCTGCCCGTGGCATCGCCCCGTTTCCCCGGTTTGCCACCCTTGGACCCCTCGGCGCTGCCGCTGGACACGGTGCCCGCCGTGGGCAAGGGCCAGCCCGGGCCCGGTGCCCAAATCTCCCCTGGCAGTGGTACCCGGCCAGGGGCTCATCCCTTCCGCGTTAATTGGGGGCATTTTTAAGCCGGTCTGGGCAGGGCACGCCGGGGCCATCAGCAGCTTCCCGGCACGGTCACCTCCGGGTTTCCATCGGGGCTTTGCCCGCGCGGGTTTGGGGACGCCGGGAGCGCGGCAGGGTCACCGCCTGGCACGGCACGGGCTGGAGATCGGTGCCAGCCGGGACAGGCTGATGAGTGTGAGGGAGAATTATCTGGAAACGAGCAGCGATTTTGTACTTTCTGTGTGAAAATCGAATTGCTCGATTGGGTTCATGAAATCATTGAGTTAAGCTGGAAAGGCCCTCTCAGACCGTCAGGTTCAGCCATTCCTCCACCCATTTTACATCCCTCCATGGTGACTCCACCACTGCCCTCGGCTGGACAGCCCCTCCAGTGAAGAAAGGGCCTTTAGGGCCCCTTCCAACCCAACCTTCCAAGTCAAACCATTCCAGGATTCCACGAGAAGTGCTGAGGAGAGGCAGGAGACCAGGATGTTCATGGAGCTGCTGATCCTGCAGCATCTCCCATGGCCAGGCCACATCTCCCGTGCTTTTGGCTCCTCTCCTCACTCTCCCATCCAAGCAGAGCTTCACTACCTTGGAAATCAAGATGTTGCTTTTCAGTGTGAGTGCTGGAGATGATGAAGAGACCACCCCAAAAAAGGCAAATCTGGCTTTGAGAGGGATGTAAGCGCCCCTTGGAGCGAAGCCAGGCTGGGACAGACCTGCTGGGGCACATTTCCAGAGGCTGCTCTGGCACGGGGATGCTCAGGGAGTCAGTGGCTGTAGGAAACAGAGGGATCAGAGTTTAGAGAGAAGAGACTTAGCGCTCCCTAAATGACTGGCTCCTTCCTTCTCTCATGTCCCCAGTGTTTGTTTTTGCAAGTATTAATATGCTGGGACTGTTCCCTTTAGCACATGTCGGGGCTGGACGGGTTCACCGCGGGCTCTGGGATCCGGGTGACCTTGGCCCATCAGGACACCTTCCCAGGAATGGCCCAGGGAGCCCGAGCCAGCTCCCCACAGCCCTGGCAGGAGCCAAAGACCCCCGGCCTGAGCTCCAGGGCGGTGCTGCGGGGGTGGGCAGCAGCTCTGGGTGCTGTGACTCTTCTCTCTGGCACCAGGTGGGCTCACCTGGATGTGTCCAGCCGCTCTGGGACTGCACTGCAGGACCCCCCCTCCTGCTCCACAAGCCTCAGGAGGCAGCAGCTGTCCTGCCAAAAATCCCAGTAGCTGCTAAACAAACAACTTAATGCAAAGCAGCCTCGGTGGAGGAGCGAACGTGCCCAAGGAAGCTTCGGAGCCATTACGGAGCCGCAGCAAAGGCAGCGCAGCCTGGTGCAATTTGCATCTTCTGTTGTAATTAACGTTTTCGCTAATGACGTGTGTAACACGGCTGGTGATAGGCGGCCTCCATCTCTCCGCTGGTGTTTGCTCAGAGCCCAGAATGTCGCCCTGCCTGCCTGTCACCGTGGGATGGTTGGGATTGTCCCGGCTCGGTGATCCCTGTGGGATCTGGGGAATATCCCACGATGCCCACACCTCACCCTGCTGTCTCTGAGTTGGTATCGGCACCGAAATCGCGACATCCAGAGTGTAACTGGGAGCCTCTGGCTCGCGGAGGAGCTTTGGGAGCCGCTCCTGTTTGGCTTGGCTGCCTCTCCTTGACCAGCCAAGCCACCCTTGATCCGCTGGGATTTAAAGCGTCTCCAAGCTGGATGTTTGAGGGCTGATCCTGGAGATTCCCCTTTGCTCTGCCCGGGTTTTCTGCTCTCAGCCCGGCCACCAGACACTGCGCAGTGACATCTCGGACGCGTTCCTTGTGCAGCATCCCGAGAAAGCCCCAAACAGGATTCCTGTGCTCCTGGCTCAGGGAGGGATGTGCTGCAGGCTGGTGGGACCCAGCGAGAGGGGGATCGGACCCGGGATCCAGAGGGGAACTTGTGAGCCACTGGAATGGAGTGAGAAATTGGAACCAGGCGGAAAACCCGTGGTACGAAATGTCACACACACAGAAATCCACGAGGGACAAGTGTCCATAAACACTGAGGGGGAAAATCTAAGCAATTAAGTAATTTGAAATGTCAAATAGCCCATGGACCCCACATTTGGACATGACAGATGAACAAAAACATAGACATTAAAAATTCCTGAAAACTAACAAAGGAACTATGATTAATTTCCCTCTGTTCCAGGGCAATCGCATTATATACACACAAAGGAGTCATAAAAATTCCAGGATGACGGAACAAAATCCTTCCAGAGCTCCACAGATAAAATACAACCATACTGGAGGGAGCTGGAATAGTCCAGGGAAGGAGCATGCCTGGGGTGGCTCCCACATTTCCTTTGGACAAAAGACCTTTCCCAAAGGATGCAGCCACGAGGTGACACCTGCTGAAAGTGCCACTGGGCACGGATGTTGTGTCCCAGCTGGGCATGGGACAAATCCTTCTTAGGGACAGCAGCGGGTCCCTTGAGGTCCCTGCAAAGAGCCACACATGGGGTGAGTTGGGCTTTGTGAAATCCTGAAGAATTTGGGATGTGGTACAAACCAGGGTGATGCAAGAAGGGGCAGGAAGGAGGCAGGGAAAGGAAAGGGGTCAACATCCTCCCGTGCCACGGCCAATTTCAAACTCCTGTTGAGTCCCAAGGGCCGGAACCGAGCGTTTAGGAAGGAGAGAAAATGAAGGGATAAAGTCAAATCGTTGCAGTCCAAGAGGCAGGCGGCTTCCTTCAGCTCAGAGGAAGATATTCCAAACCAAAACCACAAAGAAAATATCATTAGAAGAGGCCGCAGTGTTGCTCGGTGACTTGTTCATTGGCTTTTTGTGGGATGTTTTTCATCAAATCCGGCTGTGGAGTCTGCAAAATTAATTAAGGAGGGGGCTGAGCGGTGCCAGGGGCTGAGGGGGGTTTAGGGGCTGCCCGTGGATGGGGAGGAAAATCCCGTGAGAGCAGCAAAGGCCAAGCCCAGCTCCGCAGGGATGGTCCCCATCGGGGTGCCAGCATCCCAAAATCCCGAATCCAGGAATGCTGCATCCCGAGCAATCCCACCCTCGCTGGAAGCTGCGGCCCGGCCCGAGGCTGCTCGGAATTCACTGCCCTCCTCTCGGCAGCCCCGAGCGGTGACCCGGCCATGGGGTTTGTCATTCCCACATCCTAATGGGCCGTGAAACTGCAGCACGCTCGGGACACGCGGGGTCCTGCCTGGGAAAAGCCGGAGAATTAAAAAAAAAAAAAAAAAAAAAAGTAATAAAAATATGTGGCAAAACGGTGGGAAATACCGAAAAAGCAAAGGGAGGTGTGGGGTAGGGGTGGTGCCGGGGTCCCCGCTCTGTTCCCCTGTCCCCGCCTGGCCCTGGCAGGTGACAGCAGCAGCTCTGCCCGGCTCTCTCCCAATTCCAAACCCCGATTTTCCAGCCAGGAGAGGTGTGTCGGGCGAGAGCCATGGCAACTCTTACACAGAGCGTCAACAAAAATCAGCTAAATAATGACTTTCTCCTTGAAATCCCCCGGGGGTGGGGGAGGCTCCGGGCCAGCTCTGCTGGACGTGAAAAAAAGCTTTTAAATTTTTTTAGTGGATGCTGAAGAAGAGCTAAGGGGAGATCCTGCTCCAGCCCAGCCACATCCCAGCCCGCGGGAGCAAGAGCAGGGCACGGATATCCGGGACAACACAAATCCATGGATGTCCCATGCCCTGCCCTTGAGCAGCTAAAAACAGCTGGATCTTGGAATCCAGCCTGGATAGGCGGGAGAGGCACACCTTGGATTAATCCTATCTTTTTGTTTGGCGTACAGCTTGAAAAAAAACTAGTTTATTTTCAACCAAAATCCAGTGGTTTCCAAAAAAAAAAAATAAATTTTTTTTTCCTTTTTCCTTTTGATAATGGAAAAATCCAGCTCGGAGGCGGCTTTCTGAGCTGGATGGGAAATTCTCCTGTGGGGAACAGTCCTCCACCTTCCTCCCAGCAAAGACAACCCTCCCGCCTCGCCACTCAGCAGGGACTCAATTACACATATGAGGCTGACCCAGCTAAAAGAAGAGCTTGACACGAAATTGGGAACCTGCCAAAAAAATTCCTAATTGAAAGTGGTTCCTGCCACGGGGTCTGTGCCCGGCGACCCCTCCTCTGTCACTGTGAGTTACGGATTGAGGCAGAGAAAATCTCATCCTGGATTTCTGATTCCCTTTTTTTCCCCTCCTGCCCGGGCTGAGCCCTGGGCACATTCTGGGATGCAGGGCTTTGCTTTTTTCCAGATCCATCTCTTTCCTTGGAGCCACAAGCTGGATCATGAACAGATTAAAAGTTCAAGCTCTAATAAACTGAGTCCCCAAAAGCAAAGTTTAGGCAGAGGAACAGATGGGATTTCCAGAATCGTGGACGTGTCCTGCACCTTCTCCCTGTGTCCTGGTCCTGATGGGATGTTTGGAATGGGGGGAGATACGGAGATTTTGGGGGGACAAGAGCCACGAGGGGCACAGAAACGCTCCCCACACGCCTGCATTTCTCCCGCTTCCACCTGGCCATGGGGCAGCTCCCAAAATTGCGGGGATTGTGCCCAGGGCTGTGGAGCTGTCACAGCCCCTGTGCAGCGTCCTGCCTGCTGCCGGGATATCTCCACGGGGTCGTTTCACACCTCCTCGGGCCTTAAGGTCACGCACCAGATGTTCCCCATCAGCAGCAGATCCAAGGACATTTTACACCGGATTTCGGCAGCCAAATCGCCTTCATTTTCTCAGGGATGCTTGTTCTTGGAGCAGCGTCTGGCTGGGGAAAGGATGAGTGCTGATGGTGGGATCCACGGGATCCAGAGCTGAGCCTGCCTTCCTGAGATCTTTCCCAAAATAACTGCGGGCAGCCGGAGGCGTCTGGCTCTGGGAAGAGCGCTGACCCCCAGGACACTGCGCTGACCCCCAGAAGCCCAAACTCCTTCCACTGCCCGTCCTGGCAGAGCAGGGAT
>JAWWMU010000107.1:1107778-1135719 GCA_035048155.1 Cinnycerthia olivascens
ATTGCTTGGCTGGTCCCTGGATTCCCTGCAAGTGTCCAAAGCCAGGTTGGAGCAACCTCGGACAGGGGAAGGTGTCCTTGCCCATGGCAGGGGTGGCACTGGATGATCCTTAATGTCCCTCCCAACACAAACACTCCATGATTCCACAGCACTCCCCGGAACTCGCTCAGAGATCCTTCCAGCAGACTCACGTGGATCCCAACACCCCAAAAAGGGAGCAAAAAGGATATTTGGGTTTTTTTTTCCCCTAGTGCAAAGCTGTCCTGGCCGTGCAGAAAACCCACAGAGATTCCAATTCCCTTCTCCCTGCGCTGCTCCCGTGTCCCAGGGCAGGACCAGCGTAAAATCCATCATTTTCTCGAGCGTGTCCCACCCCCGGGAGCCCTGGGGGGACTCCCAGGATTCGCTCCCGGGGGCTCAGCAGAGGTTGCATAATCCCTGCGTGCCCCGGGGATGCTGCTGCCCTTCATTGTTTATTTGCTTAGCAGCAATTAGAGCAGCGTAATTACAATCAGCGCCGGTTTACATAAAGAATCACTTCGCTTGGCTTCTGGGCGCCCCTGCTCCGCCAACCACGTGCCAAGACAAACCTCGGCGAAACCTCGGGAGCGCAAAAACGAACGAGACACGGGAACCGGGGGGATGGAAAGCAGCGGAGAAAACCCGCGCGGCTCAGGAGGAGCCGCTGGATGGGGATTTATGGGGATTTATTGGGGATTTATTGGGGAATTCTGCCCCTGCCAAGGGGACGGGATGGGTGCGCTGCGACTTTTAATTGGCAATTAGGAGCCAGGCAGCCCCGTCCCGGCAATTAACGGGTTGGGACATGTGGGAATTTTGTGATTCCTCCTTGGTGGCTTCCAAAGCCGGACGTGTTTGTGCGGGAGCAGGGTTTGGGCAGGGTCAGGACTCACCTTGCAGCGTCTGGAGGCGTTGGTTTCAGGACAGGTTTAAGAACAGTCCAGAGACACCAGAGCATCCCGAGTTTGCCTCTTTCCCTGCAGCAGCCTGGCTTGGCTTCCCTCCCGAGAAATCAAAGGAAAGGCTGTAAGTATTGGGTTGATTTTCTAAACAATTCCCCTCTGAGCTTTTAAATAAGACCCAGGTTTTCGAGTAAGTGCAGCGCAGGGCAGCTGAAGGCAGCAGCAAGGGGAAAAAAAAAACCCAACACTTTTCAGCCACAAAATAACTGGGATGAAAATATTTACATTTTCTTCCTCTGTGTTTTCAAGCTCGGTTTTTAAAAAAAAAAAAGTGTGTGGGGGGGAAGTTTTTCATTTGGGAAAGCAGCTTCTCTGCAATTTTAGGGGGGAGAAAAAACAGAAGTGGCCTGACTTTTTCCAAAATTCAGTAGGTGAAATGAGGCCAGGAGCTTAAAAAGAAAAAACTCTTTTTAGAATCAGGTGCTTTGAGAAGAGTTTGGGGAGAAAAGCAGCTGCACTTGGAAGTTTTTCACTGCACATCCTCATCCCAGTCAGTTCTTGCCCTCGAGACAAAAAGCTAATCTTATTATTTCTTTTTATTTTTTCTGGCAGATCTATGAAAGTCAGGTGCACGTGGACTAATTAATACTTGGGCTGATTATTATTTTTACTAGGGGAAGGCTAAACCTCCCTCTTTAGTCCTCTTCTTCCTTTCCCTCAGGATTCTCAAATTGTTTCCCTACAATTGGAAATTCCTTGTGTCCCTCCAAGGATCCTGGGCTCAGAGGAGCTGGGAAAGGCTCTGCTCCATCCTGTCCTGCCAAACATTCCCCGATTCCCACCTGGGCACCGAAATTCTGGGCCAGCTTCTGCTGCCTTCCCCCCTTCCCCCGGATCCCGGGAGCTCCTTGGTTTTCCCCCTCTGGCAAAGTCTGGGTTTGTTGTTCCCAGGGGTTTTTTTTGGGATGTGAATAGGATGAAGGAGGCAGGAAGAGTTGCTCTCCAGGGAGAGGATGTCTGTGAGTGCCTGCCTCAGGAGAGCACTCGTCTGGGCTTCCTGGCTGCTCTGGGCTCTGTTCTGCATCCCCCGAGGTGATGACAGCCCGCAGGAATCGCTCCGAGCTCGGGGGAGATGGGGATGGTTCCACAAAACTGTGGGATCATGGAATGGGTTGGGTTGGAGGGACCTTAAATCCCACCCAGTGCCACCCCTGCCACGGCGGGGACACCTTCCCTGAGCCCAGGGTGCTCCAGCCTGGTCCTGGGCACTGCCAGGGATCCAGGGGCAGCCACAGTTGCTCTGGGAATTCCATCCCAGTCCCTCCCCACCCTCCCAGGGAGGATTTGCCCGCTCGTGGACCCCCCCCAGAGTCATACGGGGACACTGACTCCTCTCACACCTCCCTCCCAGGTGACGGGAAACAAAAGGAGCCCAGATATTTCAAAGCAGGAAGGCAGGTTCTGTAAACTGTCTAAAAACGCATCCTCCGGAGATGAGCTCCGGCTCTGGCTCCCGGCCCGAGGGAACGACCCGTGCCGGGGAAAAGGGGGAGGGAGGACGGGGTGGTGGAGTGGGAGCATCCTGCCTCTGTCCCTCTTCTCTGCGAGGGGACACCCCTGTGGCACATCTCCCCTCGAGCAGCAGGGGTTAAGCACGGACTAAACCCAAGGACAACGCTTAGGGACAAAAGTTTTTCAGGACCTTGGATGGCCGGGGGTTGTGAGGAGGTGCCCGAGCATCCCTGCGTGCACACGGGGCTGGGGGGTCTCCAAATTCAGGACCCTCTGGAGGAGGACAAGCCCTGCCCCGAGCCCCGGAGCTGCATCCTGACCCTTTGTTCTGCAGGGGAGCGTGCGGGGAGTTGGGTGCCAGCCACGAGAGCTTGTGCTGTGCCCGCTTCCTCCCTTGGCACGCAGCGGGGCCGGGCGCCTCTGGGCAATTCTGGCTTGCGTCAACAGCCCGAGAAATGAAGAGAAATGAGGCTGAGTGGCAGGGGAGGCTGCACGGCTGCCAGCCAGCCCTTCCCAGGCAGTGCTGCAGGGCTCCGGGGCCGTGCTCTGGGTCACGGAGGGCCGCAGCCCGTGAGGTGCCTCAGTCTGGCTCCCTCAGATCGCCTGTAAGAGTTTGGGGTTAAAGAGGTTTTTCGGGCTGGCAAAGGAATTCAGCCGTGGGGAAACACTGAGTCCAGCTCATCCTGGGGAAGAGGACACTGAGGGAAGATCTCATCACAAGCTACAGCTTCCTCCCGATGGGGAAGGGACAGGCAGCTCCGATCTGTGCTGGCTGTGACAGAGACAGGACCCAGGGAAGGGCTGGAGCTGTGTCTGGGAGGGTCGGGTTGGATCTCAGGGAAGGTTCCTCCCTCCAGAAGGTGCTGAGGCACTGAACAGGTTCCCCAGGGAATTCCCAGCCCTGTCAGAGCTCCAGGACAACGCTGGACAATGCTCTGGGATGAGCTGGGATTGCTGGGGGGTCTGTGCAGGGCTTGGATCCGTGATCCCAGTGGGTTCTTTCCAACTCGGGATATTCTCCCATCCTGTGCCCTCCTTGATCCCACCCTGGCAGTGATGCTGGTGCTTCCCACACATGCAGAGCCTCGAGTGCTGCCCCAGCCCCGGGCTCTGTGCCTGAGCTGCAGCTTCCCAGGGGATACAAGAGGTTAAAACTAAACCCCTCTGCAGAAGGGAGCGCCCCTGCCAAGAGCTTATCTGAGGCTCTTTGTGAACAAAGTGAGCCCTGCAAGGTGGCGAGGCTCAGTGACAGGGAGCAGGGATGCCAGCCAAGATCCCTGCCTCTGGCCAGAGGAGAAATTTCCATCTCGGGGAGGAGCCACCCCACTGAGATAACCCTGCTGTTCCCACTGCGGGGAAGGGCCTCGGGGGGCCAGGGATCCTCTCCCCTGGGAGCTGCCAGTGGCATTTCATGGCTCTGGCTGCACACTTGGCTAAAAAGCCTCCTGAGGCAGGTGTCCACCCTCCAGCTCTGCCTTTCTGCTGGCTCCTGTACCTTCTAAACTGGGATGGAAAAAAAAAACCAAAACAAACCCTTTTCCCCAGTCTTTAACCCTGCAGGGACACGGTGTCCAGCTCCTGCAGAAACCAGGAATCACCAGACAGACACAATGAGCTTTTCAGCCCTTAAAACCTCTTGAAAAACAAACTCATTCAAATGAGCTGTAGGTCTGATGAAAATGTGGGAAAATCTCTGAGCAGCCAGAATTTCACAGAGGCCCCGGCTCGAACTTTCTGCTTCCCAAATCCTCCCGAGATTGGGAATCCAGAGTGACTCCAACCCAACACTCTTTCCATCCCAAAACTCAGCCAGGCCCGATAAAAATCAGCTGGGGCTGAGCACAGCCCATCTATAGCTCTGTGTTTATTTTTAATCGGGTGGCTCAAAACTGAGTCGGGCCCCACCAGTTCCTGGAAATTTAATCCACAGATCCCTTCTCTGGAGCTACCGTGCAGCAGTGCCCTGACCTCCCAGTCCATGCAGCTGGGACACAGCCTCGGGATTTGCTGCCTCTGCTGCTGGAAAACCTGCAAAATCTGAGTGAACCCTCTGCCCTGGCCAGGGGCAGGCAGAGAAAACCACACTCACAGGGTAGAGATACTGGGAAAGGATCACTGGGATGGACTGGAGACGTGAGAGCTGCATCCTGCTGCTCCAGGGGAACACACAGCCCTGCTGTGAGGCCCAGGTGAGCACTGAGATGCTCCCAAGGACTCCTCCTCTCCGTGGGAACTGGAACTCGCTGTCCCAGGTTGCCTTTCCCCTCTGAAATCAGTGTAGGAGGCTCATGACTCGTGTTTGGTGCTCCCAGGGGAGGAACAGGTCTGTGTGTGATCCCAATCATTCCTGGCAGGCAGCACGAGTGAAACCTCCTCATCCTCGTGCCTTGCCTTGGGCAGAGCTCTCCTGCTGATCCTTTGGCGTGGCAGAGGGTTAATCCCCATGGAGATGGCTCCAAAACCTGCCCATGATCCACTCAGGTGGTGGCTTGGCTACTTCTTACTCCTCTTCTCCATCCCTTTTGGGCTCCACCCGGGATGCCAGGAAGTGCCAGGGTGTCCAGTCAGGGTTTCAAGTGCTCTCGGAGCCTGTGGGGGTGAGAGGGGCAAAAGCAAAGCCCTGGGCAGGTGGGGGTAACCCACAGGTCAGGATTTGTCCAGCCTGGAGATGCCACAACTCCTCCTGAGCTGGGAGATGTTCCCGAAATCTCACAGCAGCTCCTGGAGCAGTGCTTGGCTTTCTCAAAGGATTCGTCATTAGGGAGGGATTTATCTTAGATTTCACTTGGATTTTCCTTCCCTTCCTTTGCAAAAACCCTGTTTGGACAAAGCACAGCACAGACAGGGATCACAGCAGCAGATGCTTCCCTGCCTGCACTGCCCAGGGAAATGGACCTAAAACCTCCCCCAGAGCCCTGCGAATTCCCTGGGAGCAGGGACAAGGCAGGGATTTGGCATTCCCAGCCCCACCACAGCTCCAGGACACAGGCTGGGCACGCGTGGCCGTGCCAGTGCCAGGCCAAGGCTCTCAGTGTGGCAGAGGCTGTGTCCAACCCACTGTGGCCCAGCTCTCTCTGGCTGAACCTCCTCAGGAAGTGCTGCTGGGATAATGGTGCTGTGTGAAGGCATTATCCAAATTACTCGCTGCATTCTCTGTTTTCCTGGAGCCCAAGCCAGACCCCAGGAATATTTATCCTATTTATCTTGGCTGTGGATCTCCCACCCCTCTCGGAGCAGCAGGAGCTGGAAACCACAGAGATTTGTTAATAAAAACCAAAGCAGGCACCACCACTGGGCTGGCAGGCCCTGGGTCGGTGTCATCGGCCGGGACCTCCGGACCTGCTGCTCCCAGGGTGTGGTAGAAAGGTGGATAAATTATAAAAGAAAGGCCTCATAAAATCAAACTTTACTCGGCTAAATTAATAGCTGGCTCATCACTTCTATGTGCAAGTTCTCATGTGAAAACAGCCCTGGGGATGAGAGCTCGTTAACACAACAAACTATTCCTGGGTGAAGAACAACTGCACCTGCAGAAAATGAGAAATCTCTCTCATGGGAATCTCATGGGAATCAAGGAATAAAATCTGTAAACTCACCAGGAATAGAGGGATTTGATGGACGAGTAAAATAACCTTTTGCTGACCAATCAGTGAAGTGCACACCTTTGGTGAAATGAATGGATAAAAGGGAAAATGCAGTTGAAATAAAAGGGTTTTTCTGCCTTGGAAACTTTTGGTCATTATTGTGTCATGACAGCCTCTACAGCAACACCAGGGCTCAGGGTCTCTGTCACCTCCAGCCCTGGGGCTGTTTCCCTGCTCCTGCCTTGCAGAAATGGGACTGGAGCCAGCCCAGCACTGGGAGATCTCCCCTGTGCCCACTCTGCTCTCACATCACAGCAGCAGGGCCCCGACAGGGCCCAAAATCACAGCGTGCAGAGAGCTGAACACAACCCCCCGTGGGGATCTCACCTCCAAAAGTTAGCCCAGGCTGATTTTAAGCAGTTCAAACCCTGATGTTCCCTTTGTCCCTGGAGGAGACTCGCAGGCCACGTCTCCAGAACAGATTTCACACAGCTTTTCCTCCTCCTCTTGGACTCCGACCCAGCTGAGACCATCTGGTGTGGAACTGAGGTTCTTGTTCCAGCTGAAACGAGAGCTGAGCTCTGCTCAGCCCCTACCAAACATCGAGGCTGCAGCACATTAAAGCACAAACCAAGGGCAGGATGAGGCTGCTCCGTGGGGTTTTATCCACGAGAGCCTCGTGCTGCTCATGGGCAGGGATGGGGAGCAAAGTCTGGGGTGGTTCTCTCCACTCAGGGTTGGGATTTGTTACCCAACTGAAATAAAAAGTAAATACATCTCAGGGGCTGCTTCATGGAAGCCCAGGCTGGTTTGGGTTGGAAGGGATCTTAAAATTCATCCAGTTATGGGCATTCATCAGTTATGGGCAGGGACAGCTTCCACTACCCCAGGTGGCTCCAACCTGGCCTTGGGCCCTTGCTGCTGTGGGAATTCCATTCCAGGGAGGAATTCCACCCCCAATATCCCATCTCTCCTGCCCTCTGGCAGTGGGAAGCCATTCCCTCTTGTCCAAAATCCCTTTCCTTCACTCTGCACTCCCTCACCAGCTCTTCTGCCCTTCTCCAGCAGCTGCTGAAATCTGACAGATCCACACCTCAGCAGGTCCCTGCAGCAAGCAGCAGCCAGGTGAGCTGGAGTCAGATCCTGCACAGTTCTGATTTCCCAGCAGGGCAAGGATCTAACATCCATTCCCCAGGAGCAGAGGAGATCTGCCTTGAATTTAAATGCAATAATCTCAGCCCAAGCCCATAAACCACAATTGGAACTTTGCAGTGAAAGCCAGCGTGGTTTGAATAATGAATCCCTGAAGGTTTCCCAGTCCAGAACATTCCCAAGCCAGTGCAAAAGGCAGAGGGATCCATGAGAGGGAAGCACTGGGGCTGTTTCTTATTTAGAGGCAGGCTGGAATTCCTGCAGAGCAGGGCTGGAAGGGGCTCCACCAATTTTATTCTTTCCCAGGACAAGAGCTGAGATCCTCAGCAGGTGGAGCCCAGTTGGAATCATGGAATCATCCAGGCTGGAAAAGCCCTGGGAGATCATCAAGCCCAACATTAACCCAGCACTGCCAAGGCCACCATTAACTCATTCCCCAAGTGCCAAATTCCTTTTTTTTTTTTTTTTTTAACACTTCCAGGGATGGTGACTCCAAAGCCTTCTCCTGAAGGAATTTTCCTGATATCCAAGGTAACCATCCAGGGAAATCCTCATTGATTCCAGCCATTCCTACCTGTCCCCTAGCTCAATGGTTTTTTTCCCCACTTCTGCCCATCAGCCAGGATGAATCTTTCCTCAAATCTCACATCCTGAGCCCTTGTGCCTGGAGGGAAATGGAGGAATTGTGCTGGATTTTCAGGGAAAAGCCAACAGGAACACACAAAGGGATGCAGAGAGCTCTGCACAGGCAAGCTCAGAGAGCCTGCAATGTCAAACTCAGCCCAGCACCCAGGAAAACACCTCTGGACTGGCTGAAAAACACCTCTGTTGGCTTTGTTACCCTCTGAATTACGTTTTTAATTATATTATCCATGAAAAAAACTCTTCCTGACACACCGGGGCTCTGCACAAAATGTTTTTCTCCCACGAACTGAAGCACCAGAGTGAAGTGAAAGTTTCTCAGTGTGCTGGAGGTGTCCCTGAGGTGCTCAGTCCCTCATCCAGGGCATCCCCATTGTGATCCCTGCTGGAAAATGGAACTCTGGAGCCTCCCAAGAGGGATGGGAGCTGGTGTCTGTCACCCTGCAGCTCGCACAAGTGACATCATTTAATGTCCTGAGCAAGAGTGGCCAAAGCCACCCCCACCCTTGTGAGCAGCAGCTCACAAACACCAATTTAATTAAATTTTTTTTTATTCAAAATATAAGTCAGAGCTCATATCTGGCATGAAATAGTCCAAAGAGAACGTGCAGATCCCAGCCCTGAGCAATGGAATCGGAGCTAATTTCCTTTTAGTCTCCACACACATGTTCACATATACATAAAATGTAAATATACAGATGTAGTCACACATATTCTCATCCACAGAGAGCACCAGAACTTCTACAAAGCTGCTCAGGCTCCTGAGGCGTCCGAAAGTCACCAGGACAGCAGGAATTCATGGGGAAGAAAAATCTCCCTTCAGCAATTTTTAGAGCTTCAAGAAGCTCCAAAGGGAAGCCCCTGGTGTTCGCCAGCCCCTCAGGAGAGAGGGGGCGAGGACATCAATCCTCATCCCAATTAGTGCTGGAAAAAATGTCCTAACTGCATTTATGGTGGGGAGCAGCATCTCACAAATTCTGGGTTGTTTCCTCGGCCATAAATCTGTCAGCACCACCCGACGTATCTGGGATGTTCTGTTTTCCTGAGCCCTGCTTAGCAGAGATTTCTGTAAGGCCAGACTTAGTTAATCCAAGCAGAGGGGTTTTCACTTGCTGCAGACAGGGCTGGGAGCAGATTGCAGCTTCCTAAAGGAGAAAATCAGCGCAGGGTGGGAAGGAGAGGAGGTTTAGCTCTGGGGGGGCTGCACCAGGGTTCTGAGCCCTTTTCCTGCCCCTGGTGGGTCAGGGATCGAGGGATGCCAGAGCCAGGGCCTGGGAACACCTCGTGGGGACACGCTGGTGCCAGTGGCACCCTGCCCTCCCCAATCCCTGCCCCACAAATCCTCTCCCACGCCGGGCCAGGGCCGTTTCACACAGTGCAGGGAGCTGGGACAGCACACTCTGCCCCTCAGCTCATTAAGCACATGATATTTCTGTCTGAAAAAAAAGAATTAAAAATAATAATTCAAGGCTTGTTCTTAACCCTGGGTGGCTTCACTTTCTGCTTTTGCCATTCTCCTCTTAACGACTCCCAGGGCTGGGATGGCAGGACAAGGATTGATATCCAGACTGGTTCGCTCAGGGATATTGGGCTGATTTTTTTTCTTCTTTTTATTGGAGCCAGGAGTAAAGATTTCTATTTTTTCAAGACTAGGGAAAGCGTGTTCAGGCTGATAAATATCTGTCAGCAAAAGCCATTAGCTGATGGAGTGAACTAGAAGGGGAAAATAAAAGACAACAAAGCCCTGCCATTCCCAGTGGAACAGCTCAATGGCCTTTTCTTCCATGCACGATTTTTAATGGATTTCTTGGAGGGTTTGCTGCATGTGGTCTGTTAAGTTATGGACCATCAGAACTTCATTTTAATGAACCTCATCCTTAGGAATCACAATTAAGGAGCTTCCCAGCATCAGCTTCTCCTTTTAGTTCTTCCTAGCACCAGGATTGGGATCAGCAGCACGAGGGACGGTCAGCATCCTGTCCCAGCACAGGCAGTGCAGGGAGATCTCCTGGGTCAAACATCCCAAAATCCCAGAAATCCTCCCTTCCAGCAGGAAGGAACACACTTTGTGCCTCAGCTTCCTCCTCTGTAACATAAAAACCGTGACAGGTCTGTCCCAGGCATCACCTGAGTGATGGAAAATCTCTTTAGCTGCTCCCAGGAATTTTAGGGCCAAAGCTCCTCTCCAAAGTGATCACACACCTCTTGAGCTCAGAGCAAAACCTTCAAAACACCACCCCAAAATGGCAAGAACTTGGAAAACAACCCAGTGGGAAAGGCTGTTTGTTATTTCCTCCCCAAGCTGGTTGGTTTTCCAGGCAGTGCAGCAGTTTATGGCAGCCCAGGGACAGGTGGTGGTTTATCACCCCGAAATAATTGGGGTCAGCAGCGCTGCCACGGGAAACGCCGGCTCGGCCGCCTCTCCTGCCTGCCTGCCTGGCAGCAGTGAAAAATGTGATTTACTGCAGCAGCAGAGGTTTATATCTAATCCTCTCTGTAATCCCTAACTCCAGGAAACTTCAGGATAACGGCGGCTGGGAAGTTGGCTCGACCAGAACCTCGGGAATTGCTCGAGAGCGACAGGTTCCAGCAGGATGGATCCTTCAGGGATGTGGATCAAGCTCCTGCAGGGTCACACCAGGACCTGGATTCTCCACAGGAAACCAGGAAGAAAAAGGATGGATGCAAAGCTTGACTCTGGCACCTCCCGCTTCCCTCCCTCCTTCCCAGATGTGGCTGGAGAACCGGCACAGCCCAGCAGTGCCACGTTCCATGAGAAAAGCCAGGATGTCATAAAACCGAGAACTAATTGCCCCCAGATGGCTCATTAAGGCCACAAGAAAATTCTTCCAGGGTCAGGAAAGCACTTGTGGAAAGCACCAGGAGGTCACGCTGCCAAGCCTGCCCCGGGGCCACAGCTTGGTGACACCTGAGCAGGGAACGGATCCATGAATTCACCGTGAGAAGCCTGGAAGCAGCAGCAGCTTCCCAGCGAGCAGAGCAGCAGCTCTGCTTGTTTCCTAGCAGGAATATCTTCATTTTCACAGAAAATCCCACACTTTATTGATAGCTTTGAGACATCCTGCTGACTTTTGCACCGCTGGAAGCAGGGCAGGTATCCCAGAGCTCCAGAACCCCCCCAGCATCTTTCCAACAGCTTCAGATCCCTGCTAATCCTGCTATTCCCAAACCCAGGGCTCTCCATACCCCGCACCCCATGACATTAGGCAGGTTTCACTCCCCCAAAACATCCCTGCTAAACCAGAGGCTGCAGTGACCCCGCAGTGACCAACACCCTGCAGGACGATGGCCCCGGGTGCTGCAGGAAGCCTCGGAGCTGCTCCATCTGCAACTCATCCCGGGCCAGAACGGCAGCAGGGAGATAAGGAGTCTCCAAGGTCTCATGGAAAACTCTGACAAGAGGGCTATTTTCAGCTGGCCTGGCTCTGTGTTCCTGCAGGACACTTCCCTGCTCCTCGGGATGAGCTTGGTGTCTCTGGAGGACAGGAGAGGGGACAGAGGTGTCCCCTCAGAGGGGAGGGCAGTGGGGCTCTGATGTCCCTGGGAATGTTTCCACCGTGGAAAAAGATCCTGAGCTGGTGAGCACCACAGGCTGTGTGGAGCTCCAGGTTCCCACTGGAATGGCCAGTAGGAAACACTTCAAGTGGTGCAGTGTCCTGGGCTCCATCTGCAGAATTGTTTCAGTTCAGATGCCTTGCCTGGGGAGATGGAGGAGGAGGACTGAGCCACGGGCAGGAAAAGTGCAGCAGTGAGGAAATTTCAGCTCAGGAAAATGAAACTCTGGGTGTTCCCCTCCTGAGCTCACCCTGCCCACGCTCCGGCTCAGCGGCAGAGCTGTTCTCATCCAGAGCTGGGGGTCAGTCCCCACAACACCAGGGACACGATTTGCTCTGTCCCAGCCCAAAGCTTCCCACATCCTCATCCCACATCCTCATCCCTTGTTTTCTGCTCACTGTTCCTATCCACTTGCTCTCCAACTTTTTCAGTCCCCACTGGCTCACGGCGTCACTTCTCTTGCTGGGGTATAAAAAGTGACTTGAAAATTCGGTTCAGTAAAAACAACCAAAAGAAAATTCTATCAAAAGCCCCACCCTGGTCCAGGAGCTCCTGCAGGGGAACAGAGCTGGGATGCAGCCAGCACTTGCTCCTCACCACACCCCTGGCGAGATGGGAATCGGGGCATTTGTGCTTTAGACCTATTTTGGGAAGAGCCGAAGGGAAACCACGACCGAGGCTGATATGGAGAAGTGGACCCGAAGCAAGCTGGTGGCATTTACTTGGTGCCAGGGAGATAAGGCCAGGAGGTGCCAGCCAGCACCTCCACAGCTCCCAGAGCAGGTGGGAACGCTCTGAGCACCGGGATGCCCACCCCAGGAACATCCTGGGATTAGTGCAGGTGACAGGGACAAATTCCTCAAGGCTGCTCGTGGGAGAGGCTGACTCCAGGGAAAGGAATTTTGGAGGGATGAGAAAGAGAAGGATTTGTGACTGAGGCACTGCAGTGTCTGGGAACAGGAGTCCTGGGATATGGGAACTATGCAGGCAGACAGCTGGGGACAGGGACTGTGATCCATCCTGGATACTCTGCAAGCAGGGAAAGGGCACAGGGAGCCAAGGCGGTTAAGTAGGGATATAAGAAGGAGAATAAGCAATGGGCCCAAGGCTTTATGAACTATAAACACTGCGATGGAGGAGCTTTGTATTCAAAATAAGCAAAGGCAAATTAAAGGAGGGAATTAGGGGAAGGGAAAGACAGAAACGAGGAGAGAGAGAATGAGCAGAGATCTGTGCCCAGTGCCAGGTGAAGAGAAAGTTTTTCCCAGGTTTTTACTGGGAAGGGGAGGCCTGGGAAAGTGTGTGGAGAAATGAGTGAAGGATTCAGAGGTGGTGGCAGAAAAGAGGGGTCCCAGGAGAGTCCTGGGTGCTCCTCAGAGCCTCCAGGCAGGAGGGGAAGAATTGGATTAAAGGCAAACTGGGAGCAAGGAGCCAACCTGAGAAGCTGCATCTTTACACCTGGCTGGAGAGCAGCCACACCACTGGAAATTACTCAGTGTCCACATGCACCAGAGTCCTCTCCAGGCTGATCTCAGCAGGCTGGGAGGAAGGACAGAAATCCTCAGGATCCAGGCAAAGCAAGCCAGGAGCAGCCTGCAAGGGAAGAACCCTCCAGGCCTCTCCTGCTCCAGAGGATGAACCCATTTTTGCGTCATGCCCAGCAAATGCCCAAAAGCACACCAAGTGTCGGGGGATGGTTCTGTGCCCAACTTGTTCCTTGCCCCCAGGAAGACAACGAGATTTCCTCCAAACCCTGCCCTGCACATCCTCCCCTTCTGCCTACAAGGATCACAAACCAGGAGGATGCACCAGGAGCTTGGCAGCATTCAGGAAAAAGGTCACTGCCCTGGGATTGCTCCAGGTGCAGGAAAACCTGCTCCCACAAGACCTGTTCTCCACTCCCTGAGAGGTTTCCAAACTGTGCATCCTGGTTCCCAAGCCCAGCACCAGCAGCACATTCCCCTCTCCTCAGACAGTGACCAGCATGTCCCACAGCTCCCAGTTCCCCCAGGGAAAGGGAGAGCACCCAGCAGCTCCTTTGAGAGAGAGGATTTTTCCCTGCTACATTAAACTCAGTTTGGCTGGGGAAATGTGGCTGTGAAAAGCAGGATGGGTTCGATGGATGGCCTTGAGACATTTTTTAACCCATTATGGTGACCCTGTGCTTTTTAGGCAGCACCTGAGGCTGCATGGCCTGGAGCTGTTCCTCAGAGAGCACCTGGTCCAGAGGCTGCATCCAAAAACCAGGGGGCCTGGCTAACCTGGCTAGATATAGGGTTTACCTGGGATAGGTGTCCAATTGTAGCTATGGGGCTTGACCTTCTAAGTCTAAATTTCAGCCCCTTCCTTTCCAGGGTCCTAAATCTACTCCTCAGCGCAAAGAATTTGGCCCAATTTTGATTTATCCCAGCTAATTGGGCTGCCACACCTTTGGAGGCAGGAGACACGGGCAAGTCCTTGGGGAAGTTTCATCCAGCCCAGATATTCACCAGCACCACGGCAGGGAGCTGAGTCAGGGCAGATGTGCTGGAAGCCAAGGGTCAGATGCCTCCACTTGTGCTTCACTTTCAGCCAGCCCAACAGGTTCCATGACCCAGCTGACACATCCCTGTGACCCTGAGCCTCCTTTCCCCCAGGCCCCGGGGTCCATCCAATCACTCATCCAGCTCTCCTCTCCGGGATGGATCTGTATGGATCCAGCCCAGCCCCCGGGGGGTTTCCAGATCCCTTTATCAGGCCTGCACTTCTCTTAATCCCGTCTCAGCCCTCCCCAAAATAATGACATAAGAGGCAGGCTGGGAAGGCTGATAAAAAGGAACTGAACGAATCCATTAATGCTGTTTCTGTGCCAGGAATTACAAATCCCAGCCCTTGGTAATTAGGGCTCTGCCAGCCACAGTCTCAGCACAGCAAAGCCAAGGAGGGAAGTCAGGCTCACTAAAATTATCCTGAGAAGGAAAAGCAACACCTGGAGGACCAGGACGTTTTGGATAATTTGCCAGGTGTGGCACTCAGGGGGTGTTTGGGGACAGAGGTGGCAAAAAGCCAAACCCAGGAGATTTTGTGGAGGTACTAAATCAGAGAGTGAGGAACAACTGACCAGGATAACTGGGACACGTTTTGATTGTGACCTCTGGAAAAAACTTCCCTTGTATAAATGGAGATTAATGGACATTTCAAAAGACAGTTGCTTTAGCTTAACCCCTCCCCTCCATGTTTTCCTTGGGACGGGACCTAAGGGATGCATAAACAATGTAAAAACTAACAAATACCAATAAAATAAATAAATCGAGACACTCAACCAACCAACACCCTCCCTGGAACAGATTCAGATTCTATTTCAATTGACATCTTCTAAAAAACAAAGCCTTTCTCAGGAAAAATAAACCATGGCCACTTCAGAGAAAAACACGGGAAGAACTGCCCAGGATCTCCCAGTTTCTGGGAGGCAGAAAAACAGGTCAGGAGCAGAGCACTGAGCACACCACCAGTGAGTACCTGGTTTTCCCTAAATCCGAGGGTTTTCTGCTTTTTGAGCAGATTTTTTGGACTCCTGATGTTGGCTGGGATTTCCCAGCCCCAGCCCTGGCAGGAGGTTGTTGGTCCTTCTCCCTCCTGGAAGTGTTGACAAGGTGCTCAGTCTTCCTCCAGCTGTCCAAAGGCTCGTTAGGAAATGGCCCTAATTAAGTTTGATGGATGGGGACTGGGGATTATTCGTAATCTCCCTGCAGCAGCCAGACCAGAAAGGATATTTCACACAAGAATTCAACTGCAAATGCTGCAACTGCACAGCACGTGAGTGGCCTGACTCCACAGACCCAGAACCTCTTCCCAAGGTTTCAAATCCCGAGGAAAAAGCCACAAAATGAAGAGAGATGGATTTGGATCCCATGGATCCCAGCCTTGCTATAAGGTGGTTTGATGGATAAAAATAATTTGGTTTATAAAGGTACATAACAGGCCTCAATCACAAAACTGAGTTCCAAATTCAAAGTCCAGTGAATGTTAGGGATTTTCCCCCTCAAAAAAAATAAGAGGAAGTTTTGCTTTTCTGTATTTCCTTCCCTCCTTCTCTGATGTGTGAGGGAATATTCCACACAGGAGGATATTTGAACATCCAAGCCCTTCCTTGAGCATTTTAGTCTTTGCATGTGGGCTGCAAAATAATGGAAGACAAAACACATAAACCAGAAAAAACTCCAGGTCTCTCCATTCCTAGCTCGAGTTCAAGCTGAAATCAAACAATTTCTCCAAGTTTTCTGTGCATGGATCTGCCTTGATGACCTGGAGATCACCCAGCAGGAGAAACCTGGGCTTTTGATGTCACAGCAAAGTACAAGAGAATAGCTGGGATAATTCACAGACAGGCTTGCTCAGACCCCAGGACACAACATGCTCGAGCAAGACCTGGGAAAGAAATGTTCCTGACCTGGGAAAGGGGGGGAAAAAAACAATTAGGATGAGCCAGATCAGCTCCTCAAACCGGTTTTCTGCAACCACAATCACAAACAATTGCATCAGTGCAAAGGGGAGAATGACACAAAGGGGCAGTGGGGGCAGCTCATGGGGAAAACAGAGATACATGCAGAGAACGGAGGTGTATGCAGGAAACAGAGATTTATCCCAGGAAAATGACGTTTTGAACCAGCCCAGGGAGGAGTGGGGGTGTGCACAACATTCCTTGCCCAGATTGCAGCCAGGACAATCCCTCCTGCTTTAGCTCTCCCACCCCGGCTCACCCGGGAGCAAATCCCCGTGGGCTGAGCCCGTCCCTGCCCAGGTGAGCTCCCGGCACCGATCCCACCCGAACCCGAACTGGGCTGGAGCTGTGGCGGGGCAGCAGCACCCTGAGCCTGCCCTCCGCGGGCTCATACCCCCCTCTCGTGGCAAGCACTCGGCTCCCTGACCCCGCAGGAAAGGCTCCTCCGGAGCTGGATCCCGCTCTGGATTCCCAGAGCTCTTTCCGGAGGCTCTGCTGATGAAGCACATGAATATTGATGATCCGCAGGGATGCAGCAGCAAAAGCAGCTGCGGGGAGAGGCTCTCCGAGTTCAGCGAATGCTGCCTGGTGCAGAAACCTCTGGGGCAGGGAAAGGAGAGGGAACAGGGAGATTTTCTGGGGGAAAACAGGTCAAGCTGCTCAATCATGCTTAGGAGATCAGGATCCTACGTTTAACCAGGAAAGGGCATCCCAGTCCTCAAACGAAAGCTCTGGGAAAGCCCTCAGCTGTTTTTGGAGCTCAGTGGTTCTGTGGAGCAGAGGTTTTACAGCCCTGCATGGAACCACCATGGAATATCATGGAAAGGATCCACGGGGATCAGAGCCCAGCTACTGGCTCTGCAACCCCCACAACCTCAGATCCAAAACCACCCCCCCTGTGCCTGGGAGCATTGTCCAAACACTCCTGGAGCTCTGGCAGGGCTGTGTTGTCATCCTTGCAGATGAAAATGAGCACAGACAGCTCTGACTGCCCTTCCTTGACCCAGTTTAGGGTGTTTTTTGGGGACACAGACCTGTTGGAGCAAGTCCAGAGGAGGATCAGTGGGATGGAGCACCTCTCCTACAAGGAAAGGCTGGGAAAGCTGGGATTGCTCAGCCTGGAGAAGCTCTGGGGTGACCTCACTGTGGCCTTCCAGCACCTGAAGGGAACAACAAAAAACATGGAAATAGACTTTGGGCAAGGGCCTGGAGTGGAATTTGGGGCAATTTGGGATGTGGAATCTGTCCTCTGCTGTGCTGGGAGCAAGAAAACCCCTTTGGGATGAGGACCTCCAGCTCCCACATCCTCCCACAGCACTAATGCCAGCTCCTGCCCGAGAACCCCCTCAGAGGGGACACAAACCTGGCTCCTCAATCAAATCAGCACCCCCACGAATTCTGGAGGAATTCAGTGGCTTTGAGACATTTCCTCTCTGTCAAACGCTGCCAGGAGAGCTGGGGCTCAGCAGGGGGAGGGAGCTCGTGTACCCACACACAGAGATGTAATCTCAGGTCAGAGTTAAGCCAGCCTAGAGAGCAAGTGCATTAGACCCTGCTGAGAAGGGATCTGGGGACAGAGAGGGGGAAACGACGGTGGGGAGGGATTTTTGCAGCTCAGGAAGGGCAGTGACAGGACTCACTGCAGCCTCCTCACACCCCTGCAGGACACAGAGCCCTCACATCCAGCCTGCAGCCAAAGCCTCTTTGCTTTCCCTGCACTTCCCACATCCCAGGCAGAGCCAAGGTCTGCTTGGAAAAAGCTGCTCCCTCACCCTCTGAGAGAGCTGCCAGAGCTGTGTGAGTGCAGCAGAGCCAGAGGGGACGGGTCTGTGCTGCACTGACACCCCAAAGATCCCACAGAATCTTCATCAGGGCTCACAAACCCCAGCTGGGTCACCCCCTCCCTTGTGCTGATGCTGTAGATTTGAACTTTTATGTTTTTTTAGATCCTGTGCTGGTTTAGTGGCAGCTTTAGGTTTCATATTCAGTGCTGCTGAGTTCTCTTCACAGAGTAGAGAGACAGAACAATTCTTTCTCCAGCTCAATACCAAGGGCAATTTTCAGGCCCAAGAATGAAAACAGCAGTGAAGGGAGAAGGAAAAACCAGGAGGATGGAGCTCCATAACCTGAAGCTGTAATTGGATAATTGTTTCTAATATGCCAATGGACCAGAACATATCAAAGTGTGGGACCTCGTGGTCAGTGTCCATTTTGTGCCCATTTTGGGGCATCTTGGGTGTGGTCTGGCTGAACTCTTGTGTGGCCCAGCTGTACCCATTGAGGCCTTTTAATAAATATTTGCTTTATCCTCTTGCTCTGTCTGCTCTCTGCTCCAGAAAGCCACAGTGCCAAGTGACATCTCCCCATCTCCACAGCCACACGGTTTTCCAGGGACAGCCCCACCTGTCCCTTGCCTCTTTTCCCACTGATTTGCACGGAACCATGTCCACAGGAGAGGGACAGCTGCCTCCCTGTCACGGGAGGGCTGAGTTAGGCTTGAAGTGACAGGTCCTGATGCTCTGCAGTGCTGCTGAATGCAGGTCACTGCACAGCACGATCCCCTGAGGCAGCAGGAGCAGCCTGGAGTGGCACAGCTACCAGGGACACGAGTTAAACCACCTGGACACAAACCCCTAAGGAAAAGGGGGCACCCCCCACCAGCAAGGTCACGGCCCCACAGGTGTCCCCCACCCAAGGCAGGGAAGGGCAAATCCTCCAGATCCATTTTTAAGGCAAGGCTGAGTGTTCCAGAGCAAAGACAGGATGGAAAACTGGCCCAGCCTCATCCAAACTGGGGATGGTTCTCATTTTGCAAAGCCTCCTCAGCTGCTGCAGCACGGGCTGCTCCAAGTTTAGATGACATTGCATCAGTCCTCTCCACCTCTTAGTCAGGAGGAGGAAGAAAAAAGCCATCTACCCTTAGTCTGCAAAAATCCAGTCTTAGGGAGGGCTCTGGATAAAAATAGCACCGAGGTTTTATTTATTTATTTATTTATTTCCAGAGCTAAATTAAAATGTGGGGAAGGTTTATTTCTTGTGATTCTGCTCAGGTGAGACCCCCCACTTGCAGAGCTGCCCCCAGCCCTGGGAGGACCTGGAAAGAGCCCAGAGGAGACAGCAGGATGATCAGAGGGATGGAGCAGCTCTGCTGGGAGGAAACGCTGGGAAAATTTGGATTGTCCAGCCTGGAAAAGCTCTAGGGTCACCAATTTGTGACTTTCCAGTTCCTGAGGGAGCCACAAGAAATGTGGAAATTTTGGATAAGGGATGGAGGGACAGGACTCAGGGAATGGCTCCCACTGTCAGAGGGCAGGGATGTGTGGGATTCTGGGAAGGGATTCCTTGCTGGGACAGTGGGGAGGGACTGGGATGGAATTCCCAGAGAAGCTGTGGCTGCCCCTGGATCCCTGGAAGTGTCCAAGGTCAGGCTGGAGCCACCTGGGATGGTGGAAGGTGTCCCTGCCCATGGCACCAAGGCTCCATCCACCTGTAAGACACCCCAGAAAACACCAGGAATGAACAGGAATGTAGGGCAGGGATCAAAATTATTCATCAATAACAGGAATAGCAGTTTTGGAAGGTTCCAAAGCTACTTGAGAAGCCAGGCTAGATTTGACAAATAGCTCCAGCCAAAGTGCAGAAAATAATTAGAAAAACATTGAAACGTGTCATTTTTAGTTGTTGTTCTTATTTTTTTTTTTTAACTGAAACGTTTTACTTCGGAAATGATGAAACATTTTAGTCCCAGCAGGATCTTGGAGCCTTTGTCCCAGCGAAACAGGAATGTTTATTCGGTTTGTCACTGACTGACTGAGTTAAATGTCAGGAGGAAATTTCAGTGTTGCTTTCTCGCGTAAAAATAAAAATTTAAAATGCACCCAAGATTTTTATCTGGTGGCACACAGGGCATTAGAAGAGGCCAGATAAAGGGTTGAAGGCAAGCACCTTTCCTGTCCAGATCCTCAACTCCCCTAATTCCCAACAGGCTGAGCCATAAGGGATTAGGAAACCTGCACAGAAAGGGGACGGGGTGACCTCAGGTGACAGCAGAGGCCAGAAGAGAAGGTTCCTTTTGGAAGCCTCCCATGGAACTGCCCCAAAGCAGCCCTGGGAACAGCAGGGTTGAGGGTGATGAAGGCTGAGAGGGACAAAGGCTGGTGACAGATGTCCCCCAGAGCCACCAGAATGGAGATTTGGGACCTTCCCCTGCTCCAATGCCACTGGGAAAAGCCACATCCTGCCTCTTCCATCAGCACAGCAGCCTCTGCCAAGGAACCCGCCTCTCCCAGGGCTGGGGCCTTGGGTTGCCTCTAATTTTAGGGTCTGATGAAAAGGCTTGGGGTCTCCTCCAAGCTTTCCCAACAAAGGGCTGAGGGCCAAGAGCTCTGGGATCCCACAGCACTCCCACACGAGCACAGATGTGCTGTGCCTGTCCCTGCCCACACACCACAGCCACGCTCCTGATGCCTTCTGCAGGCTGAGCTGGGACAGCCAGAGCAGAAGGATAAATTGGGGATTTATTAAAAGGCCTCACTGGGCACACCTGGGCAGCACAAGAGCCCAGCAGGGCCAAGGTGAACCCCAAAATGGTCACAAAATGGATGCCTGGACAGGAAGTCCCACACTTTTATAAGTTCTGGTCCATTAGCATATTGGAGTTAATTGTCCAACCAATGAAGAATCCTCTTTGTTTTTCTCTCTTCACTTCACTATTGGTTTTGTTCTAGGGGCTGGAAGTTGCCCTTGGTCCCAAGCTGGAGAAGGAATTGTTTTGTCTGCCTGCTCTGCGAGTAGAGCTCACCAACACTTAATATAAAACCCAGAGCTGCACACTGAAAACAGCACAAAATCTAAAAAATATAAAAGCTCAAACCTGAGGCATCACCCAATCCAAGGCCTCATCACCACGGACAATTATCCCAGCTCTGGGAATGATCTGATACCCACAACAGGGCCTGAGCTCCAGCCTGCTGAGAGCTCATCCCAAATCCACGGGCCTTGCCCAGATCATGACCTTTAGCTCCTCCAAAGTCAGCTCTGAAAGCAGCCAGGAGGGCCCTGCAGCAGGGAGAGCTTTCCAAACTCCACGACACAAAGCCTGGAGTGGCCATTTCCCAGCTTTGGGGGTGCACACCCCAATCCCAAATGGTCCCAGCACGGGTTTCCTCGGAGCAGAGCTCGGTGTGAGGCACGGAGTGTCCAGATGGAGGGGATGGAGCCGGTGATTCCAGCAGGGAGAGAATTGGGAGCTGGGACGTGAAACCAGAGAGGGGAAACGTTTAAAGCTTTAATCTTGGAAAAAGCTTCCTGATAGGAGATTTATGAGCAATGGGAACGGTCTCCTTTGCAGAAGGCTGGAAGCTGTGCTGCTGAAAGCAGACAGCACATGAGGAATGGGTTTGGTTGGAGCAGAAGGCAGCACCTGGAGGGTCCTTCCCAGCCCCCAACCCCACACCTGGGACATTCACCCCCCAGCAGCAGGAACCAGCAGAGGTTGTCACAACATCCAGCACAGCTCCAGACGAGTGGGACCAGCCCAAATCCCTCTCCCCATGGCAGCTGCTCTTGGGGCTGCTGCAGAACCTCATTTTTTGGCTAATTCCTGCTGTGGTAGCCAGACCCCGGGGCTTGACACATCCGACTTTTGTGTGGGAGCCTGTGGAAGGGGCAGGTTCGTTAATACGTGTTTAGCTTGGACCTTGAAGGAGCTGCACTTTTCCTGACTTAGCTCTCTCTGTATCTATATCCCACTTTCCTGTAATCAACCTTTCCCTTTTTCCTGCCTTGGCCTTTCCCAGCAAGTTCGTGGGGATTGGTTTTCTCTGGAGCTGCTTTAGTGCTGCTGGAGGATGTGGGAGTGACAGCTCTGGCCTTCCAAGCTCTGTACTCACCCTACATTTATCCAGCTCCTCATTCTCCTGGCTCCTCTTTCAACCTCAGCATGACCTAAAGGGATGAAAAGATGGAGACAAGAGCCAGCACCTCTCCAAACCTAGCAGAGACTCATGGAATGGTTTGGGCTGGAAGAAACCTCAAAGCTCACCCATTCCCAGCCCTGAATGGCCAGGGACATCTTCCACTAGACCAGGTTGCTCCAAGCCCTGTCCAACCTGGGCAAGGCTTTGTTGAGAAGCTCATCCAAGGCTCAGCCTCGTAAAGCTGCCGAGCCAGAGCCCTGAGCAGGGATCAGATGCTGAAGTCTGACCTCAGCCGGGTGCAGCCAGCCCAAAGAGCTCTGACTTCGGGCTTATTGCCCCACAAAAACAGCAGTGAAATCACTTCATCAATCCCCAGAGCCTCGTTTCCTTCCTTCCTTCCTTCCCCCGGCCAAGCTGAAGCTTAAAATAGTATTTTGCATTCCTCATATTTCACTCCAGAACTAATTAACACCCAATCAGCCCAGAGCTGTTCCCACAGCAGCCTGGCCCCACGGTGCAACCTGCCCACCCTTGGCAGCAGCAGGAGCACCCACAGGGCTCCCAGCTCCTCCCAAAAGCCATTCCTGATGGAGCATCTGGAAAGAACTGAGGTAAAACACAAAAACACCCAAATTTGAGCCCCATGTGCACTTTCACCTCCATCCCACGTGCACACAAACAATCTCAACACCGTGGTAACCCCCCAGCATCACGGGCAGCCGCTCTTCCAGAGGTTCCAGCAGCTCCTAAATGAGGACAAAACCCACGAGTTCAGCTGTCTCCTGGTTAGTACCTCCACAGAGCAGGGCTGACCCCATGCCCAGCCTCACGGGCAGTTTTAACCCAGCTAAAAAAGCTCCTCGGATTCCGGGCATGGAACAGGAAAGATGGAGCCCAGGTCTCACAGCCTTTTCTCGGCCTCTCAGCACCCCAGGCTAGGTGTGAGTCGAAAGGGGCTGTGGAGATGATGGAGCTGGAAAGGAAAGTCATCCAGGAGGGCTCTAAATACATCACCCATGAGACATGAGCCCCCTCACTGCAGCATCTTTCCTGCTCGCCCACAGCAGGCTCGGAGGGTCGTGGAGGGGCTGAGGACCAGGAGAGGGTGTAAAGGCTGGCACAAACACGGGGAACTCGTGGCAGCTACAGGGGAGGGAGAAAAGGTCAAGCACACTACACTTGATGTGTTTTAGTTGGTTTTCAGCCCAAACTTCCACCCACGGACTGAAGGCCTGAGCACTCCAGGCAGCTCATGAGCAAGAGCTGGTTCATCCCATCAGCACCGTCAGTCCTTGCATTTACTGCTTAAAAACAGCCCTAAAATCACAAAAAAATACCACACCAAGCATCCCACATCTCTGCAGAGCTCCATCCTCTCACCTGATCGCTGTGAGGAGGCAGACACCCCCAGAAACAGGGAATTGTAGAAGGAAAGACAAAGCGACCCTTTGTGTGTCTGGCTGACGCGATGCTGCTCAATCTTAAACTTAACTCAGTGATCTCAGGGGTCCCTTCCCTGCCATTCCACCCTCAGGGGCCAGGCCTGGGGCAGCACCTGCGACCCCTTCACATGCAGGCATCCCCAAAGAGAAGCCTTAAGGAGCTGCCACAAGCGCTGACACCTCTCCCCGCTACAAGGGCGGCGCAACAGCCTCCTCTCCCTGCTTGGGCAGCCCCCGAACCGGCCTCGGAGAGGGCACGAGCTCAATACACCACAGACTGATCCCGCGCACGGCTCCCGCCGCTCTGAGGGGATCCCGCTGCTGCCGGGCCCTTTTATAGCGCCCGCCGCCCGCGCGCGCCCGGTCACGTGTCCCCGCCCCGCCGCTGACGTCATCGCGGCGCGCGGCAGCATGGCGGCAGCGGCGGCGGCGGCGGCGCCCGGAGTGGCGCCGGTTCGAGCACGGTGAGTGCGGGATCGGGGCCTCCCTGAGACGTGCCCGAGTCCTCTGTAACCCCCCCGGAATGGGTTCAGTCCCTTATATAGCGTTCTCCGTTATGTGCCCGCTCCCTTCATAAAGCTCCCGGTACATTCCCGAGCCCTTCGTGACCCCCTCAGTTACGTGCCCGATCCCTCCATAACCCCACTGGTACTTGCCCGATCCCTCCATAGACCTCCCGGTATCCGCCCAGTCCCTTCATAAAGCCCCCGGTATCTGTCCAGTCCCTTCCTAAACCTCCCGGTACATCCCGACCCCTCCAGTACCTGCCCGATCCCTCCATAACCCCACTGGTACCTGCCTGATCCCTCCATAGACCTCCCGATACGTTCCCGACCCCTCCATGACCCCCCCACTATCTGCCCGACCCCTCCATAACCCCACTGGTACCTGCCCAGTCCCTTCATAAACCCCCCAGTACATTCCCAGTCTCTCCATATCCCCCTCCCAGTACGTTCCCATTCTCCGTAATCCCCCAGTAGGTGCCTGGTCCCTCCTTAATCCCCCAGTACATTCCCGACCTATCCAGACCCCCAATCCATGCCCAGCCCCCCATAACACCCCCTCCCGACCCCCCTTTTCCACGGATACCCCCTTTCCCCACAGCTTCCTCACCTCCAAGGAGCAGTTCCATGCCTACCTGCGGGCAGGCGAGGAGGAGGAGGAGGAAGAGGAGCAGATCAGCAGCATCCCGAGCGAACCCCCAGCCAAGAGGGTGAAGGCAGAGGAGCTCAGCCAGGATGGGGAAAGCCAAGGGGATGCTGGAGAGGAGGAGGAGAAGGAGCGCCCGGAGAAGAAGAGAGCCCGGGGGCAGAACAAGAACCGGCCGTGCATGAAACCCAACTGCTACGAGCAGAGCAGGCTGTGCCCCTCGGTGACACAGGTGAGACACAGGGCCCTGCTCTGCCTGGGTTAGGTTGGATTTTGGGAAGGAATTCCTCCCTGGGAGGGTGGGCAGGCCCTGGCACAGGGTGCCCAGAGCAGCTGTGGCTGCCCTTGGATCCCTGGAAGCATCCCAGGGCAGGTTGGAGCAGCCAGGGACAGTGGAAGGTGTCCCTGCAGGTGGGACTGGATGGGAGTTATGTCCCTTCCAACCCAAACCAGTCTGGATTTCCATAGAAACCAGCTAGGAGAGGGTGACATGAGCTGAGCTGGGTGTCACAAGTGACACATCCCCTTCCCTGAGGCGTGTCCATCTCCTCCAGCGCGTCCCCTCCACTCCTGCAGCACATCCCGCCCTCACCTGGGACTCTCAGGTGCTCAGGGCAGTTCTGGGCTGTGCTGTTCCATCCCCAGCTTGCCCTGCTCCGTGTTGTCCCCAGGGCTGTGCCGGGCAGTGCCACTTCGGGCCGCGCTGCCGCTTCCTCCACGACGTGTCCGCGTACCTGGCGGCCAAACCGGCCGACCTGGGCCGGCGCTGCGTCCTCTTCGACACCTTCGGCCACTGTCCCTACGGTGTCACCTGCCGCTTCGGCCAGGCCCACCTCGGGGACGGCCACCAGAACCTGGTGAACGCCGCCCTGGCCCGGCAGTGGGAGGGGAAGGTGCTGGTGAGGAACAGCCTCTCCAAGGAGCTCCAGCAGCAGCTGCGCAAGAGGAAGGTCACCTTCCACAAGGCCGAGGAGTTTCTGCGGGGGCTGCGTGGTGGGAAGGGAGGCAGAGCCACGGGGGGCTCCACAGAGGTGTCCAACTGCACTGCAGCCCTGGGAGAGGATCCCAAAGCAGACGCCCTGCTGAATTCCCAAGGGGCTGAGGATGCTCCCAAAGCTGAGGCCCTGCAGGGCTCCAGAGAGGCTGAGAATGCTCCCAAACCTGAGGACCTGCTGAATTCCCGAGGGGCTGAGGATGCTCCCAAAGCAGAGGCCCTGCTGAATTCCCAAGGGGCTGAGGACACTCTCAAACCTGAGGCCCTGCAGGACTCCAGAGGGGCTGAGGATGCTCCCAGAGCTGAGCCCCTGCTGAATTCCCAAGGGGCTGAGGGTGCTCCCAAAGCTGAGGATCTGCAGAGCTCCACAGGGGATGAGGATGCTCCCAAAGCTGAGGCCCTGCCAAACTCCCAAGGGTGTGAAGGTCCTCCCTCCATCCCAACTCTGGGCCCCCTGACAGATGAAGACATCACGAAGCTGCGGCCGTGTGAGAAGAAGAAGGTGAGCGTCCCTTGTGTCCTGATCCTGTGGTAGAGGTTGTGCATGGAAAGATGGAAGAGGAACCCCTTGGAGAGCCTTTAGCTGGGGGAGGCAGGCAGAGCATTTCTTATACACGGAAGGAATTCCTCCCTGTGAGGGTGGGGAGGGGCTGGGATGGAATTCCCAGAGCAGCTGTGGCTGCCCCATCCCTGGGAGCACCCAAGGCCAGGTTGGACAGGGCTTGGAGCACCTTGGGATGGTGGAAGGTGTTGTTGCCCATGGAATTGGGTGATCCTTTAGGTCCTTTCCAAGCCAAACCATTCTGTGATTCCGTAAATACTTGCAGCTCTGCTAAGCTGCTCCTCCATCCCTGTTTTCCAGCTGGAAATCCAAGGCAAGCTCTACCTGGCTCCACTGACCACGGTAGGTTGATAACTCCATCCTCGTGCCAGAGTTCTCTGTGGGAACGGAACAATCCTGACAATCCCTGTCCCCGCTGTCCCCGGCAGTGTGGAAACCTCCCTTTCCGACGGATCTGCAAACGTTTTGGGGCAGATGTCACCTGCGGGGAGATGGCTGTGTGCACCAATCTGCTCCAGGGCCAGTCCTCGGAGTGGGCTCTGCTCAAACGCCACCACACCGAGGACATCTTCGGGGTGCAGGTGAGTGTGGTCACCCCATGACCCAGCAAGAGCTCACTTCCCAGGGGAAAAGCTGCCTCTGGAACTCAGGGAAGCTGTTTCCCTTTGGCAGCTGGAGGGAGCCTTTCCAGACACCATGACCAAGTGTGCAGAGCTCCTGAACAGGACAATCAACGTGGATTTTGTTGACATCAACGTTGGGTGTCCCATTGACCTGGTCTACAAGAAGGTGAGAAGTTCTGTGGTGCATTTTCCATCCGTGAATCCTTGTCTTCTCCCTCATCCCCTGCTGCCTGATTGCTCTTTCCAGTCTGATCCAGAGTTCCCAGTTCATTTCTGGGCAGTAGATCTCAATGAGAAGGGGAATAAGCTGCTGAAGGAGCAGGGAAAGGCTGTCTCTGCCTGGCAGCATTTGGGAGGGAACAGCACTGTGGAGTTTGGGTTGAAAGATCCACTTTCTCCAAACTTTGGGATGCTCCAAGCCTCACCTGAACAGCTGCAAGGACTCCACCATGTGAGGAAAGTCCTGAGTGTGTTCTGTCCCTCAGGGAGGAGGCTGTGCTCTCATGACCCGCTCCAACAAGTTCGAGCAGATCGTCCGCGGGATGAACTCGGTGAGTTGGAGCACCTGGAGCTGAGCTGGTGGAGCCCAGCCCGGCCTGGCCTCACCTTCCCACCTGTGCAGGTGCTGGATGTCCCACTGACGGTGAAGATCCGGACTGGGGTGCAGGAAAAGGTTAACGTGGCTCACAAAATCATCCCCAGGATTCGGGAGTGGGGAGCGTCCATGGTCACGGTACGGGGACAGATGTGTGGGGTTGGTGGCTGGGCAGTTCTGACCCTCTCTTGCCTTTTATAGTGTCCTCTGCCAGTAAAAAAGGAAGATTCAGGTGCAGAGGGTGTTTTCCTACCTGCTCCTAAGCCTTGGGTCTGTGATATGGAACCCCAGAATGGTTTGGGAAGGGACCTTAAAGCTGATCCCATCCCACCCCCCCTGCCATGGCCAGGGACATTTTCCACCATCCCAGGGTGCTCCAAGCCCTGTCCAATGTGGCCTTGGACACTGCCAGGGATGGGGGAGCCACAGCTGGCTCCTGCAATGCTCTGGAGCAGAACTTTCCCCCAGCCACGAGTGGGGAACGTGGGATCAGCTCTTTGTGTGGGGATTAGTTCCTGCTCACTGGGGAGAGCCACTTCTTCTGGCTCACAAATAACCCAAACATCACCCCAAAACCCTCCACAGCCGTTTCAGCTGTGTCAGCACCTCTGGATTTGTAGCCATATGGATCCAGAGGTGGATCCCAAGGGATCCGTTACCCAGCTCTGTCAGCACCCGCCCATCCCGAGGCCCATCCCGAGGCCCATCCCGAGGCCCATCCCGAGGCCCATCCCGAGGCCCATCCCGCGGCCCATCCCGCGGCCCATCCCGAGGCCCACCCCCAGGCCC
>JAWWMU010000107.1:1194908-1212443 GCA_035048155.1 Cinnycerthia olivascens
TGTGTTTGGTGGTCCCCTGGTGGTCCCCAGGCTGTGTTTGGAGGTCCCCAGGCTGTGTTTGGAGGTCCCCAGGCTGTTTTTGGGGGTCCCCAGGCTGTTTTTGGAGGTCCCCAGGCTGTGTTTGGAGGTCCCCAGGCTGTGTTTGGAGGTCCCCAGGCTGTGTTTGGAGGTCCCCAGGCTGTTTTTGGAGGTCCCCAGGCTGCTGGCTCAGGATGCAGCAGCTCAGACAGCAGCAGTTCCGTGGGCAGAGCTTCTTCCCCCGCAGGTTTGTTCAGCCTGGGGAGTTAAATCCTGCTCAACCCCAAAAATATTCCTTTTCCTGGGTGCTCTCTGCTGCTCCAGGGGAAAATCCAGAGCCAGTTCCCAAAACCTGCTGGGGTTTGAGGGCTGCAGTGCTCAGCCTTGGGTGTGTCAGTGTTAAAAATCACATTTTTTGGGAGTGCTTTGAGCATTTCTTCAAGCTGTGCTTTTCCTCCTGATCTGGTTTTTGGGAAGCTCCAAGTGATCAGTTCCTTAGAAAAGATAATTTATTTTATGCTTTTTTTTTTGAGGGGGGGTGGATTTTGGGAAATTAGCCTGAGGTTGTGTTTATAAAAGGTGTCTTGGTGGTAGAGAAATTTCCTGTAGCTCAACTTGGGAAAAATGGCATTAAACTAATTTTATTTAATATGACCTAAATTAAATACTTTGGGGTTGGGGTTTTTTTTTAAAGCTTTTTTTTGTTTATTATTGTTGTTCAATTCACAAAGCTTTTCCTACAGATCCCTATTTTCTTTGGGAATAGGAAATCAAACTGATGCAGAGCTTCCAAAAGCTGATATTTTGCTAAATCCTATTTGCTTTCCACGTCATCAATTAATAGAAGTTGCTAATTTGCACTGACTGGGAGACCTGTTGCCAACCCCAAAAACTTAAAAAATTTAAAAGCTTCAGAATTTCAGGTGGAGTTCATGGAAAAAAATGTAAAAACCAGGTGAAATTTTAGGGTGCTGTGACTGCAAAATTGTCTCTGGGGATAAAAGGTTCAGGGGAGGAAACGGGGCTGAGGATTTTTGGTGTGGAAGAGAGGATTTGGGAGGTTCTGCTGGGTCTGATGTCATTTATCTGCCTGGAGCAGGGTCTGGCCCACGTGTTGGGGAGTGTTTGGGATGCCAATTTAATTGTTCCAGCCCTAAAAGTGCTGCAGAGGATTTTGAGGAGACTCAGAAATGTCTCGAATTTGGTGCTGCTGCTGTCGGGAGGTGAATTAAAAAATTGAAAATCTGCTTTATAACCCCAGGAAAAAAAGATCTTGGAGCTCTTGGCCTGAAGGATTCCTGTGGGATTTGATGATCCCTCCCCAGCTGAGGGGTTCTGTGGTGTGGCTGGAAGGTGTTTGGAATTTTTGGGAGGCAGTTCACCTTCCCTGGAGCATTCCCAACCTCCCAAAGGGTGGGAGAGGTGGGAAAGGATGGAAAGGTCAGGAAGAGGGTTTGAGGTGTGGAGTGTGGTTTGTGCCATGAGACTGCAGCCAGGATCTGCTGAGCTTCCCAGAGTTATTCCTGGCTGGGGCCTGCAGGCTTTGAGACATCATAAAAATAGAAAAAAAAACCAATAACCTAAAAAGTTGCTCTGCTTTGGGATAAATCTGGGATAAATTGAGGCTTCCTTGGAGCTGTGGGGATGGTGATGCCCACGGCAGGAAAACATTCCTTGAGCCAGGGATGTGTGATAATTCACCTCCAGGGGATTTGGGAATCCCGTAGGAAAAGGTGTTTTGTGTCTGAACTCACCTGGGGCCAGGTGTGGATGTAGCATCCAACCCCTCCCATGTCCCAAACAGGCAATATTGAACCTTCCAGTGCCTCAGCAGCTGGAAAAGGGAATTATTCCAGGCCACTGGAATAAAAACCTGGGACATTCCAGGCCTCCTCGGGCAGCACAGGGCTCCCAGTGTCGTTGGTTTTGGTAAGGAAAGGTCTAAAAAAGTGAAAAAAATCCACATTTTTTTCTGATGCTCAAATAATCTTTAAGGTTTCCAACCCAAACCACCCTGGGATTCTCCGACACTGTTGCCCTGGTGGGAGGATTTTTTTTTTAGGAATTGCAGGAGGAGGAGGAGCTTCTTCAAACCAAAAATGGGAAAAGCCTGGGAAGGAGGGAATTTGGTGAATCCCTGCTCCCGAGGGAGCTGCAGCAGCGATGACGGTCTGGCCGTGGGGGGTTGGAATTTAATTCTTTGTGACTCCTGAATCTTTTTAACTTCTCCTGGATTTCTCACTCCAGCCAAGGCTCAGACACGGAGCTGCTGCAGGAGGGAGTGGTGGTGTCCGAAATCTTGACTGAAAATCAGGATCTTTAGGCATAAAAAGTATTTTTTGTGGGGCTTTTTTTTTGCATTCTGATTTCCAGATTTCACCCCGCAGCGCAGATGAAATTGTCAGCAATGAATTTGTACAGATCCTTTCCCAAAGTAACTTCCTCCCTCTTATCTCCTTTTACTTTAATACTTTATCCAATGATATTTTAATGATTTAATTTTATTTTAACGATAGGAATTTCAGAGTTGCAAAGGCTCTTTCTAAATTTTTTTGACTTGGAGAAAACCCCCCCTTTGTTGATACCATAAATACTCATCTTGATCTAGATGGATTTGTTATTTTTGCACCAGAATCCCTAATTTTTTTGCAGTATAAAGTGCACTTTTTCATAAAAAAAAACCCCCTTTGTATTCCTGTCTGATGAGTGTCTTATGTGCTGAAAGGGATATTCTGCCAAAGCTCCAGAGCTGAGGGCGTTGTTAATTCTTCGAGGTATTTGTTGAAACCTGGGACCTGCTTCTGCTCAGTCTATTTTAAGACAAAAAGTAGGGAAGGAAACGAAATGCCTCCCCACGAATAGGAATTGAGGATGGGAAATGAAACTCTCACTGCCCTCACAGAAATCTCCGTGCTACTTCAAAACCCACCTTCAGGTTTTCCATTGCACCAGCCTCTTAAATCACAAATGTTTACTTTGATGATCAGGGAGTGCCTTGCCCTGTGCTGGGCTCACCTTTGGGAAGCAGAATGGGGACGGATTCGCCCGATGTGTGGCTGGAAAAATTGGGCTGGAACCCCCAGAATTGGTGGGAATCCCCGTTTATTATCCGTGGGTGCTCCTCAGAGGCTGCACTGAGTCCCCCAGGTTTGCTCACACACACACACACGGGCCTGCCAGAGGCAGCAAACAGAAATTTGCTGTTCCACCCTCACTTTTTGCTTGGCTTGGCCCCGATTCCTGAGGGTTTTGCTGTTTCCCTCTTGGAGCTGTTTGTCCGGCCCCTCTGCCAGCATCCCTCCTCCGTGTATCCCTTGTGAGGCCACCCGTGTCCGTGTGGGCATCTCAGGTGTCACCTCGTGCTTGTCAGGGCTCCCGGAGCTCCCATCCCCAGCCTCGGGGCTGCCGTTGTCTCCGTGTGTGTTCTTGCAGTGCCTTGTAAATCCCAACAATCCCCCACGTCCCGCGGGGGCTGCGGGGTCAGGGACCAGCCACGCGCTCCCGGCTTGTACTGCCAGACTGGACTTTGTAACTGAGGATTTAAACCCCTGTTTCAAAGGAAATAAAAGAGTTTAACTCTGACTCCGAGCGTCCTGTCACCCTCCTTGGTTTTCAAGGTGCTGGTTTGGTACAAACCTGTTTGGCCAGCATTGCCCTGTCCGCCCTAAATCGTGTCCCCAAGTGCTGCTTTACCTCCTCCAGGGACGGGAACCCTGTGCTGGCAGCTTGGAGGCTTCTCCCCCCTTGATCCTGCTGCCACTGGTCCTGACTGGGAGCAAACTGGGCCGGCTGGTGCCACCAGATGGTGCTGCCATCCAGGCACGTCGTGCTGGGTGTCACAGCCCAGGGTCCAGCCGGGACACCGGGAGGCTCCAGCAGCTCCAGAGCCCCGGTTCGATCCGGGACACCGGGAGGCTCCAGCAGCTCGAGCCCCGGTTCGATCCGGGACACCGGGAGGCTCTAGCAGCTCCAGAGTCCCGGTTCGATCCGGGACACCGGGAGGCTCCAGCAGCTCGAGCCCCGGTTCGATCCGGGACACCGGGCGGATGTGACCCCTCCACCGATCCGGAGTGATCCAGGACAGGCAGAGGCTGCAACAAGCGGGCAGCTCCAGCTGGATCCGGGACACCTGGACAGCCCCACGTTGATCCGAGAAGGTGCAACACCGGATAATTCCAGCTTGATCCAGGAGCCTCTGCAGCTCCAGCGTGGTCCTGGGGGCCTCTCCTGGTCCCCACTACCCTGGTGTGGCAGAGGTGGCAGGACAGGGAATGTCACCGGGGAAGGGACAGCGGCACAAGCCTGTGTTGGGTGTTGGTGTCAGCCCTCGCCAGCAGCTCCGCGGGATCCAGGATGGAGTTGGATTCATCACCCGAGGTAATTAAAACCCAGACCAAACCTGGGCTGCTCTGGGGGCTCAGGGAGGTCACACCGTGGTCCACGCCCCTGCTCCAGGTGGTTTTTGTGTGGAGCAAGGCTCAGAAAGGAAAATCTCACTGTTCCTCTGGAATCTCTGCTTTTTCTCTGTCTTTTTTATGCTCTAGTTCTAGGATTTCTTTTGATTTCTTTTTTTTTTTTTTCCCTGAGCTGCCATGGTGATCCTGCTGAGCTCTCCAGCCTTTCCTTGGAGATGGAGCTTTTATTCCACCCACCAACACCCAGCACTCTCCAGGCACCGGGAGCTTTGGGATCTCCCTCACAGGTGAGCCGGGATCCGAGCTCCTGGGAGCCAAGCCCTGATGACTTCACTCCTTTTAATTCCCTTTATAAGGTGAGAAGATTTTCCTGCGGTGTTCCCGGGGTGATGTCATGCCTCGGGTAAGTCATGTGCTCATGAGGTCATTTTGCAAACACAGCCCTCCGGGGAAGCAGATCCAAGGTTTTGTCCGTGGTGAGGAGGCTCCTCGTGGAGCATCCCGCCTGGATTCCTCCGTGGGGACGCAGAGATCCATGGAGAAGCTCCCTTTGGTGGACTGGCTCCTCAAAGACTTTAATTCTTCCTTCTTCTCCACTGCCATTCCTTCCTCCTCCCCAGCTCCTCCCGCTTTCCAAGCCCTTCCTAAACGAGGTGGGATTTTTGGGCAGCGTCCATCTGGCACACTGCTCTCTCTCCCTGTTTTCCCAGCTTGCAAATCAAAGCCGAGCTCCGGCAAAGGTGCTGCGGGAGGGCTCCCCAGAGCTCCCACCCCGAACCCTGCAGCTGCAGCTCTGGGGCAGGGGAATGCCTGGAATTTCCTGCCCTGGCTGCCTTGGATGGGGCGTGTGTGGGCACGTCCCGGGGCATGTCCCAGGGCACATCCCAGGGTAGGATCTATGGGCCAGCATGTCCAAGGGCAGGATCCACCACCTCTCACCCCCTGGGACCGGTGCCTGGGGATGGACACCCTCCCAGCACAGCACAGAATTCCTGGGATGTCTCAGGGCACGTCCCAGAGCAGGATCCGTGTGTGGGCACATCCCAGGGCACATCCCAGGGCACATCCCAGAGCAGGATCCGTGTGTGAGCCTGTCCCAGGGCATGTCCCAGAGCAGGATCCAAGTGTGGGCATCTCCCAGGGCAGGATCCTTGTGTGGGCACATCCCAGGGCACATCCCAGGGCAAGATCTGTGTGTGGGCATGTCCCAGGGCACATCCCAGGGCAGGATCCATGTGTGGGCACATCCCAGGGCACATCCCAAGGCACATCCCAGGGCAGGATCCACCAACTCTCATCCCCTGGGATGGGTACCTGGGGATGGACACGCTCCCAGCACAGCACAGAATTCCCAGGATGTCCCAGGACACATCCCAGGGCAGGATCCATGTGTGAGCACATCCCAGGGCACATCCCAGGACATGTCCCAGGGCATGTCCCAGGGCAGGATCCACCACCTCTCACCCCCTGGGACTGGTGCCTGGGGATGGCCACGCTCCCAGCACAGCACAGAATTCCCGGGATGTCCCAGGACATCTCCCAGGACACATCTCAGAGCAGGATCTATGTGCAAGCAAGTCCCAGGGGACATCCCAGAGCAGGATCCATGTGTGGGCACATCCCAGGGTAGGATCCACCACCTCTCACCCCCTGGGACAGGTGCCTGGGGATGGCCACGCTCCCAGCACAGCACAGAATTCCCAGGATGCGCCCCCCATGCCAAGGACGATTCCCTGACTGAGCAATTCCCCACTCCAGTGCTCCTCACCGTGCCTTTCCCTCCCTGCCTGGCTCCAGGAGATGCAGATGGATATTCTCTGCTGCGGGATGGGATTTTCTTGGCCGCTTCCCAGCCGGCACCACGGCTCCAGCCTGGGGGGAAAAATCTCTCCGTGCTGCTTCTCTCCAGCTGCTTCCCGCTGCCGTGGCCGCTGCGTGCGGGAGCGCCGTGCCCTGTGTACACAACCCTTTCCCGAGTCACGCTCCAGTGACTAATTCCCTCCTGATGGGCACGTGGAGCCTCATCCGTGGCCGAGCTCACGGATAAATACATTTATTTCTCCTGCAGGTCGGACCGACAGCGGCTTCCCCGAATTCTCCTCGTTCCTCATCCAAAGCTCTGCGTCAAAAATCATGCAGGGCTCTTCAAATCCTGCTGTTTTAAGGAGGTTTCGGGGGTGTCTTTTTCTTGTAGAATCTTTCTTGATGAAAGGGGTGCTGTTCTGGGATGTGCCCAGGTTGGGTTTGGTTTCCTTCATCTATTTTTCCCATCATTTAAAGCATCCACGCTTAAAATCCTACAGTTTTTAAGGAACTTTCTAGGTTATCTTTCTCTTTCATTGTGTCCTAAGGGTTTCCTTGGTAGAGGAGATGCTGCTCTGGGATGTGCCCAGGTTGGATTTGGTTCCTTCCATCCTTTTTTTCCCTCTGCTCTGTGTTAGAAAGCTTTTTGGAAGAAGGATTTAGGGCAGATCTGGCTCCCTTGGAGCCTTGAGCTCCATTCCTGGGCTCAACACCACCATCCCAAGGGATCACAACTCTCCCAAAAGCCTTGGCCTGAGATTATCTCCTGGATCTGCACCAAAAATGGAGGGAAAGGGCTTTTTTGGCAGTTCGGAAGGGTGAGATGCTCCCACCATGGAAAAGCTGCTTTTTAAAGCTGCTTCTCCATAACCACCACATCAATCCTGCCCAGGCTGAGCTCGTTCCCTGAATATCCTCATCCTGAACATCCTGAGCTGGAAGGCACCCACAAGGACCAGCAAGTCCAACTCCACGATGCTCTCAAGGGATTCTATTTAATATCTGCAAACTGAAAATCATCCTCAGCGGGGCACAGACCCTACCTGGAAATCCCTGTCCAGGGAGCCCATCCAGGAAAGACAGAGAACATCCTGGTGCTGAAAGCATCTCCGAGAGGAAGGTGATTGTGGGGTGAGCGAGGACTTCCCAAGCCAGATTTCCATTTTTGGTGGTCGGAGCAGAGGCATTTCCTGCACTTCCTGGGCTGAGGGGGCTGGGAATCCGAGTTAATCGTTGACCGCGGGCGCAGCCGAGGCAGGAATGTCTTTGTCCAAGTGGAGCAGAAGTCTCATTTTTGGGAGATGCCGTAAACTCGCAGCAAAGGGAGGAAAAAAATGTGATTCCTGCTGTGACGGGGCAAAAGCTGCTTTTTGCTTGCCTGACCCGTCCCGGTTGTCTTTGATTTAGAAACATCCAAAGGTCACTGCAGCGTCCACTCTGCCGATTCATCACGACAGCGGCCGGCGCTGGGAAAACACGGGATGCAGCTTCCCAAACATCCCACGCTGGCAGCAGAGGGGGAGCCCTGTCTCCTGTCCCTCCGTGCCCCTTCCCAGACCTGAAATGAGATGGGATGGAGCAAACCCCACCTGGGGTTCTGCCTCACTGAGGGATTTCTCATCCCCAATAATTCCTGGAGCCTCCAGCTCCAACTTCCCTTGAGGTCAAGCCCCCAGGGCTGCTTGGAGCTGCATGGAGCTGCTCTTCCCTTCCTATCCTTTGGTTGAAAAAACACCATGGGAAAGCGTGAACAGCCTTTTTTCCAGGGAATATCCTCCCTGCAGCATCCAACCTGCTCAGCCTGAATGGTTTTGGGGAGCACTGAGGTCCTGTAGGATGTGGGAGGAACCTGATCCCGTTCTCTCAGTCCCAGGGTGATGCCACCAATTCCCAGGGGTCTCTGGGCACTTTTTGGGAATCCTTTGCTCAAGAGCTGCAAAGAACTCATAGCCCAAAATCTGGAAGGCAGCACTTCCTCTCTTGCCACTTCTCATAAAGAACTCTGCAAAAAACCCTGAAGTTTCTGCCAGCTCGGGCAGCTGCGGGGAATTTCCTGTGTTTTTGGGGAATTGGAGCTCTCTGGAGACCCCTGCTCTGTGTCCCTACCACGCTCCTCACTGACCACCAGCATCTGGAGAAGGGAACAACGTTATTTATTTGGAATCACGGAATGGTTTTGTTGGAAGGGACCTTGAAGCCCATCCTGTTCCACCCCTGCCATGGGCAGGGACACCTCCCACTGTCCCAGGGTGCTCCGAGCCCCATCCAAGCTGGCCTTGGGCACTTCCACACCTTTCCAGGCTCAGCAGGGCACAATCCGAGCTTTCCCTGGATTTCCCAGAGTTGGATCCTCCTCACCCTGAGCCCATCCCAGCTTCCCTTTCCCTGGGAACAGCAATCCCCTGCCCTAGATCCATGCCAGGAGAGCTGTGCTGAGATGGGGGACCCACATGGGGTGCATTAACTGGAGAGGAACCTTCATCCTCCTGGGAAAAGGCACTGGATTAACCTGACCTTCCACCACTGGCTGTGTCCAGGATGCAGAGGCTGCGCAATCCCCTCTTGCAGGCTGGTGAGGACACGCTGGGACATTTCATCATCACTCAGGATCAAACCCCTGCTCCCAAAATCCCTCTTTTATGGCCCTTGCTGGACCGTAAATCTCTGGCTTCCACTGCTGGCGCCTTTGGGGGAAAACATCCGGCTCCAGCAAACTTTGATGCTCTTGGAGTGCGTCACTCCTGGACACGGGGCTCGCGCCCACGGGCAGAAAATCCATTGCAAAAGCAGAACTTTGGGATTTCGGGGTTTCTGCCGGGTCTTGCTCAATGTGGTCGGAGAGGTCGGGGCCTCTTCCTGCACCCGGATGTGCCAAGGGCTCCATTTTGGCTCTGGATCAGCACATTTGGCATTCTGGGGGTGGTGGAGGGGGCTGGTGGCTGATGTGGACACGGAGATGTCTGGAGAGGAGGGAATGTGGTGGTTCTGCTCTTGTGTCCTCCTGGGGTGATGCTCCCTCTCCTTTCTTCCCTGGATTTGGGGAGCTGGAGGGTTGCAATCACCCTGGCTGATAAAAATCCCTGGGAGAGGGATCACAGCGGGCTTGGGGCTCTGGGAATTCCCTGTGGGAAGGGGCTCCAGGAGGGGAGTTCATCCCTGCCCAGCTGCTGGAGGGATGGGTGATGTCCCAGTCATGGTACCCAAATCCACACGGGATAAAGCCCTGGAGGTAAACCTGAGGTTTCCCCGTGAGCCACACGTGGGATTTCCTTCCAAGGTGGATGCTGTGGGAAGGGAAAAGCAGTGAAATGGGGAGGGGATCTGGGGGGGACTCCTGCTGCAAGGATGGATCCAGAGCAGGGCAGCAGAGCCAGGGCTGGGGCAATCCCCTCCACATGACCCTGGTCACCCTGACAAACTTCTCCTTTCCCGTATTTTAGGGTGAAACGCTCGGTCTGGGCTTTGCCTCAGGCAACCCCTTGAGAAACTGGGTGAGAAAAGCCGGGGCAAGGCTGGAGCCGAGTCCCGAGGAGGAGCGGGGGATAAACAGCCGTAAATCACGGGATTATTGCCCGTTCATCCCTGGCGGGAGCACAGCTGAGGAACAGGCGCTTGGATCAACTTCGGGACATTTGGGAATGGCCTCGCCTGCCCCGGGGGGACCTGCAGCGACCGGCAGCTCCTCATCCCTCCGCTCGCCTTTTTTTCGGTCCAAGCATCCCCGAGGAGAAGCTGGGAGAGGGGCGGTGCTGTGCTGGTCCCTGGGGCTCCTTCCCACTCTGCACTTCCTCCTGCCCAGCCCCGCTCTGGCACGGTGCTGCCCGGCACACGTGGCCCCTCTGGATCCGTGCCACCCCTGCTGGATCCGTGCCACCCGGCCTGCCCGGCTCCATCACGGCTGCCTCCGTTTGGGGGTGATGTAACCGCGGCCACGGTTGCCACAGAAGGATCCAGGCTCGGGATGATCCCACCCCCTCGGCCGCACCTGTCCGGTGGGACAAGGTCCAGTGCGGATCCTTCCGCTGCTCCGGCCACGCGCCCGGCACGAGGGATTTTGGGAAGGGGCGGACCAGCCCCGTGCGGTGACAGCCACCCGACCCGCGAGGTGGCTGAGGATGCGAGGATGGGAAACCCGTGTTTGGAATGCTGCCCGCGGCGCTCTCGCCTCGCACATCATCCCCTCTCCATCATCCCGCGTGGTGGAGGTGAGGGGAATCTCCGAGCCGTGGGGAAAACGGGACGTGGACGGGAAAAGTTCGTGTCTGAAAAGGAGTATTCCGTATTTTTTTATCTCCTCAGCTGCAAAGCAATTAGTACATCAGGCGGCTCCAGCACTGTCAGAGCTCCTGTTGGAAATCCCAGGCGGAGAGGAGAGATTCCTGCTGGGAGTTCTCTCCGGCGTCACCCTCCGGGGAGGGGGGACGGAGGGCGGGCAAAGTTCGGCTTCTATAAAGTCAGGTCTGGTCCTCTTCATTCATTCCCCTGGCAGCACCGCCGGCAGCAGCACGTCCAGCCTTTGCACAAGGACTGGGAACAAACCCTGCCCTGAAGCCGCCGGTTTTCCTGCGGGATGCTGAGCAGAGCGATGCCGGACGCGCTGCGCGGCCTCGGGGCCGGGCTCACCTGCCTGCGGCTCCTGCTGCTCCTCTCCGCCGCCGATTCCCGGCCCCACACGTGGGACCACGACAGGTTCCAGCTGGAAGCCGTCAAAAAGGAGATCCTGGAGCGGCTGGGAATGCCGGCTCGCCCCGTCATCCGGCGCCAGCTGGACCAGGAGAGCATCCAGAGAGCGCAGCGGCTCTACCAGCAGAAAGTGGCGGAGCTGGCGGGGAACCGAAGCCGGGAGGAGGAGGAAGAGGAGGAAGCCGTGTCCAGGACCCGGCGGCTGCACCGTCTGACCCTCACCTGTAAGTGGCGGTGGCTCCGTGCCCCCCTCCGACCCTCATCCCCCCGGGACACGCGTGTGTCCCAGCGTGTCCCTCCCTTGGGAATGTCACCCCGCTGCCCGGGGACATGACCGGGCATGCAGCGCGGTGGCCACGCTCATCCTTATCCTGCTCCTTCCTTTGCCCTGGAAGCGGGGAGGAGCCACCGCTGGAGCCGTTTTGCTTAAAACCACTAAAAAAAAAAAAATCAGAGGGGTTGGGATGGAAGCTTTGATCGGCGACAGCTCGGGGGCTCGAAGTGGGGCTCGAGGGATTTGGGGGTGAGCGGAAGGAGGGAGGGAGGTGCCATCCCTCGATCCCCAGCTTGAGCTCCAGTTTGGGGGTTTATCTGCATCTGGGGGGATTTTGGAAAATAATTCCCCTCCTGCTGCTCGGGCTGGGAAGGGACAGTCGGGGTGTGGGTGCTCCAGTGGGTCCTGGGACGCCTTCTCTGGCACCAGGAAAACTGAGATCCCTGGAGATGGTGGCTCTGAGAACGAGCACAGCAAAGAATTTCCAGCATCCCTCAGGATGGGGGTGATCCCCTGGAAGCGAGGGCTTGGCTGCCCGGCACGAGCTGATCCCAAGGCTTGGCTTGGTGAGGAATTGCTGGCTCATACATCAGCTGTCCCCTCTGTCCCCGCAGTGTTGGACATCCCCGAGGGACACCAGGACTCTCAAGGACACCGGGACGCCCAGGGACACCGGGAGCCCCGCGGCCCCTTCCGCTACCACCTCCTGCTGTCCCGCACCGCGGATTTCCACCGGCAGCTCCGGGTGGTGCAGGCGGAGCTGAAACTCTTCAAGCAGCCGCTGTCCCTGCCCGGCTCCCCGGTGCCACCGCGGGTCACCATCTACACCCTGCAGGGGGCTGAGGGGACCCCCCAGCTCCTCCGCAGCCAAGAGCTGGACCGGGATTCCCAGAGCCTGGATCTGACAGGAGCCATCCAGCCCTGGGTGGCCGCGCCCGAGGCCACGCTGCGCCTGGAGCTGGACTTCACCGCCAACGTCTCGGCAGCCCTGGCCACCTCCTGGGGGGAAACGCTGGTGCTGGAGGTGGAAACCGAGGAGAAGCCGGCTCGGGCAGCCAGGAGAGCTCGGGGGCTGGAGGAGGAGTGCGGGAAGAGTGACGGGAAGTGCTGCCTGAAGTCGCTGAAGGTTTCCTTCCAGGACATCGGCTGGTCCGACTGGGTCATCGCCCCCAACAGCTACTACATGAGGTTCTGCGAGGGGTCCTGCCCCCACAACTACAAACCGGCCAGCATGCACGCCCAGATCAAATCCCGGGTGCATTCCCTGTCCAAGGCCGCGCCCCCGCCCTGCTGCGTGCCCGCCGGCTACGACCCCATGGTGCTGATGCACCTGGATAGCGAGGGCAGGCTGGTGTCCAGCCTCTTCGAGGACATGCTGGTCACCAGGTGCCACTGTGCCTGATGGCAGCGCTGACCGCCCCAGACAGCGGTGGCATGTGTCACTGTCCAGGTGGGGCACAGCTGTGCCAACTCCTGGCAGCTCCAGCATCCCAAAATCCGGATCCTGTGGCACTAAGGGACTCCACGCCAGACCTGGATCCACCACTGAGCTCAGCCATGAGGTCTCCAGCTCCAGCACCCCAAAATCCAGATCCTGTGGCATCAAGGAAATCCACACCAGCCCTAGCTCATGGTTCAACCCCGAGGTCTCCAGCTCTGCCACCCAGCACAGCCCCAGCACCTCCAGCTGAGAATTCTCCCCCAAAATAACTTATTCCCCTGTCTCTCCTCTTATTTAAATCCATGTTTTATTGAGCAGGTGGATCCTTCCCACCCAAGAGACCCCCAATGGGTCAGCGTTGGTCCGTGCCCAGGTGTCCATATCCCACTCCAAACCTTCTTCTCTGCTCAGAGACTTATTTATGCAACCAATTATTTATTTCTAACTTATTGTATTTTATAACAAAATATCCTTTTTTTGGGGAAAATAGGGAGGAGGTTTGTTCTTTTCTATTTTATATATTTCTACAAAATCAGAAGGATGTAAAAACAATGAATAAAGTGATTGTAACAGGGATTCTGGCTGCTCCTCCTGCACACCCGGGGGGGGTCTCTGACTGGACCCCTGCTCCTCGGACCCTCAGCTCCCCTGGGATCTGATTCCATATGGATTTGCTGGTAAATCCTCACGGCTTCCCAGTGCCAGCATGTGAGTAATGCCTGGGCACTGCTCCCAGAGACCTTTGAGTTGTTTGTGTCCTTGGGAAGGGCACTGGGCACAGCCCTGACCTCTGGGGGGGGGACATCCAGCTGGGAGGTGACCATTGCCCCATTTCCAGGTGCCTCCAGCCCTGGGACCCCCTGGGCTCCAGACGGATGAGGGAAACCCCCCTGGGAGGTTGGTGGCACATTGTGTGTCCCCCAGAGACACCCCATGGCTGCATGGGGTGGCTCTGCTGGTCGCAGCTCCTTTCTGTCCCCTCTTGGGGGAGTTGGAATATGGGATCTCTGCTCTGGGGGTTTTTGGGACCAGGGACTGAGGAATGCAAGCTGTGGGGATGGCCCGTCTGGGGGCAGGGACTTGAAGGACCTGGCTCTTGGTCCCTTAGGACCCCACTTTGGGGACACGAGCTCTGGGGACGTGACCCTGAGGGTCCTAGTCCCCACTTTGGGGACACGAGCTCAGGGGACGTGACCCTGAGGGTCCTGGTCCCTTAGGACCCCACTTTGGGGACACAAGCTCTGGGGACATGACCCTGAGGGTCCTGGTCCCTTAGGACCCCCACTTTGGGGACACAGGCTCTGGGAGCTCCAGGGACTTTCCCCAGGGAAAATCCCATGTCCTGCCCAGGGCTCCCCACAGACCACGAGCTATGCGGGTAATTAGAGATAATGAAACCATTTAATGGGGCACAGCAAAGCCTCCCAGGGGCTGGGGCGACACCCAGACAAGCCACGGGGTCCCTACGTCCCCATGGCACCCAACAGCTCGGGATCTCACCAGGAGGATTAAAAAAAAAAAGGACCTTTTTCTTTGTTCCCCGAAGCGGCGGATTTAGCAGGAAAGGAGGGCGCAGGTGGCACCGGATGTCCCCAACCGCCAGCACGTCCCCAGGCGAGCACGCACCCGACGCTTTCCATCGGCCCCAAAAGGGGAAGAGGAAGCCAAGGCCGCGGTCAGCCCCAGCCCCAGCTCCTCCAGCCGGCCCCGGGACCCCGCGCGTGTCCCCGGCCCCAAGGCTCCGGTGGCTGCCGGCGGATGCGACACGGAGGCGTCCCCGCGGTCGGTGGCCGCGGCCCCGGGAGGAAATGTCAGCTCAGTCCTCACCCCAGGGTGAGAACTGGGGCGAAGGAGGGGACTGGGGCTGTTGAAAAAATCCCCCTGCAAAAGGGTTCCCATAGGGTGTGCACGTGTGACCCTGCAGGGCTGTGGGGAATGTCCCTGTCCTCTCTGGGCTGGGGGACAGCCGGGGAAAGGGCATCGGTGAGGGACAGAGAGAGACCCCCCCAGCCCTCCCAGTGTGCCCCCAGCCCCTCAGTGGTCAGGAATGATGTAGACGTCCTCGGTGGGGCCCAGAGTGTTGGCGTAGATGGGCTGGTCCCCGGCATCGGCCGCGCCCTCCAGGAAATAATCCTCATCCACCAGGACCTGCGGGCTGGGGGACAGGGGGGCCTCGGTGAGGAGGGAATGTCATGGATGGGATGGAAAGGATGGAAAAGATGGAAAAGATGAACAGGATGGGATGGCACAGCATGGGATGGGATGGGATGGGATGGGATGGGATGGGATGGGATGGGATGGGATGGGATGGGATGGGAGCACAGGATGGAGCGGGATGGGGCAGGACAGCACAGCAGGGAGGGGACGGAGCATTCCCGGAATGCCCATTCCCTGCGCCGGAGCCTCACCTGTAGCGCTGCTCCTGCCATCCCGGCGCCCATCCCTGCGCGACAGCCGCGCCCGTGCCGGGGCTCACGAAGACGTTCTCGTAGTCGGGGGCGTCGGTGACATCGGCGGGGCCGCTCCCGGCGTCCCGGCTGATGTAACGGGGCTGCCGGAGGTTTCCAGAGGGATCCTGCTTCCCCCTTCCCTCGCCGGCCACCGCGGCTCCCGCTCTCCTCCGCCGGTACCAAACCACGGCAGCGCCCAGGGCCACCAACACGGCCACCAGGGCAGCCGCCACGGCCACTCCGGCCACCAGCCCCACGCCGGGCCCGCACTGCCGCCCGTGGAATTCGGTGACGTTGAAGGCTCGCCGGTGGGATGTGAAGCATTCGCAGCGGATTCCCGGGCGGGCACACGGTGCCAGGACAGTGCCCAGCACGTCGCAGCGGCAGGACACGGACAGCGAGCTCAGCGTGGGCTGGAAGGCGGCGGGGGGCACGGCGGGCAGGGGGTTCCCCTCCAGGCGCAGGGTCCGCAGGGCCGTGGCGTTGGTGAAGAAGCCCTCGGGCAGCTCCCGCAGCCGGTTCTCAGCCAGGTCCAGCTGCTCCATCCTGGGCCCGAGGCGGGAGCGGGGGCTCAGGGCCTCGATGCCGTTGTGCCGGAGCACCAGCCGGCGCTGCCGGTGGAACGGGCTCCAGTCCAGCTCGGCACACCCGCTGCTCCTGTTGCTCAGGTCCAGCTCTTCGGAGGTGTTGGGCAGCAAGGCCGAACAGGGGGACACGGTGGGCACGGGGGTCGCGGGGATCTGGGAGGTGATGGGGCGCAGCAGCAGCAGCAGCAGCACGAGCGGGGCTGCAGGGAGCCCCATGGTCCCTCCACTGCAGCGGGAGCCTGGTGGGAAACAAGGAATCAGGACCCCCCATTCCCACTGGATCCCCTCCCAGTGCAAACCAGTGCAGCCCAGTCTAGTCCCCACCCCACTCCCGTTGTTCCGGGGCTTGGCAGCTCCCGGGGGTCCCATTTCCTGCCCCCCCTGCCCCCTCCCAGCCACAGCAGCCTGACTCGCCTGCGCTCCGGCCGCTGCTCCTGGTGTGGGGAAGAGGAACAGGCGGGTCCGGCTGTCCCGTGTCACCCTGTCAGGGCGTAGCCGGCCCCGGGGGGGCCAGGGGGGCAGCACCCCCAAATCAGCACCCCCTGACCCCTGCCGGACCCCCCGGTCCTTTCTTGGGGTGTTGAGCATCCCCCTGGCACTGGCTGAGTGTCCCGGTGACCCCGGTGACACCAGGGGAGGGGGACACACGTGTGGACACACAGGGACACCCACACGCGTGTGCTCACAGATCCCCTCGGCAGCACAGGGACCCCCCGAGTGTGTGAGGGGACCCCGGGGCCGGGTGGGGGCCGGGGGACTCGGTGTCTGTGTCCCCTGGCAGGTTGGTTGTCCCCATCCCGGTGTCCCCTCCCCGTGTCTGAAACTCAGAGTCCCACGTGCCCCGAGTGCATCGTGCTCGTGTCCACCCCCCATGTCCGAGCCCCTCTGGTGTCCGTGTCCCTCCACGTCCACGCCCTGTGTCACTCCTTGTCCCCACCGTGTCCCCACCGTGTCCCCCCGTGTCACACCGTGTCCGTGTCCGCCCCCTGCTGTCCGAGTCCCTGCTCACATTCCTGTCCGTGTGTCCCCCGGCGTGTCCGTGTGTCCCCCTCGTGTCCGTGCCCGTATATGCCCAACCCCTTGCATGTGTCCACCCCGTTGTGTCCATGTCCACCTGTCACATCCGTGTCCCCCTGTGCCCCGTGTCTGTGGTCACCCCCTTGTGCCCCTCCGTGTCCATCCTCTCAGATCCGTGTCCCTCCATGACCATCCTGCCTCCCTCCCCTCCTGTCACTGCCCCTTTAAGTCCACCCCATCGCGTCCGTGTCCACCCTGCCACATCCGTGTCCCTCTGTGTCCCCCGTGTCCCCCCTCCCATGCCCACCCCTTCATGTCCGTGTCCACCCCTTCGTGTCCGTGTCCACCCTTTCGTGTCCGTGTCCCTCCGTGCCCAACCCCTGGCGTCCGTGTCCACCCCGCCACATGTCCACCTCCTGTATCCCCCGTGTCCGTGCCCACCCCCTCGTGTCCCTCCGTGCCCACCACGTCCGCGTCCCCACGTGTCACCGCCCCTTTAACTCAGCCCCTCGTGTCCATGATCCCCGTGTGTCCCCGTCCCTGGATGCCCACCCCCCTCGCGTCCTTGCCCCTCCATGCCCACCCCCTGCGTCCCCCGTGTCCGTGCCCCCTCCTCACACCCGCGCCCCCCGCGCCCACCCCTTCGAGTCCGCGCCCACCCTGCCCCATCCGCGTCCCCCTGTTCCCCCTCATCGTACCCCTGACCCTCCTCGCCCACTCCTCGCCTTTCCCCCATCCCGCGACCACCCCCGTCCCTCCCTCCCCGCTCGGCGCGGGCCCCACCGCCTCCCCCCGCCGCCATCGCCCCTTTAAGCGCGGCGCGCTGCGCGGGGGGGGTGGTGGCGGC